>VZTF01000702.1:721352-1060815 GCA_013397755.1 Cnemophilus loriae
ACAACTGGGCAAACCCCATTATTTTGGAATTTAGATAAGTGTATCTATATTGTTATAGTGGGTTGACCATGTCTGGATGCTGGACACCCACCAAAGCCACTCTGTCACTGCCCTTCTCAGCTGGACAGGGGAGAGAAAATATGACAAAGGTTCGTGAGCTGAGATAAGGACTGGAAGAGATCACTCATCAAATACCATCAAGGGCAAAACAGACTAGAATTGGGGATATTAACTGAATTTATTACTAACAAAATCAAGGCAAGATAATGAGTAGTAAAATTAATCTTAAAACCACCTTCCCCCCACCCCTACCTCCTTCCCAAGCTCTGCCTCCTCCCGCAGTGGCACAGGGAGGCAGGGAATAGGGGTTATGGTCTGTTCATTGCCCATCGTTCGTGCTGCTGCTCAGGGAGAAGAGTCCCTGCTCCAGCATGGGGTCCCTCCCACAGGAGATTGTTCTCCATGAACTTTTCCAGTATGAGTCCATCCCGTGGACAACAGTTCTCCCCAGACTGCTCCACTGTGGGTCACTCTTCCACAGGGTCCAGTCCTTCAGGCACAGCCTACTCCAGCCTAGGTTCCCCACAGGACTTCCTACCAGGAAACCAGCTCCAGCATGGGCCCTCTCTCCACAGCTCCGCAGGTCCCTGTCAGGAGCCCACCCAGGCCTTTCATGGGTTCACAGCCTCCTCTCAGTCATCCCCCTGCTGCAGCATGGGGCTCCTCCAGGGGCTGCAGGTGGATCTCTGCACCCCTGTGCCCTCCATGGGCTGCAGGGGCACAGCTGCCTCACCGTGGGCTGCACCTGGGGCTGCAGGGGAATCTCAGCTCCAGAGCCTGGAGCAGCTCCTGCCCCTCCTTCTGCACTGACCTTGAGGTCTGTGGAGTTGTTCCTCTCACATATTATCACTCTGCTCTTCTCTGGCCACAATTACATTTAATGTGTTATCACAGAGGTGTTACCATCATTCCCGATTGGCTTGGCCTTGGCCAAGGGCAGGCCCCTCGTGGAGGTGGCTGGCACCGGCTCTGCTGGACATGGGGGAAGTTTCCAGCAGCTTCTCACAGAAGCCGCCCCTGTAGCCCCCATGCTGCAGAAACCTGGCCATGCAAACCCAGTACAAATGTATTTCTCACTGGGACTTGACACAGTGCATATAGAGCAATTTCATAGTCTGTGATGGGAATGGTCAGTTTAAGAAAGGAAAGAGATCCTCAGACTGACTGGGTATTTCCCTATCCTCTTCATGAAGGTTTCTATTTAAGCACTACATTTCTTTCTTTTTGTACTTCTAAACACTTCTCCAAATCAAAAGTTTCATTAGTCTGATATATGAGGTTTTCCACCTGAAGAAGGTTTTTCCTCTTCCAGTCTGCATTTTATGTGGTTGTTTTTTACTGAGATCTACACAATGACTTAATCAATACAAAGTACCCTTTAGGCAATGAAAGACCACAAGAAAGTGCAGCATCATTAAACTGAATTACAGACAAGCACTTAAGGAGACAAATAAGTATTTTGTTACTATAAAGCTTCACTTCTTTATAGCTATGATGATTGAAAATGTTTACAAGCATGCATGGCACAGCGGTGGCAGAGGGGAAGGCTGGGGGAAGTGCTCTTGCTGAATGGCAGCAAACTTCTGCTGCATATTGAAAAATGGTTGGGAGCTAAAAACCAGAGCTCTCCTTCTGGTGTGTCCAGAGAGCCAGTGAGACAGAGCCGGCTCGCAGCCCTCTCCTGACAAGCAGCTCCAGCCTGGGGCCAAGGAGGAAGGAGGCACTCAAACACTGAGCAAGAAATGCAGTTCTCCTTCGGTGTGAAAATGTCAGGGTAAACTCACAGATGAGAAAATGAAACGTTGGCCACCAAGGAGAAGTGCCCAGGTCCCCAGGGACACCTTATAGACAGATAAGTAATTTATGCTTTAAATACACAAGTGCCCCCATCTGTTTTCTCTATTTATTGCTAAAGATCTCTCGCTTGGCTATTGAATATTAATAGCTGTGACGATTTCTACTGAAGTACTTTGGAAAAGTTGTCAACCCTTCTGTAAAAAGTTGTTTGTCTGATTCCTAACATCCTCCTAATCAGAGTTTTTCTTTCCCGTTACTTAAAAAAACAAAAAAAAAAGAGAGAGAAATCAGGCAGTTCGTTTGAAATTCCCATGACAAATCATGCATGTATCAACCTTCCTCACTCATCTGTCTTTCTCCCAGGACTGCACTTCCCCTATAATATTGAGGAGCAAAACTAAAATCTCGACTTCAGCTGATGCAGACTTTGGCAGTTCTCCCTTTGTGGGAGACTAGCCTTCTGCTCAGGATAGGATCACATATTTAATCTTAATAGCTTGCAGGTGGCATAATTATTTAGAACAACAAAATACTAAGTAAATTTCAGGATAATCTTAAACAAAGCACATAGATTTTCTGTGAACTTTTCTAGTTCACAGAAACCTTTTGTCTTTAAGGTTGTGTAGCTGAAGGAGAAAGATGTCTTCATAAACAAGAAAAGTCACCTAACAACAAAAAATGTTTATTGTAACCCTCTTTCCCTCTGCAAAGATACGTGGGCGATGGCTTATATTTGTGCTGAGCACACACTTGAATTCCTCATGCAAAGAGATCAAATACCTAATTGTAAAAGGATAAGGGATGTGTCAGTTTTGCTAACTGCTTGTAAACCACTCCACCCTGTTTGTGTGGAGAGAGCAGCCCCATGTTAGGACCGTGTACCTGCATCACTTGTGAATTTATACAAGCAGATCCTTAACGGGAATTGAATGGCTGGAAATGGGAATTTTTGGATGAGCTTTTAAAAACTGTTTAGCGTTGGCTTAACTTTGCTTCATTTGATAGAAATTAAAGAATTCATTATTGACTTACAGGAGACTAAATTATGCTTGCGATGAATGCTTTGGAAAACACTTTTTCTTGGTCATCACACACATTCAAATTGTGATTCAAAACCAGCTAGTAGTCTAAAGTGTATTGAAAGCTGTGGCTGTGCACATGGGGCCAGGCCCTACTCTGTTGATTAAAACTGCGTTATGATTAGCTACAAAATTTTTTTTCTCAGCAATTAATGGCCCTACACCACACTTCCAGTTCCTTTCACACTCCCTTCCTGTTGAGGCAGCAATCACTGATATGAAGTCTGGGGAAACCTACAAAATCATGGATTCATTAGGGAAGGAGTGGAACTAAGGGGCTTTTATCCCCTCATTAGCACTGGCTTAATACCTACACCTGGGAAAAACCCTCTAAACATTTATTTGCTCCTAGTCTAGAACCAGAGGTAGTCAAGGAGCGTGCAGGAGATGTCTCTGTTGCAGAAGACTTACAGTTTGCAAAAAGCTGCTGCCTGCATAGCTGCCTGTGCTCTGGATCTTGCAGGCCCAGTCTAAAGGATTATAAAGCTCTGGCCGTACTTGAATGCTTGTTTACATGCACAGCCATATACGTCAGAAGATGTACTTAAATGCTTCTTTTATTATAAAGAACTTGACATAAACAACTGTAGCTGTTGTACTGCTGGTATTAAACCAACAGGGAGGAGAAGTGATCTGTGTTGGTCTCCCACGACACAAGAGGTGGCCCATGAAACAAACTGTTAAGATACAATCCTTGCTGTGAAAATGTTTGAGTGCTCTCTGACTAGAGAGTGCAGCACAGGAAGGAATGAAATGCACTTTGCGTTTAAATGCAGCCACAATTGTCATTACCTATCAGCCTCATAATTTATGGCATCTGTCTTTTTTCAGCTAAAATTGTAAAAGTGAGCCAGTTTAACAATATGATCTGAAGGAGCTACAATGTATTAGAGCTGTCAACATTGCTAAATATCAGAATTAGAATGAAATAACTTAGTTTCCTTAAATTAGGAAGACAGGGAGGCCCCAAGAGGCTTCTGCTATTAAAAAAATCTTTATATCTGAACTGTGATTTTCTATTCTGTTTCTGCTACTTTGAAATGGATGAGGCATGGTGAGAAAGGGGATAGGACAGGACCCATTCAAGTAGGCGTTCTGCTGGTCAATGGAAACTGGAATTTGTGTCAAGGTCATGGGAAAGGTCAATGACCTAATTTGTTTTCCTGCTCTCAGCAGAGCACTTCATGTGCTCCAGAAGACGGGAGAGAAAGGCTCGGATCTTATGGGCAATGCCCTAACACTATGAATGAAGTGCTCCGTGTCATCCACCAAAGCATTGTGCAGAAAGCCTCGCCTTTCCTACAGCTGTGAATATGACCGGCCCTCAGATCTCCTTGCGGCCATTCCCATTAATCCCTCACAAGCAGCCAGCTGCCCACACCGCTGCCTGGACATCTGTTACCGATTTCCAGCCATGTTTGTGCTCCTTCCCTCACCAGCACCCACTGTGTATGGCCAGGATGGATTTGTGGAGTTCACTTACACATGAGAAATTCCATCGAGGAGCTGGGATAAAATCAAGAAGTAGCAGATCAAAGCCATTAAACACTAATTTTGCAGTGAGGATCCATTACCAGTGCAGGCTCTAAATACCCCTCTGACCCAGGCACGGGCTGCCACTCAGCTCTCATAGGGGAAGAGCTGACACTGTCCTACAGTACAGCTGCAGCACTGGCCTGGGCCATGCTGTGCCAGCAGCACAGGTGATATTGGCGGGCATGTAGGACAAAACACAGGAATGTGTCCCAGTGCCACAGGCACCACATGGCTCACATAACCTGAGTCTCACAAGAGCCCACTCCCATCTCATTGCTGGTGTGGCAGGTGAGGGTCAGAGCTCTGGCAGATGCTGGGCCAAGGAGTGGTTTTGCCAAAAGCCCTGTGAGAACTAGATCTCCCTCTAGGTACCAGCAAGCTGCTTGCAAACATCCTGCCATCTGCTTCCCTAGAGTGCTGGGGAAGGAGAGAAAGGGCCTCCTTGATGCCTGGTGTAGCCTGGGACCTCCGATGAGAGAATACTGCTCAGAGGAAGCCTTTGGGAAGTACCAAAGAACCACCTCCCACTTGCCAGCGTTTCCCCATCTAAATCTCCATGAGATTTCCATCTTTGCATCCGTCTAAGAGACGGAAGGCACTGGGAGGCAATGGTTGCCCCCAGCAGGCTCACCCTATGCTCAGCTGCCCTTGCTGGGTCAGACACGGCCCCTCATACTCTTAACACCAATGTTTGGGTCTACTCAGGGGTAGCAAGGCCTGCCAAGGTGACAAGCAGTTGTGGACAGCAGCTCAGCCCCAGTGTTGGGAGCTCCCCAAGCTGCAGAGACAAACCCTGTGATGCAAAGCCTGTCTGGCAGTGGGCTTCATATCTCTGTGTTTTCTCAGGCCCCTTTTAGGCAGTTCTAGTTCTGGTGGTCGTTGTGCCAGCATCACACACTCACAGAGCAGTTAGAGTTAGCAGGGATCTCCAGAGGACATCTGGTCCAAGTCCCTGATGAAGAAGGGCCACCCTGAGCCAGATGAACAGTGGTCACCATTGAAAAAGCCCAGCTCCTCTTTCTTTGCACCATCCCTTCAGATACCTGTAGATATGGAGAAGATCACCTGAGCCTCCTCTTCTCAGGCTGAACAGTCCCAGCTCTCATAGCTGTTTCTCTTTGGAGAGATACTTCAGTCCTGCCTTTCCTATTACATGGCAGAGTGTTTGTGCCCTGATGTGAGAACTGGCTCATGCATAGAAAGTTTCTTCCATAAGGAAATTTGAAAAACAGAACACCTGTTTAGCAACTTACTTTCTCAGTACATTTCATATTCATATCTGGATATGACCTGATACGGGTAACGAGGGTGTACTTAAACAGGGCAACACTATGAAAATACCTCTCAATTCTAAAGCAGTTTTCTGGTGTTTAGACTGAGGAATAGAGGAAACACCTTGAGGATCTCCTAAAGTTCTCTGGAATTTGTACAGGTGCCTCCTGTAAATCTAACCTGATATAAACAAAAGTGGCTCAGTACCTAATTTGGTATTTCTTCAGATTTAAGATCAGTTGTACGCAGCAGCAAAAGGAAAGCTTAGCACTGTCATCCCATCAGGTATTCAGGCACGAGGATTAACCCTCACTGTACTGACTTCTTACATTCCCACTCTTGAACAGCATTAGAGTGAGGTAAAAAGTAAGAAAATGCTAAAATCCTCCAATATTCAAGTTGTAGGCAACATTTATGCTTGCCTCTAAGACGGAGTTTTTGCTTTCCTAGGGTATTCTCTCAAGTGAAGGAATCCAAATCCCTGAAATGCACAAGGATGGGAGAACAGTAGATCATGTCAACTGTAAAACCCCCTTTCTGTGCTTTTAGAGCAGATTCTGGCAACTTCGTAGTATTGGTCAGCCATACTGTGATTTTCCTTCCCAGTTCAAGGGCTGAGCCTACCAGTAGAAGGCCAGTTGGAGCTAGGAGAGACTCACTGCTGCATGCAGAGGGAGTTGCACATGGTTGATAGCACCGAAGCTTCTGGGGTCCCGTTTGACCGTCAGTCCTGGAAGCCTGTGAGTCAGCAAGGCTCAGGAGGGGCAGCCCTGAAAGGAGGAGGGCTGGGTGTCTTCAGGAATAGCCCATGCTGGGGAAGGTTCCCCTGCTCTGCTCACCAGGCTGGAGACCCCCGGCAGTGTTGGTCTGTAGTCCGTGGAGAGCAGGGCCTGGAGCGTCCCAGGGGAGGGAACAGTGCCTTCCCGCACAGAGGGGATCACAGACCTGGGAAGAGAAGCTGGCAGTTCAAGGCAGGTCTTTGGCAATTCAGGCTAATTAGAAACATGGTGTATTGACTTTGCTGTTAGACACCCCAGCTTTTGCCATTTGAGAGACATGCTTTTCTCTAGTATCAGTATTGCTCACAGTCTGTTTCTCAAATCTGGGGTTGTTTGCCATCTGTGAGGTTATGTATTTATGTAGATAGATTAAATAGCTCTCTGACACACTGCTTCCATTTCTATTGTGCTAGTTTATAAATTTACATGGTTACAACATTCTCTAATTCAGTGTTAAGAATAACATCTTTAGACACAGACGCTGGTAATATTAACTCCCGCCTCTCCAAGTATGGCAAGCAACTATTAGTAGCATTAGTATTCTATTAGCAGACATTTCACAGAGAATGAAATTCACTTAAATTAGAGCCGGCTGAAAAAGGTAATGCATGCATTAAATATTAATATAGTTTCCTCATGAAAATATTCAGAGGACACATCAGAACTGTCATTTCGCTTTCTTTTCTGTTTGTGGAATATCTGTGATCATAATTTTCTTCCATTCATTCTTTATTTAATGAATTGATTATGAATATTTGAAAGTCAAGCTGTGCTGTTGAGTTGTTATTCATCAGAGAAGTCACACAGTAATTTTTATATATTCAAGCATTTATGAAGCAGTTCCTCACATGTGCTGGATAAATTCTTGTTTCCACAAATTCTCTGTGATACAGCTTTGAAACTCCTGTTTTATAAACAGTTGAACACAAATGACTTATAAAAGTGTCAAGAATTGTGTATGTGGGGGTCAGTTCAGCAGCACAGATTCTACCAGATGCAAATGTCCACGTGCAGAACCAACCTAATGAAACAGTAAGACAGTAATAGAAATGCATATCTTCCCAACTGCCTGCTTGTGTTTAAAAGCTGAATTATATTCCATTTTTTAGCAAATCTAGGGAGAGATTTATCTCCAGCTGTAGCACCTCCAAAGGGCTATTCATTGCATCCTCTCTTCGACATCTCTGCATACATCAGTCTCTCACTGCAGCGAGTAGGGAGGCAGTGTAGATACCCAGCTAAGACATGCCATTTTTGGATAGCTTATGCGGGGTGAAATGAATGTAGCTGAACAGTGAAAGTCTCAGATGTTGCATTAGTTGATTGTTGCGTCCCTTGGAACCCAAACATTAAGCTAGTTATGAAAATTATAGCTTGACATCGATACAGTTGTCAGCATTTGTTGCTTCCTTTGTTTGGGGTTTTTTTGGTGTTAAGTTGGAACTCTTAGGGAGTTTGATTTGTTTGTTTCTTTGTTTATTAAGTGAGGTTTTCAGGTTCAAATGAAGTCATTTCTGTGTACTCTCTAATTTAATTCTATGTGGTACTAAGCACTGCTTATAGCACTTGTTTAGGCTATTTCAGTGTCATTATCTAAAAGTATTGGAATGACTTGCAAAATTTGAGGCCATGGAAAAAATATTGTGTTGCTTTTTTGCCTTTGAAAAAATCTGAACTTGATAAATATTCAAACTGAGCAACAGGGCTTCTGACCTGACTAAGCAACTCCAAATTCAAGATATTTTAAAGTCTCGTAGAGCCTCTCACGTATCGTAGAAGGAGTAGTGAATAATATTTAATCAATGCTCAAAGAGATATAATGAGAAGTAAGCTCTACAGCATCTCAGAATATTATTGCATGAGGTTTTCAAGCACTATTATCTTCAGGAGCACTTGAAATATTCATATATTTAGGCAATTGATAATTCTTGAGTGCCTCCCAAAATAATATTGGATTTTTCAGTTAAGGCTTTTCAAAGCAGCACAGAGCACTCACTCCCAGAACATCCAACATCTGCAAGGCAATTTAGGCTAACAACCCAAAACTAGAGGCACAGCTAGCCAATATTAAAAATGTAGATCTTAGCTGCATTGCAAGGAATCAAATGAATTGTACACAGCGCACACCAAGATGCCAAGCACTGAATATTTTTTTTGGAACAGATGTAGCCTCATGCTGTTGAATCTTCATATTCAAATAGACACATGAGAAATGCATAGCATTTAGCACATTCCTTCAGAGCAGTAACTCCAAGGGCGAGTTAAAATAACTAGCATTATTTCTCTGACTGTTAACAAAAATAAATTCATGCTGCATATCTTTGTCTATCTCTCAGTAGAGTACAACAGGTTTTTAGGACCTCCCTGCTTGCTTTCTCTGAAGAATATGCAGTAAATGCTTTCCTTTGCAATCTGTTGCAAGGACTGTTCACCTGCAGATCAGGGTTTTTCCATGCTGTACAAGCAAGGCACAAGGACACTCTGTCTGAATGGGATGAAGCAGATAGGCACCGTGCTTGGGCTGCACAGTACTGTTCCTTTTAATACACATTTCATTTTCTGTACAGCATTAGAATCTACAACTTGGCTTTAATAGTAACACAGAGCTGAAAATGTGACAAGGACTTTACAGACATTAGCAAGAGGCATCCTGGCTCCCAAAGGGTTTGCAGCTTCTCTAGCTGGTATAGAGGCTTCAGGATAAGCATTGAAAGAAAGGCAGCCAGCCTGTCTTCTGTCGTACTCTGTTTTGTAGAACTCTGCATTCTGATTAATTCTTTGTTTTTAAATTGGGAAATTCTAGCAACAATCATTGCAACTTTCTTCACTGATTTTGATGTCTTGTTTTAAAGGGAAGCCAATACTGAAAGGCTGGCCAGCTGGTGAACTAGGTGTTGATAGCTCCTCCAGAAATAATGATTTCATGAGGTGCAGAAACAGCATGAAATGTTTAAAAGGGACCATCTTACAGTTTTTTCCATTAAAAAAATTCTCTGGCTTTCACTATTACACAACCAAACTGTAACTATTAATCTGACAAATTCTGATCTCTATTGCAAGGCTAGGAGAGACACCGGCTTTTGCAGAATTTATCAGCTATTCACAAGGGCTAATGTTTGCAAAGTTCCTGGGTTGGGCTATGCATCTGCAAGGCTATTTGGAGAGAGATAAAGGCAACTTTAAAAAAAATACCCCATCCCTCTGCTATGATATTATTAGAGGCTTTTTGGGTGTGTTCTCACTTGTCCTAGGTTATTCCATTCCAAATGTCTTATGTTTTGTCCCTAAGACACTGCTGTCCTTGGAATCAAAGAGATGACCATTTTTTTTCCTGAATTCTCAGCTCCTGTGCCCTTTTCTTTCTTTACATCTCTCATTTCTAAGGGCATTTCTTATAACTTCAAGTCTGCTTAAATAATTGGCTCTAGAACAACAGTTCCATTCTACGATACCTTTAGAGGTCTCAAAATTGTTTTGTTCCACCCTAGAACACACAAAATATGATCTTCGGAAAATATCACAAAACAGAACTGCTAGATTTGTCTATTATAAACTGGGAGGAGGGAATAACATTTTTTCGAGTCTGTTTTTTTCCCTTTTGTCTCTCTGTTTGGAAGTGATATGCACCGCAGGAATATTCACATTATAAACTTAATGAATTTGTATTTCTTCAGGAATTTTAATGCTTTGACAATGGAGACTGATCTAAGGAAATGCTTTTAGCCAGAAATTTCTGGCCATTTTTTTTTCTTCACCATTGAGGAAGGTCTGGTTATCGGGGAGGACTTTGGATATTCGGTGATCTGTCTGCCAAATGTGATCTCTCTGATTTATTCATCAATTTTTACTGCAAAATCATTGTGCCATGGATGATTATATCATCCTGCCACCTGAGGCAGTCCAGGGTTCTTCAGGAGGAGCCTTTCCCTGGAAATTATCTGGGAAAGTTAGCCTATTCATTCACCCTGGTGTGTGCTAGCATGTGCCACTCTTTACCAGATGAGAAATGAGCTTAGAGCTTTCTCAGAACTCAGAATGTTCCCGGATTTCTCTCCTGTTTGCTGCCTGAATGTGGGCTCTCCTGGCCACAGGCTTGATTGTCTTGCTTTTGCAGATTCCTGGCTCTGTGTGGAGTCAGTGCCCTCTCCAGGTGCATCTGGGTGCTGCTGGCTTTGTGATACCACCAGAGCTGTTGGAACAAGTGTCCTCCTCCAGCTTTTTCTGCCATCACATTTTCTGCTCCAAAAGCTGAGCACACCTTGCTCCTTCCACTTCATCAGAGGCCGCCCAATCACCCCCTGCAGCACAAGTGGCTGCTCAGGCCCTCGTCCCCAAGTCAGCTTGCAGAAGGGACGTGCACAGCTGCTCTCTGCCATTTCCAACCCAAGCAGCAGTCCCAGGACTCAGACTGACAGAGGAGTAAAGTGGTCAGTATATGGGCACAGCCGTACCCTGTGCTAGGATAGACCCTCCATTCCCCTTTGCCAGCATCTTCATTCAGACATTTCTGTTGCTGGCATATCTCATGGGCCCAAAGCAATTACCCAGACAGGTGGCTTAAGTGCTGCTCACAACTTGTTTCTCCCTGTGTGGTTGTGAGGCTTTTGTCTGCCTGTTTGCTCAGAGCTAACATTAGAAGAGGTTGGAAAGGCAACTTCAAAAATAAAACTTTATGAGTGTATTTACTGTTCATGACATATTTACATACACCTATATAACGATGTGTGGGAGCTCTGCAGTACTTCCCAAGGACACGTAAGCTCTGCCTCAAAAGGGAGACATAAATAAATGTATATGCATAAAACTGCATTGATGCTCATTGATCCTGTTACACCAAAGATTTACATGACACTCTACTGTTTTTCTGTCCTGAGAGTTATAATTCATGCATAATTTCCACCAGTCACCTGACCTCACTGTTAGTCTTGCTTGAAAAAGAGGTGGGAACTTGGCCTCACTGACGTCAGTGGTAAAACCTCCACTAAGTTCACCAAAAGAAAATGTTCTTAGCCCTTTTATATAGCTCTAAATGAGGGATTTGTATAAGTGCCTTCAGCAAAGAAGGCTTTTGCATCTCTAAGGAGAGCTGTGTTGCAAAGACAGCACAATGAGAGACACTACCCACTGTAAATTAAGTCAGGAGACTAAAAGGCGATGGCACAGGGACTTCTAAAGAGAAGCAAAGTGTGAGGGCTGTTGTCCTGAAGTTTTTAGCACATATGGGGTTCAGC
The DNA here is from genome assembly GCA_013397755.1 of Cnemophilus loriae. Classification (NCBI taxonomy): domain Eukaryota; kingdom Metazoa; phylum Chordata; class Aves; order Passeriformes; family Corvidae; genus Cnemophilus; species Cnemophilus loriae. Next base: position 733,107 of record VZTF01000702.1, read on the forward strand.
CCAGGGCCTGACCACACAGCTTTCTCTCTGCTTCTGTCACTGACATTCACCAACAGCAGGAGTGTCTCATCAGGTCTTTACTAAGGTCACTGGTTTTGGAGAATGCAGTTAATGCAACTCTGGTGATCTCCTGAGGGATCCTAGATGGCAGATTTATTGATTGATAATAATTCACAAACCCTATAAACAAATGCAAACCTATCCTCTCTTGCACAGAGGATAGTGCCACCAGAAGCCACTTCTCCAGTGCAGGGTCTTCAGACACAAGAAATAGACTCATAGAATGGTGTGGGTTAGAAGGAACCTTAAAGATCATCTTCTTCCAACCCCCCCTCCATGGGTACGGACACCTTCTACTAGACCGGGTTGCTCAGGGGCGTATCCAACCTGGTCTTGAACACTTAAAGGGATGAGGCACCCACAACTCTGTGCCACCTGTTCTAGTGCCTCACCACCCTCACAGTTAAAAAGTTCTTCCTTATAGCTAATCTAAATCTACCGTCTTTCAGTTTAAAGCCCTTCCTCCTTGTCTTATTCCTACATGCTCTTGTGAAAGTCCCTCTCCAGCCTTTTTATAGGCCCCTTTAGGTGCTGTAGGGTCTCCCTGGAGCTTTTTCTTCTCCATGCTGAACATCCCCAGTTCTCTCAGCCTGTCTTCATAGNAGGCACCCACAACTCTGTGCCACCTGTTCTAGTGCCTCACCACCCTCACAGTTAAAAAGTTCTTCCTTATAGCTAATCTAAATCTACCGTCTTTCAGTTTAAAGCCCTTCCTCCTTGTCTTATTCCTACATGCTCTTGTGAAAGTCCCTCTCCAGCCTTTTTATAGGCCCCTTTAGGTGCTGTAGGGTCTCCCTGGAGCTTTTTCTTCTCCATGCTGAACATCCCCAGTTCTCTCAGCCTGTCTTCATAGGAGAGGAGCTCCAGCCACCTGATCATCTTGGTGATTCTCCTCTGGGCTCGCTTCAGCAGGTCTATGTCCTTTTTATACTGAAGGCCCCCAGAGCTGGATGCAGGACNTTATTCCTACATGCTCTTGTGAAAGTCCCTCTCCAGCCTTTTTATAGGCCCCTTTAGGTGCTGTAGGGTCTCCCTGGAGCTTCTTCTTCTCCATGCTGAACATCCCCAGTTCTCTCAGCCTGTCTTCATAGGAGAGGAGCTCCAGCCACCTGATCATCTTGGTGATTCTCCTCTGGGCTCGCTTCAGCAGGTCTATGTCCTTTTTATACTGAAGGCCCCCAGAGCTGGATGCAGGACTCCGGGTGGGTCTCACCAGTATGGAGCAGAGGGGCAGAATCTCCTCCCTTGACCTGCTGCCCACAGTCCTTTGGATGCACCCCAGGACACTTCTGTCTCTCTGGGCTGCGAGCGCATGTTGCTGGCTTCATGACAAGCTTCTTGTCAACCAACACCCCAAAGTCCTTCTCCTCAGTGCTGCTCCCACTCCATTCTCCTCCCAGCCTGTATTTGCGCTTGGGATTGCCCCAGCCCATGTGCAGGACTTCGTGCAGGGTCTTGCACTTGGTCTTGTTGATCTCCATGAAGACGTGTCTCCTAATTTTTGTGGCGAATGCTGGTGTCCCCCCCAGGCCCCGTTGCTGCCTAAAACATGGCGCCCTGCAAGGAAGGCAAGGTATTAAGCAAATGTACCTGTGGTAAATAGGCCTGTAACTGCAGACTCTGCCTTGCAGACTTGAGAGGAAGATAAAACATGAAAACTGGAGGAAGACTTTCCTGTGACTGGTGCATCGACACAAATATCTGCCATCTTATTTACCACTGGGCTATTCTTATACGGTGTCAATAAGAATTGGTCTAAATGGCCTAAAAGATGCAACAGATGAGGAATTTATTATGCATTCACTGGTAAATTTATGGCCTTAAAGTGAGACGGGGAGATTCAGATTAGAAATTAGAATAAATTTTCCACTGTTGGGGTGTTGAGGCATTGCAATAGGTTGCTCAGAGAGGTGGTGGAGCTGCCATCCCTGGAAGTGTTGAGGAGGTGTCCAACACTGGGTGATGTGGTTTGGGGGGGTTACAGTGATAATGTTGGATTGATAGTTGTCTTTGGTGATCTTAAAGGTGTCTTCCAACTTTGACAATTCTGATTCTAAAAAAAAGAGAAAAGATTATATTAAACTATATGATGAAAGAAAAAAAAAGTAGACAACATCTGTGATTCCTCCTTACAAGAAATGGCTTTGTACTGTGCTCTGTTTCAGGAGGGTATTTACCTTTGTCCTGTGTTCCACTTTGTGTTACAAAGAGACAAAAAGAAGGAAATGTCCAAGCACAGATGATGTCTTTGTGACAGAACCCAGTCCTATAGAAATACTGAGAACACGTCACCAAATTACAAATGTTTATTCCTACTCTTCATGTCCCTTCACTGTAATATCACTAGAGGAATCCGAAAGTAGGTGACAAACACGATTTTAGTATGTAGAATGTTATTCCTGCAGAGATGCATTTTGCTTAGATATGTTATTTAACCACATGGGCAAGCACTTCCATTATGGAAATACAGTGAATGAATGGCTATGGCTACTCACTATATTCACTGCTTTGTCTCCAGATTTCTGTGTGTAATTTAACTGCAAGACCTTTCAAGCTTGACAGAACAAAAGCCATTACTTGTAGGCACTGGCAAAGGCAACTGTGGAGTCCTAAAATTTTGTAACCATGCTTGGAGGTCCTTGAGCTTTAGTTCCAGAAAATGGAATTCAGCTCAGAGGCAAATGTGTGTGCAAGGGCACTGACTGCAGTTTGCACCAGGCCCTATCTGAAGAGCTTTACTACACAATATAACTCTGGCAGCAGGATGTCAAGGTTCTCCCTCATTATTTATATAGGCAAATGACCATGAATTTTCCTTTTATACCTTTAAAATTAGGTAATAACAAGCAGTTGTGATATAATCTTAACTGAATCCTACTGAGGGGTTTTCCTAAGTCAGAGTCCATGCCCTGTGCACACTTTGTCAGAGCAGCCAATGTTTGAAAAAGTCACAGTCTCACTTCAAAGGAATTAGTTTTGTGTGGAGGAACAGGAGAGGCCACAGGGCCCAGGGTCTGTCTGCGTGGCCACAGCCATAAGCAGATCAGGAGAACACCAGGTCTAAAGGCATCCTTCAGTTAATCCCACACTGAGCCACATATCTTGCAGGATCTGTACTGGTTTCCTTAAGAGAACTGAGGCTGAAGGGCCAAACATCTTTTTGCAAGTAGGGATTTTTATCCCAGTCTTGCCAGATAAAGCCTCATAGTTAAGGGCTTGCTAGCTGCCTGTTTTAACAGAGATCCTGGAACTTTTAATAAAGTGATTGTTCTCTAGAACTGATTTTTAAAACAACCAACCAAAACCTCCATAGACAATGAAACACAGTTCTGCAGTGCCTAAGGCTGGAGGTAGCCACCACAGGCACTTCAGCAAGATGGGAGACGAAAGATAGCTCACAGCAGCACTCAATGCTACAAAGGGTTGCCCCAAATTTCACAGAATAGAAACTATAAGCAAAATATTAATAGAACTAAAATTTAGCTATTAATAATACATGAGGATGATTACTCAACTGATTATGAAATGGCATAACTTCTTAACCTCATAAGTTGCTTCATGGAGACTTAATGGGGGGAAAAAATCTGTTTTCAGAAATGAATAATTTCATAAAATGTGTGTTAGAAGCCAAAAATATTGATAGGCATCACTGGAGTGAGGCAGAGTAACAAAAAACACTGTAGGAAATAAATACTTGGAAGATGATGAGAAATATATTTGGGCCAATCTGCTTTTTATTTATAGCAGTAAATTTAGGAGTTAACTCCAATCAATACTGATATTAGAATTATAAAGACAGAAAACTAATGAGAGAGGAATTAATTGATTGAAGCTTTTATGCCTGCTTTTCCTGATGTTTTCAGAAACAAAAATAGAAATATGAAATTATGATATAAATTAAAATCCACAGAAGACTGGCCAGAAAAACACTAGACTTAAATGAGCATTAAATCAGCACCAGCTTGTTCCTGGGGATCTCGTGCTATTTATTGCATGGTTTGCTAATGAAAGGTGCCAGACTCACTCTTCTTACTATATAACAACACACCAAGGGGTTCTGGATAGAATACAGGATGATACTAGGGTGTCTCAGAAGCATAGGCAAAGCCAAATAATGCCATCTGGTAGCCAGGTTTTAGCGAGTGAACGCAAAAGCTGGTGGAAGGTTATGACAAGCACACCAAAGCTTAATAATGCAGAGATGTTAATACTTTCTCCCCTGCCTGATTACCCCAGAAAGTCTGTACCAGCCTGTTCTTTGTAAATGATTCAATTTACTTTTTTATTTTTAATTTTTTTTTCCCCTAGGCACACTTGTGCAGCTTTTGACATGTTTTGAGCATTGCTCACACAATAAATTAATAACCAAGCATATAAAAAAATCTATTACCCCAAACTCTGTCTTCCCAAGGTACAATCTCTGCCTAGAATTAATTTTATGCAGGCAAACTCCACTCTTAAGCAAAAAGAGGGGAGAAAAAGTGTCTTCTCTGACAAGTGTCATCACCAGGCATAAATACGGCATAAACAAGGTGTGGTTTTCCCTGTGGTCCTTTGGTGCAATTCATGCCTCATGTCTACAGGACTATCAAAACATTTTCTGCAGTCTTTGCACTCTGATGTGCCTGACAGCCAGAGGAAAGGCAGCAGTACTTTCAGTTTCCTGCTCCCAGCAGACCCTGACCAACTGCTTGGAATGCCACTATCCTTTACCTGCCCTTTGATGGGTCACTCCTACCACCAAAGGTTCTTCACAGCATCCAGATCAGGGAGAAGATAGTTTGTGCAGATGCTCATTCTACTTTAAGGGCATCATCTTGTACCTGACCTAGGAGGGTCAGGACAGAGTTTCCTTCCAGAGGAGCTGTGGGAGATCAAGGCCTGTTTGGTACAAAGAGTACAGAATTTTGGCTGCAATCAAGGATCTATTAGCTGCCTCGCTCCAAACCACCCAGGCCGTTCAGGGTTGACCCTGAGCATATGGCACCTGTACTGCCACAGACAGCCAAAACCCCTTCCCCCTCTGCATCCAAGCCCACCTCACCTCCCAGGCACTGGCCACGTGCCACTTGCCAAAATGCCCCTCTGCAGCAGCTGCCATTTGGCTGCTGAGTGCTGTCTCCAAGCTGCTGGATGCACAGGGCCAGGGCAGGGAGCAGCCAGAGCAGGAAGGCAGGCAATCCTCACAGAGACAGCTCTGGGGAGGGACACTCAGGGGGAGCCAGGCTGGTTTGGGAAGAGTTAAAAAAAAAAAAAAAACAAGTTTGAACTTGTATTGGGAATGAAGATAACAACCGTGCTGGGGGTTGAAGACTTGTTCTGGCCTCTCTTAATGAGAAGAGGCTGCATTTCATCCGTAGTGGCTGGCTCCGAAACTGGCCGTGGCCCATGCCAGGTAGAGCTCTGCCAGGGAGACACCCGTGTGTTGTTCTCCAGCAAACGCTGCTGGAGAAGGAGACTAAGCCCTCAAGGGAACCACTGCATTCTCAAATTCACTCCCCTGGAGCCTGAATCAGCATAGGCAAGAAATGTTCTGTAGCAGAAACACCATCCATTGCCCTTTTTTTGAGGATCAAAACCGTCCTTTTCCTAATGCACTCTTTGGTAGATGTGGAGGCATCTAAGCTGGTGGACTGGATGTGAGATCCCACAATGGAAAACTGGGAAACAAGTCATGAATTATTCAGCATATAGAGGTGGTGTCTACCTATGGCAACCTTCTTGTCCTGGCCTCTTCAGCCTTTAGAAGCCTGAATAAATAAATAAATATAAATAATATAAATATAAATTGCACACAGAGCAATGAAAACAGGCAATGCAATAGTGATATACATACTAGGAGATGTCCTTTAAATGTCTCCTCTGGCTTGCTGGATAATGCTTTTATGAATATTTGTAATTAATGGTGAGAATTGAACTGAATATTTCTTAGTGACAGAAAATCATTTTGAGCTAGGCTGTGTGTTTTTAAAAAGAAAAAGCCGATGCACCTGCCTGGAGTGCATGTGCTTGACTTGGGCAGAGCAAGCCAGGCTGGTGCCCATCCCATGGACTAAGGGTCCAATTTTGGCATGTGCATGGTAGCTGTTAGCTGGCCCTTGCTTTGGCCACTCACTCTGAGGGCTCAGAGAGCTTGGCAGGGCTCAGGACCCGCTCTGCTCTGCCAACAGGGCTCACACTTGGAACTTTGGAAAGTTCATCAGCCAGGCCTGAAATTCTGTGTATGGATGTAAGATACTGGGAAAAGACAACTGTAGAATGTGAAACTCTAACAATTTTGTACAAAAGATGCCCTTTCAGCCAGCAGCAACCTGAGCCAATGTCCATGGCCCCTTGCTTATGAATGCAATCCTAGGGGTTAGGTGGGCAAAAAATAACTTTTTCTGCCAGTCTGCCAAGCTTATTTAAAGCAACCAGGACCCTTGCAGCTTCTTGCAAGTCATGGTGGTTGTTGGTCAAGAAGTCACTTGAAATGAGAACCTCCTCAGTGGTTTTCATTGTGGGAAAAATTTTACAGGGAAGTGTCCAAGCAAGGCCAGTTTGGGACTTTGGAACAAACTTGTCTCAAACATCATTCATCAGTAGCAGAGCTCCCCCAGCTGCCACTAGAACACAAGGGACCTAAGGGTGGAAACTCAGTTTCAGTTGGTTATATGGAGCGGTGAGCTGAAGGCTGAATGGAAGCTCAGATGTCGAAGGCTGAGAAGTATGAAGTTTGGTTTGGAAAAATCTGGAGTAGATTTCAAGAGCTGGTACCATAATGTTTGGCTTGGAAAACATGCAACACTGAACAATAAAAGAACAAAAACTTCTCTGAGAAAACATACGTTATTCAAATATCTAGAGCATTTTTATTAACAACCTGTAAATACAAATAAGCTTGTTCTGGAGTGTCTTAAGATATTTAATAGGTGTTTGTGCAATTGTGTTTCAGAGGAACTGAGGCATGGAGAAGGATGTTGAACTTAACTATCCTCATTGTGGAAAAACTATGGTACTTCCAACCAACCTACATGCTTCCATCAGAGAAGAGTGGTTGGACACGTCATGTCAACCTACAGAAAGCCTCTCATTTTCTGCCAGAATAGTGGAGAGACTCCTGCATGGGTAAGTTTCCTTGGCACCTATTTTTCAATCCATCTGGCAGAATACATGCAAATCTGCCCAGCTGGGATATTGTCGCACCCCTCTGTACTTACAAGCTCTGCGCACGGGCTAATGTTCAAGCCAAGAGTGCTTCTGCAGGGCCTGTTTGTCAGCAAGTTTAGCTCTGCAGTGTAAACCCTGGGCAACCACAGAGATAAGCAGAGCTTTCGCCCCTCTGGTTTTTGAGCCTACATCCAGCTTGCCTTGTCCTTTGGTGCCTGACTGTCTTATACCAGTGTGACAGAAACTCTTGACATTACTGCCCAGTGTTGCTGGGCAGTGCTGGTCATGTGATGCTCTACAGGCACTGAAGGAGAAATCAGATGGTTGAGGCACCTTCAGCTCAGCAGAAACTCTGGAGCCCTCCAGGAAATATTTCGGTGAAGCTGAGGTGACGGGTGGAAAAAGACAGCAAGCCTGGGGAGGGAAGAAAGACATATTTTTTGTTATTTTAAACACATGTACTTGTCTTGATTCATAATGGGAATCTGGGTGGGAAGCATAGCTGGGAGGACAGAGGGAGAGGCTTATTTTTATTATGAAAATATGTGCTAATTGTGGCTCAAAGCTGGGAGAGAGGGTGGAACAGTGTATGATGAAGAAGCCACCTGCAGTGAAGGTGGGGAAGGAAGGAAATTTTTACTCTCTGTCAATTGAAAATATATGTATTTCTTCTCTAGTGACTGAACTACAGCTAGGCAGGCAGCCTCAGAGCACTGAGTAACTCACATTCATCTCTGCTTCTGGCAACAGCTTTTATGGCTTGGTTCTAGCACCTTTTATTTAGCCTTGTGTGAACAATTGTTTTTGGGTGGAATGAAATGTTTCAGTCGACCCAAAACTGACATTTGTTTTCACTCAGTCTTCTAAAAAGCATATTCTTTCCCTTTCAGGCATCAATTTGTATTATGTTTGTGTTTGTTTAAAGCCAAGTAGTGGAAATGCAGAGGCATGGTTTATACATGTAAGAAATTGGAAAAAAAAATTCTTCTTTTCAGCAATGAAAAATACAGGAATATCCACACCACTCCCCCATTTTGTAAAGAAAACTCTCTTTAAGCCTTTCACCTTTTGAGAAACCTTTAACACCAGGTTATGGGTGATTCTGAGTGGCAGGGTATCTGGCCAGGGCTCTGTATTAGATACCTGACTACGTACCAGTATTGAAGCTGATAAGCAGCCAGGGACCCAGTTGCTCCCCATTGTTTAAATGCTCTTTATCTCATTGACTAAGGTAGAGCTTCATCCAAAATAGATCGGCTTCATCAAGAGAGACCCATGGAATGGTGTTAAACTATCTGGCAGAGATAGTTCAGACAGCAACTCAAAGAACATTATTTGAATTAACAGATTAATTGCTGCTGGTGTGAGTTTTTTGGAGCTTTGCTTTATTTTCATTAGTACCCAGAACGTAAATGTGTGTCATGAGCAGAATGCAATCTGAGGGCCTCAGATACAATCTTGTGGAGCTGTGCTGGAGGGCTTCTACCACAAGTGACAGGACACAAATCTTGTTCTGCAGAATGCCACATAAACTCTAATGGGCCCAATATTTCTGAAATACTAAAAGAAGTTCCACTATTTCCAATTACTATTCTAGTTTTTGCTTAACCTAAATGATTCAGCCCTGCTCCTCTGTAAATAGGTCTTGGACCAGTGACTCTCAAGAGTAAATAAAGCAGGATTTCTATTATTTTGCTTCTTTTTAATTTTGTGGGCAGCTAAAAAAGTAAAAGGGCACATAATTCCCACTTCTGCTTTTACGTTTGAAAAAAACCTGCTGTGATCCTAACTGTATTGTTTAGGTGTCTAACACCTTTGACATCTACTCCTAAAACACTTCACCCTTAATGCAGCAAAGTGCAGTATTTTATGGCTGCCTGAATGAGAAAAAGGCACATTAAGGAGCAGATGAAAAGTAAAGTTTGGATTGCTACTCTCTGAGTTTTAAAAACCAAGAGGGAGTTTTGGTGAGGGAGGAAAGAATGAAAGGAAAAAAAGTTAGGGATACAGTGATATACTCAGTCTATGGCCAAGATTTCCCTACTCTCCCACTCAAACAAGAGTTCTCATTGTCTGGGTTTTATGTGAATTATTATTAACTACAACTTGACTTCTCTGTTCAGCTTAACCACTAAGCACACTTAATAACCTCTGATAACTCTCATAATTTGCCTATGTCTAGTGGGATAATTTCAGTGTGAAAAACACTACGTAGAAACCAAATTCTTCTCTGCCTCATCTGACACAGTTTGACATGAAAACACAGCAAGCAAATAGATATAGCCAGGACTAATATACAAAGGCTCACAGACAAAACATTTCTCTTAGGCACCATGAAATGTCTGACAATTTTTTTGTTCTTCACATCCAAAAGTTGGCCAGGAGGTGCTCTTGAGAAGAGCTTTACAGTGAGCTTCATTGAAAAAAATCATCTCAAAGACCATGCATGAAGCAATATAGAGAGTGAGTCAATTAGGAAATCATTCGTGTCATGTGATGCTGAAGTTCTGTGGCTGGTATATATACTATGGTTTTCCCATAAATAGAAGTGAGGAAATTGTTGCTCTAAAACTTGAATGTGTAGCTAATTTGAACGTGATCTCACAGAGGGCTGTTGGGAGTTCCTATTTGTTATTATTTGGTGATTAAGCATAGCTTGTACATCTGAAACTCTTTGTCTATTCATTCCGCTTTTAGACTTGGAGCAGCAGATGCCATACCAACTCACAACAGAAGATGATTCAAGCAGAGATTTCTCTCTATTTTGGGGATTTGCAAGGGCTTCCTCAGCCCTCAGAACTCTGCTCATTAATTCCTTGACTGCTGTCATAAATCTTGTGTTTTGATAACTTACTCATTAGCTCAGACAAGCAACATGCAACCCTTGGCAGAGTTCAGGACCAATCTATATGGTGGAAAGAAAGCAACAAAATATATCTGGCTTCTTCACTGGAAATCTAAGCCTAATACATCTACGCTTTGTTTTTCACTGCCCAGAAAAAAAGGTTGATGCTTGGATTTCCTAGGCTCAGTTCTTTTTTTCAGTCAGGCTGCATTTTACTCTGATGCACTCTCATTTCACTTAATAAGAGTTGCTGTTTTCCATTGAATAGAGAATCATTAATCATACATTGTATCTTCAAACACAATCCACAGACACTTTTCTTATTCTAAAGAAAAGCCCTCCCTCCTCCTCTGGAAGTGACTTATTTTACAAAAGGTTTCCCATTACTTGGAAACTAACCAGTGACTGGAAATCTGTGTCTCCAAAGGCCATGGACTCAAGAAAATAAATAATTAGACTGCCACCAGCTGTTTAAGTTAAAAGTGATGTAACTGTTGAGATTTGTTTCCATACACACAAACAAGATGAACACTGGTCAGGAAGGAATTTTTCATAAGTACCAAATTATTTGACATAATTAAATAAGAATTTTTAGCCAAGAAAACACACATACGAAAATATTTTCCAGCATGAACAGATGTTAAAAGTTTGATCTTTGGTGTATTAATCTGTAGCAGACATACAGAAACTTGTAGGAATTTATGAAGTTATTTCATTTTAAATTGTAATGCATGTCTGATGAGAATATGGTTAACTGGCAATACTAGCAGCATCAGTAAAGGCCAGCTCTCTCACAGTAGTGAAAAGCAAGCACTAACCTATTTGTCTGCTACTTTGCAATCAAAATTCCAATGGCAAAACTGCACAATTTTTTTGTGGAATCTTGACATTACAGTGAAATTATTTTCCTTGTATCTATTCAGAGAGAAAAACAAAAGCAGGATTTTTTTAAAGTCCTTCCATCCCTGAAAGCCATTCTAAATCTCAAAGTCACTGTAAAATAGGATCGGTTTAAAAGAGGCACACAGGGAGCAAGGCCTTCATTGCCAAGCTGCAAGTGAACAACTTACATACACATTACCAGTTACAGGCTATTGTTTTTCCAGTCACTGTGACAAGAAACAGGCTTTGATTTGGATGCTTTTGGTCTGGGCTGCAGGCACATTATATATCTATGCCATGGGTGTTAATGTATGTAGCTAAATGATTGCTATAGATCCAAAATTTTAATGAGGATGATGCTCAAAATGAAATTATATAACGAGTTCTTCCCCAAGAAGTGCTGAGGGTGGCTTTTGTGAATTTCCAAACCAGGTATAAAGTGATGTTTACGTGCACACATCTCAGTGATCCGCTGGGAAATCCAAGCCTTAATCATAAAAGTCCAGCACATAAAAGTTCTCCTTTTAGGTCAAGTGAAAGTACTGCTGGAATTATTGAGGAATAATCTGTTTTCTCAGTAGAAGTTACATGACTCCACTGCCTTCTAAGACTTTTTCCATGTCTTAGATTTTACGATTGACAAAATAATGACAGCTGCATCCTTTCTAATTTCTTAATGGAATGCAGCCAACAGTACCCAGAAGGACAAACAGCCAGGATTGAGGGGAGCTGAGAAGGGAGGGAGCTTACATGGCTAGAAAACAAGTACTGTAAAAGCTTTCTGAAAACTTACAACCACAATATAATTACTAAAACAGCTTTGAAAGAAGGGAATTAAATTACTGAGTGTGGCTGTGATCATTCTCCTAGTTTAGATTGCTCCAGTATAAATTAAATGAAATAGGATCTGGACTGCTAATTAACTACCCTACCCACAGGTGATCACAATATGTGCCATGTAAAATCCCTGCAAAAGCAAAATTTAAACACCTAGAAATGACAAGCATGCATATTAAAACCATTTTTGCAGTTTACAAGAATAGCAAAGTCCTTTGATAGCTAATCAGGAAAATGGGGGGGAGCAGGGAGGAAATTCTGTATACATTTAGAAGCAGTGATTTAGACAACATTTCCCTTGAATTAGTTTATTTTAAAAGAGAACAAAGGGGTTGCCCTGCTGGGTAGCTTTTCAGCAGGGATGCCCTGCCTGCCTTATTTGAGATCTGCAACATTATGTGGTTTCAATTAGTGGTAGCACTTGCAAAACTAGTAACACAGACATTTTGGCTTGAAATCTGACTCCAAGGCAGTGAAGGATACTTAAGATCTACTCAGGGGTGGGTGGAGAAATACAGTATATTTGAAACAGTGTTGATCTTTTGTCAGAATGGTGTCCTTTCTAAAAACCTCTCTGTGTTTTTATAGGCTTAGTTTTCCATGTCTTCTTTGCCTTCCTGTTTAGAAGTTGATTTCCACTTTTCTATCATCCTATTTCCTGTCTCTTTTGTCACCTGGCTACTTACTAGGCCCTCAGTTAAGGTTTTTTTCAGGCTTTGAGAGCAGCCAAGCAAGCTAGCTATGCATGTTCAAAATACTATGGCACTTAAAATGCTTAATATTCACAAAGTCCCCTTCCTCCTAAAAGTCCTTTGCAACACTATGTTCTCTAAGAACAGCCCTGCATTATCAGGGACTGACTGGTTTTATAGTCCATCTGTCCCCTCAGTGCTGTGAAGGAATTACTAAAATATCCTTGTAAGGCAAATGATAATTCCTTTAACTTTGCAGACAGGGAAGCTGACTTCTGTTGCTATTCCACATCAATGTAAGTGTCTCATGTAATACATCTGCTGGCAGAAAAAAGCCTGTGCATGATGATTCAACAAAGTTTCCTGGTCCTACTTATCTCAGATATCTTGATAGGCAGGTGACATTTTGATGAACAAAATAACAAATGTCACTGCTGTGGTAACAGACATATACAATATTCCAAATATCCACTGAAAGAGAAGTGTTTAATATTGGAATGAAAGAGGCAACTTCTTGACAGGATTTCAACATGTATAATTATAATATTTTTAGCAATGAAGTCAGTAATATGTCTTACTATCACATCTATCATGGTGCTAAAGTAGATTTTGTCAAGACTTCCCTAGATGCTGCTCTAGTATGGTGATTGTAAACAAACATAGTAGAGCTGAAAGGAGACTACAGCAAAAACATGAGCACTTCTTTTTTTCCAAGAGTTGCATTCCTAACCTCCACTAAAGGACTTAGATTTGTTTTGGTGGTAGTGAAGGTTGGAGATCAAAAGGAGTCCTAAATATCATCACCATGTATTTGTTTTGCTAGCCTAATGCTGGCAATAGGCCTTACAAAAAGCTGGCTGTAAAATCACCACATATTTGGCAATGCTTCATTTTTTATTTGTGGTTGCTATCAAGATGAAACAAAATTTAGGGGCTGCAAATGGAAATGGAATGAAAGTGTGGAAAATGCTGCTCATCTCAAACCCCACAGTGATCATCTGCTGAATTATTCACATATCTGGTTAACAGCATTTGTTTTTATCAGCGTTACCTCAGCCTTGCTTGCATGGCTATTTAGCCTCTCACTCGTGCTGGGAAGCAGCAACCTGAACTAAGGAGCAGAGGAGGGAGCAGAAGCATGGGACATGGATTGACTTCTCCTTTCTGATCCACATAACAGAAATCAGAAATAAATGAACTGTTAGGTCACTGCGATCAAACATCCGCAGTGTAGTTCAACTGATTTGAGGCTGGAACACTAAATTTACCCCACATTTCTTCAAAGTCTCTGCAATGGGAGCGCCTTACTTTAGAAGCAGTCTCTCTTTTTGGTAATCCACAATGATCCACAGTCATACAAGCAGGCTTTCCCCAGTTTCATTCATACTACTTAACAGCTTTACTGCAATTCTAGGAATAAAGATGCTCACATTCCACTGACTTAAGAGAGTAGGTTTAATGCACTGTGCCATTTGCCACCATCCTGATGGGCCTTTTTTTTGTGTCTGTGTGATTAATACACGTATTAATGCTAATAAAACACTTATGGAGTTTCCCAGATGTAGACACGGCCCCTTAATCCTTCCCTGTTCTGCTGGGGATAATCATTTTTACAACATGAGATCACTTGCACCAGTGAAGTGCATTTTAACACCTTTTGCTGTTATCTGTATGAACTGATGATCCTAATAGAATCCCAGCAGTGCATTTAAACTTTATTTCCTAGGTTAATCAGGCTAAAAGACAGTTAACTAAGTTTCCCAAAGGGGGCCTTCTTTACATTAAAAAAAAGCTACTGGAATTGTTTATCACTAGAAATTTTGGTCAGTGAGAAAAGAAAGGGAGCAATGCTATAAAAAGAAATGGTGTTTTTGTCTTGTAGTGGACAGCACAGCACACCATAAAAAAAAAAAAAAGAGAGAGAAATATTTTCTGAACAAAGAACTCATGCCGGTCCTCCTGCTTTTTTTTTTGATCTTTAATCCCTTCTCTCCTAAGTAGAATGGCAAAGGAGCCCTTCTCTCTCTCTAATAAATAGCTAGCAAAAGAAGGCATTCAATGCTCCGTCCCTTTGATCAGCACAAAGCTGTCAGCTCCTGCCGCTTTTTTTTCTTCTAGCTCTTGTTCCTGGTTAAAAGTGGAAGTAATACCCCCTGAAAGAAATACCCTAGGTGTCCTGCAAATCATCAATCCTATTTTTTAACTTGTTGTTTTTCAGTGGCCCACCCTCCTGGCCTGAGCAACCTCCTCACTAACACCCCTCTTCCTCTTTCCACCCTTTTTCCAGAATACCAGTTTCATTTGATACGCAATTCAATGTGCCAGTCTGACCTACTGGGACCTTGCTGTCTGAGACTCTACCACTGCGCAGACAGGGGAAACCTTCCTTCTAGCAATAAACATGTTTACTTCCATTCATTTTGCTCCCTGCAAAGGAATTAATTTTTTTTTTCATAGACACAGCAAAGGGATTTTTGGAAAATAGCTTTTAATAATTTCTAATATAGCTCTAACTTTAAAAAAAGCACAACACAAACAACAAATAAAAAAATTGCAGGTTGTGCTTGACCGAGTGTGTGAGATCCCATTTTGCTCCAATCTTCAGGCTGCTGCATTTCAGCGACATCACTGCATCTCAGCAGTAAACAATCTGCAAATATTGCTGCCTTCAGACAGGTCACTCCGTGCATTTTAAAGCAGCCTCCTTGTTTACTGCTCAGATTATCTGCAATGTGCATTTCTGCTCGTCACAGTGTCAGGACCTGATACACAGTTTGCAAATATTATGCAAATGAAATAATTCACAAAGGCAAACAATTACAACCAAGTGTAGAACAAGAGAGTGGCTGGTAGTGGGACAGCAGGGCAGAGGCTTTGGTGTCTGTGTGTGTGTATAAAGGGTTGGAGGCAGGAGGAATAGGGGAGTAGGAAAAGCAACTGTATAAAAGAGCATTTTTACCAGACAATGTCATATCCTCAGTGACATGTAATGAAATTTAAATACCTTTGCCATTTTCCCCTGGTGATTGCTGCACTGGGTGCGTTCTGTGGGCCTATAGAGATATGTTTTTAAAAAATCAGGATGGAGTGAATGCCGTTCGTTGTTCTGGCTGCAAAATGTCAAACTGCAGTGGAAAGAAATACAGCATTGCAGTGGTGGTGCACTGAGGCCCCCGGTAGGAAAGCAGGAGCTATTAAGTGGAAAATTCCTGCAGAGGACGTGTTTCCATTTCTAATGCGAAGAAAGAGGGTGTTGTTTGAGGCTGGCAGGTCTGTGGAAAATACAGAAAACACAGGGAAGATGAGAAAATGACCTCATTGAACTCTGAGAACTTAAGCAAACAAACAGCTTCGGCCAACATACCACATTCTTCTACCCAAACAACAAATTGACCTGTAAGTTATATAATCCTCCACAAGCCCCCGTGCCTCGTGTAAATGTGGGGAGGGAGAAGGGGGCTGTTCACTGCAGGGGCGGGGAGGACAAGCAGTAAAACCTGCTGCAGTAGAAAAGACTCTTGGGGTGAGCTGCCCGTCCTCCCCACAGCACCACCTTCCACCCCAAATGGAGTCCTCACATGAGGTTCAGGTTTAATTGCGCTCTGAATACCAGCAGAATGATGGCACTAGTTGTTTATTATAGTACGAACTATTTCAGTACAGCATAAATTTTCCATTTCAAAGGATCCTGAATGCCTTCAGGGAAGGGACTAGGTTTTGTGAGCAGAGGGTGGCCTCTGTAAAAGTTGGTGGGGGGTTCGTCTCAGGGATGGTTAAAACCGCATTCTTGGAACCTGAGGGGGGACTCTGGAAGCCTGTTTAGGGGCTGCATTTTCCCCTGTAGAGGCCCCCTGTAGTGTTGACTTGGACTGCCTGAGTTACCATTTTATATCAACTGAACAAATCCTAGTGTAAAAATGCAGGGGCTAACCAAAGGCCATGGTTCTGCTGCGGTTGTTGTTGTTGTTCTGTTGTTGGCAGAAAAGGCAGATGTGTGCCAGCGTCCCCAGCATCTGACTGTGCTGAAAGGTTTGATTCGTTGTACGAGTGCTGGCCTCGGTGTTTTTCCAATAACTAATTAATTGAATATAACAGAAAGTTATTAATAGGTAGAACAGCAGATAAACCACAATTCAGAGTTTACAATAGTATTATTTACAAATCAGAAAGAGCTTTTCTGTTACTTTGTAGTACATTTGCAGTGGAAACTTGTTCTCAGCTACCATGTAATTCCAATGTGCACTTTTAATGGATAGGACTCTTTCTTTCTTGTTTACATTATTAAAATCCTGTTGTCTCCCACTTGCAGTTGATTTTGAGCACAACCAGAACCTGCTCTACCATCCAGCGTTTTGCATGGACTCGGCCTCTCACAGACAAAGTTAGCTTTGAGCGGTCCTTGCAGCTTTAAAGTCTACATGGTGCTTTAAGGACAAGCATAAGTATAATCAGATAGAGTTTGGTCTTGAACGTGCATCTTTAAAGCATATGCATAGGCATGTAGGAATGTGCAAGGTTCAAATACTAGCAGCAAAGAAAAAGCAGCTGACAAAAGATTCACAAACTACAGATGCACATTCAAATTTCACGTAAGCTGCTTTCTAAGTCTAATGGTTTGATCCATTCTGTCATTAGGCACCACTAGCCATGAATGCACTGAGGGAGAATTCAGAAAACCTCAGCAGCTATAAGGAGCTGACTAGATTCAGTGCTCACGTTCCCTCACCAAAATGTTTTAGAGCAAGATAAAGTGAATTATAAGATAAATACTGAGGAGAAAGTGAGACCATCCCAAACTCAATCCAAAAATGCAACTCTTGCCCCTTGCAGGCTTTGAAAAATGTGAATAAATAATCATTCTTTCTTTTCCAGTTTGACACCTCCCTGCGTGTGGAGAAGACAAGGCAAAAAATGACAGAATTACATGCTACCAAAAAAATCTGTACATACAAGACTGTCAGCATTATTTTGTAGATATATTTTAAGTTGTTTGAAGATCAAAAAAATTGGCTGAAGACGGGGGCATGTGGCTATATCAAATTAAATTCTCACACAGCTGTCGCGTATTGCTTTTCAAGGCTCCAGATGCCACTTATTTCAGGTATGGAGGAGATAGTGTTGTGGTAATATGAAAAGGAAATAATTCTGATCTGCGTAGCTCAGATCTGAAAACCAATTTGCCCAGAATCCAGCCCTGTTTCAGTTTAACCCTAAATGCCTGCACCTCTGCAGCACAAGGGCCAAAAGGCATTCAGGAGCTCCACAGAGTTGTGTTATTCCCTTTCTGGAAATGTTTAACCAGGGCAAACTATATAGTGCAGCATTTCTGCACGGTGCCATGGATTCTGTTTCTCTTTTCCTTGTGCTGTGTAACTAAGGGGCACTGTAAGGGGCGCATAACTTACAGACTAGAACAGCTTTCTCCTCCACACTCTGACAGGAAATAAAAAGCTCCCAAAAAAATCAAGAGAAAAACAAACTCCGTGAATGACAAAAAGAAGAACTGCCAAAACAAAAGTTTCCCACACCTAATAAAAGGAAAAAGGCGGATTTTTGCTCATCCTCACCTTGTGGTTGCAAATGGCAAAGGAAGAGAGGTAAGGAGTGCCCCATCATTAGGGCTCTGGAGTTTAGCACCCATTACAGGATTAACTCTTCTGAGGAGGGCAGGGCTTTGGTTACACTGTTTTTTATAGGGTTTTTGATAGGTTCTTTGTCTTTTACATAGTGGACTCAGCTCATATCATAGCTTCTGTTTTGCATTCAGTTTACAAGACCTGAGAATACCTAAAGAGACTTCTAACAGACTATTTTAAATAAAAACATAGATAAATCTGGGTGATGAAGTACAAACCTGAGCCAACAAGATTGCAGGCAAACCACATTCAGCTCCTGCCAATGCACCTCAGTCCAGCCCTAAATAAAACTTTCAGAACTGTGCAGAAATGCCTGGTCAAACTAACTTGTGCAGGAGTTTCAGAAAGCACAAAAATAGGCAATAGAATAAACCAAAAAATTAATGCTTGTGCGTTTTTCCTCTTTGCATCACAATATCAAAAGTCATGGAGTAAAAGAGACACAGAAATCACTGATCAAACTTCACCTTTTATTTCTTTGTTCTTTTATTTTAAATCATAAGATTTGATCCCAGCTGGGAAATGTGTATGTCGGCATTCCCAAGCTTTAGCACTGTTCGCTCATTCTGATCCTAGTGGAAATAGGACACTTGGCTTCCAAGCACTGATGGAAGCATTGACTCCCCAGGATTCTACTACCTCTGTGTCTGGTTTCCTAATTTTTATAAATCAAAGCTCTTGAAAGAAGTTTTGAAATCAACTGGTAGAAGACCTGTCTGTGAACCAGTCTTCATCAGTGTTTTGCAGTTCAGATGACTCCCAGTGTGGACAACTGGAGGATGAGGACCCCAGGACATGACGAAGCCTAAGCTCACTGTTTTATCTGGATGCAGAGAGAAAGGCCTCTCGGCCTGTTGATCAATGGTGTCATACCGAGAAAAGAACGAAAAAAAGGAAACATCACAACAGGATATGTACACAGGACTTCTGTGCATAAAAAGTGTGTAATGTGCCCCAGCACTGACCAGCTGGAGACCTTCCTCTGTCTCAGGATGTCTCCAGCTCAAGATGTGAGTCCTGCTTAGGAGGCAACAAGAATTATCAGGTGTTCAGAAACCGTACCTTGGGAAAGCACTGAGCTTTTGCACTTGAGAGGCAGCTGCAAGGAGAAGGTAATCTGTGTTTTCCACATCTATTGCAACTAGACTTGGCTCAAAGAATATTAAGACAGAATTACCTTGGACCATATTAAAAACCTTATGTTGAGTGATACGAGGGGGTAAAAGCACAAAAGTGAAAACATTCCCCTGAATGCAAATCCTCCCACATACCAGAAGAAATACATAAATCAGTCAAAATGTGGGTCAGTTTGTGCTTGAAAATATGTTTGACTCAACAAGGGACGGAGTGCTGCTCAGCTAGTTTTGACTCAACTGAGTGCTGCCAACCATCCATGAAAAAACCATGGTGGTAGAACAGGCCCAGCATTCGAGAGGATGGCCCAATGGAAGGCTATGGGAGGGTTGTTCCCAGCTCCTTGAAATATCTACGGCACAGTTGACCTCTACAGATACATTTAGGTATTTTTCTTACAGCAATTATCTGGCAATAAGGAGTGCCTGATTAGACTTTCTGCAGACTGCAGATCTGTTGCAGTGCAAAAGCCCAGCCTTTACATGGAAACAAGGCTAAAATTTGCCTCTTCTGTTGAAATGGTCATTTTCAACAGAAGATCCTCCAGCTTTACACCAGTGAAGCAAATTAAGTGGCATGTGAGACAAAACAATACAGATACTAAAGATCTGAGTCAAGATCAATCAATGTCATGATTTCTCTTACCAAAGTCTTAAGGAAACCTCCTTGGAGGTAATTAATTTCTATAATATGCATTGCTAAAAGAAATCCACAGGGTTCAGGGAGAAGCAAAAAGGGAGGCTTTTAATATACTGCCTTTTCTGCTTTTGGTTGTGATTCTCCTAAGTGATGAGCATGATGCTAAACTCACTCTGTCCAGTATGGTGGGAATGTTATCCAGTGTCACTACAAGTATTTAGTCTGATCAGCCCCATAAGCCCCCCCACCACACAGAAACTAATTGTGAGGATTAGGGCACACCAAGACACTCAAGCTCCACTCCTGTGGGTTAGGGGAGAAACAACACATTTAAACATTCCAGCTACAGTTCCCGTGGCAACGTACATAACAACAACTCAGTAACACTATGGGTTTCTGTTTTCTTAACCCTTCAGGACATTGACTGAATGAATACTTCCTTGAGGAAACTGTTCAGTCAACCAGATATACTCAAACACACTTAAATCCAGCAGGCCTTTTCTCCTTGAAGAAACAACAGCTGTTGAATTCCATGTCAAACTGATCTCCTCCCCTAGCATTACAGGGTTTAATTCAAACACACACATATACCATTAGCAAATCCTCCATGGAAGTCTGTATGAAAAAAAGGCAGTAAAAAACAATCCCCAAATGTCAATGTTTCATATCATTATGAAGTTACTGTGGATCAGAGGACACAGAGAACAATACACGACATTTTATAAAGCACATAAGTACTCTTAAGAAACAAAAAATATTAGCATTTGTGTAGATTATAAAACACAGTATTGTTCCTGACAGTAATAGCAATAATAATGTCTACAACAACTTTATAGTGATTTCCCTGGGAATTTAACATACTTTGTAAATATTAACTAATACTATCAAATAATAAGGTTTACACCATCTTTGTGAAATACATGAGATATGCCCCTGAGTTTGTCCCCTAGCCCAATGCACTTGAGCTTTTTGTGACGTTAAAGACACCTGTTCCTTAGCAGTGACCATTCCTGCTGTGTGAAGGTTTGGAAGAGGACCCACCAGCTGAATATATGTGCAAGGTCACCAGAACTCACCTGCCCTCACAAAGAGCTTCTGTAGGCTTTGGGCTGTCATTAGTAGACAGAATTAATGAACATGCTTGCAAGGCCTCAGTTAATAGCTGCAACTGCAATGGTACTCTGCAGATTTATTCAAGACACTTGTCTGTCCACTATTGTCTTCCTCAGAAGTTTAGATTTATAAAAGCACGAAAACCTTTACCCTGGAGACCTTTGCCCCAGGGTGAGATCAACAAATGATGCATAGCAATTGTCTGCAAAGACCTTACCTTTCTTCCTCAGCATACAAAAAGTGACCTCACCTAGCTTTTTAGGAGAGCAAGAAAAACCATCAGTACCTATGTTAAAATTATAACTACTCCTTAACTACTAGTGCACTGATGCACACTTACTTACACGGAGACTGAAGCTACAAAAGTAAATCAGGGATCGAGCATATGTTGGTGCAGCCCAAACCAAGCACAGTTCATAACCCAGCTTTTTCACCCTTTCTCTCTGTAAGCTTTAATTTTTGTTATTTTCAAAAGGAGCCTGCGTAACATTCCCTTAGATGTGTCCTGTGATGGTGAGGAACCTTGTCACATTTGTAGCTTCAAGCAGATAGAAGAAAGAGTTAAGTACACCTGCAAAACGAAGGCTCTTTAGCCTTAAACATCTACGGTTCCATTGTTCCAGCACTGCTTTCCATGGAGAGTGCTTACCTTCTCTGCAGCAGCTCCTATGTAAATCTCTGGGAAGCAGACCTCCCTCTTCACCACACCTCCACCCCCAGCCTTAGCTCACAACCATTTGTTAAAAATTATGCAGCATCCTCACTAACAAACACGAGGTTGCCAGGGCATCCTTGTCACCCAGCCAACTGCTATACTAAGGCTTTACTGGCAGCCATCCAGCTGTGCTTCATTTAGGAACCGCTGCAGCAGTAAGGGGTGTGTTTTTCCCGTTTACAGGAGAAAGAAGTCAGTTTGTTGATTCTCTCCTAAAGACCTTAATCGTTGGGGGAAGCAGTAATTTCTCATAGCAGGCTGTGAGACAGAACATTTCTCCATATTCTCTACAAACCAGAATTTAAATCTTACTGCAGAGAGCTGGGATTTTTGCACTAGCCCAGCTAGAGTAGATCCCAGACAGGTTGGTGTGGCACTGCGAGCAGCACAGGCCAGCGCAGAGCCTTGTGTGGCGCTGCCCTGCACAGCTGGGCTGGTAACTCTCAGCATGGGTTGTGCGGTGGAGTGATGTTGTCTTGCCTGGGAGGAGAGCAGGGTATTAGCAACTACAAACCCCATTTCACCAAGGATTTTACAGCATCACAGCAACATCAATCCCAGCTAACCTTGTTCTCAATGTCAAGTTTTCTTGGGCCAACTGCATTAAAGAAGGAAGGATGCTGGCACTCGATAGCTATGGAAGGGCCTTGCTTGCCATTTCATTTAGTGCTGGTGACCCCCAGAGATGCAGCAGTGCTATGGCTGATTCCAGGCTGGACTTCTGCCTGCCCAGCAGCGTGAGTGGGCATTGGTCACAGAAGCTGATGGCAGGGGACGTGGTGCCAGCAGCGGGCACAGGCTGCTGCCATGGTGGGAGCTCACGTCCTGAGAGCAGCGCCCACGGTGAATGGAAAGCCAGAGGGAAGGTTGCACCAAGAGGATTGACAGGGTTTTGTTGCTCATGCCATGATTCTTCTGTCCCTTAATGCCTCCAAGATGTCACTGCTCTTTCATTTCTCATTCCTAGAACAATTAATGAGCTGCACTTGTGCCCTTAGCACCGTCCCTTGGTACCTTTACGGTAGCATTCATGCAATAAGTGCTGGATTAAGAAAGGAGGGGAGCATCCAGATGGAGATAGGATGTTTTGGATTACATATTCCTGCTGTCCCCAAAGTACAACAAGGTTCTACACACTAAGGAAAGGACAGTTTAGACCAAAAGAACCCAATAGAAGGTGGATGCCACCATCACTGTAGCTGTCACTCGTAACTGGTGCTTATATACCAGACCTTTTATCTGAGAATTAATTAAATCTAAACTTCATGAACCCTGGAGTAGGCAAGTGGAAAGGGCAATGAAAGTTTTCATTTTCAAGCTCTGTATTTTGAAAAGGCAATAAATAGATCCCTGTGCTTAAGACCATGAGAGCTTTGCAAATTCAGCTTTTGGAGGTCTCTTTACAACACTGGGCAATTTGTTTTAATAGTAACTATATCATTGTGCTAATTTGGGCAGCAGTTTACAGTCAAAACCTGGCACCCATTTTATCCATACTCCTTATGTGTTAGCTTACACTTTGGCTTTAGCCGGGGAGAAGCCAACAGGGAAAGTCAAGACAAATTAAACACCAGGTTATATTTAAGGTTTCTCCCTGCAGGATGGATAAACCTCACTGAAATCACTGTTCTGAGATTGCAGGCACAGCTACTGAGGACAGCCCAGATGCAAGCCAGGTCTCGTTTCCTAAGCATAGAGTGGATTAAAAGGTATGATCGCAGTTCTAGTTAGCAAAACTTTAACATAGGTTGTCACAGATGAGCTAAGAATGATATACATTAACAGCACAAGAGTAGAGATTTTTGCACTCTAAGGCTGCCTTTGCTATTGCTTCTGTGTGCTGTGTAATAGAAGTGGTTGATGCCAAAGATATGTATACAACTCATTAATGGGCTAAGCTGGCACATTGGCAATGTTCTACAGCTTATATATCTATAAATATATATATACATATAAAAATACATAAGGAAGTACATATGTGTAGTGCTCTCGGTTGATAGCGACTGAACTATTTATGCTCTAGTCTTGTTGGGGGAAAGGACATTGTGTTTGCAATTCATTATGTTCCCAAAGAGGTAGTAAACACTGTATCTATGCTATGAAGTAAATATATAAAAGGTCAGAAAAGCAATGTAATTGCAAAAGAAGAGATGGCGGACTAATCATAGACCTGTATCAAGCCTCACCCTGGTACCACCCAAGAAGGTCTGAGCATCAGTATTCAGCCCTCAGGACTGCACCTTTAGTTTTAGCATTTCAGACCTAAGGAAAAGGAAGAAATAAAAGAAGACAAGAATTTAGCTTTTGTTCACTGTATGAAAGGGGAGTGTGTAGCTCCTCACAAGTCCCACAGGACACGCAGAATGCAGTGACTGCTCTATACAACCTTCCACTGGAAGAATGTGCAGGCAGCAAAAGTATTTGTGATACTAATTAAAGATTAGAAAATACTCATTTAGGAAAATCTCCCTTGGCAGGGTATTTCAAAATAAACTAAACATATTCCTCTCCAAACTGATGGAAAGGGCTGTATTCCTCAATTTAGTTAGAGAAAAGGGGATTAAAAATGCACCCCAGTTGGGATGAAATGGGTTATTAAAATGAGACATAAAGCACTTGTGGTGGTTTGAAAATAGCTTGGTTTACATCAGTGCTGACAAGAGTCCAAACTAAAGAATCATCCTTTAGTCCAGGGACTGAAAAATAGCAGACATCTAGATGGAATAAAGGTTCATTTAACATAACAATCTATTCAAAAAATTTGCATTCATCTTCCTAAAATACAGCAATGAAAAAATGTCACTCTTTTTGTCACAATTAAAAAATAAAAGAAATTAAAATGTTAACTAATATTATGGCTCAGGGAAATGCAACACATAGCTGCAGCACAGATTTTGTCACAAGACAGACTTTTAAAATTGAGGCAATATTTTGAGACCATATTGCACCCAAGCCTAAAACTTGGAACATTTTGACTAATTTCATTTTGCATGGACCTTATCGGAGTAGCAAAAAACATCAAAGGTAAATTAATATCTGGAAAGTCCTGCTTAATGTACAGTTTTGCTGATGAAAAGTCATGCACACAGCATGAACTGGTATTAATAAGTGTACAAAAGAATGTCTTATCCCTCGCAGTATATATGTATAAATGTTGCCTATACCTATGGGTTTTTTGGAAGTAGTGTTGTCATGGTTACCATTCAGCTGTCTTTATGTTTTAATATGCCTTGTTTTGTAAGGTTGAGGTTCAATTCAAGTTCATATGAAGCAAATCAACTGAAGTTTTCAGATGTGGTCTCTAACTTAATGTGCCTCATTTTCTGAGAGGCCAACTTGGAATACTTTTGGCATGACTTTAAGAGATGTCAAGCACCATCAGGTGCAGCAGAAGCCAATGCTCTGCAGGCAGTGACTGAGTCATGAATAATGTGCCAAACTGCACAGTCCGTGACAGTCTTCTTTTACAAGGCTATAAACCCGTTTCAGGTAGTACAGGGAATGTTTCTGTGCTCCTGCAGGCTGAACGTACCACTGTTAGACACTAAATGAACAACGTGTCATTCTCTCAGCAGCCTTTATTTATTTGTCTGAAGCTACAGGAATGCTTGACTGTAATGTAAAACATAAGCTCAATTCCTATGTGTAACATCAATAATCCAATACCTTTGGTCCATTGAAACAGAAAACTCCACTTCTCCTTTCCCTTTGCAAATTTCCTCATGTTCAAATGTTGGGTGTGGGTGGGTGTAATATGCAATTGACCTTTGGTAGTTCATTAAAAAACTGGGGTTTCAAACCAGAACAGTGAGACTCAGCAATAAACTAAAAAAAAAAACCACAAAGAAAACCCTCCTGGCCAGGGTAATTGAGCATTATCTCAGCTCTGTGTGGGGTTTGATTGCCTTCTGCAGGTAATCTCAAAGAGGCAAACTGACAGGTAAATGTCTTTTTTGCTTTTCTATGGAAACAGAAGAACCTGCTCTACAAAGCAGCCTTTTTACCTTATCAGCCTTAAGAAAAACCTTTTCATGACCTCCAGCAAGCCACCTCTATCTGCAGAAGACTCCAGAAATGGCTCTTACCTTGCTTTCCCTTTTCTCAATTTACCTTTAGCTGAGCAAGGAGGTGTTGATCATTTCTGTGGTGCAGCGCACAGAAGTGGAGCCTGCTCATAGGTAGCTTTGTGGTAACACTCCAGTATAGCGCACTTGCCTATGAGCATATTGCACCCAATGTAGAACTAATTTTAATATTGTCTACTTTTCTCTTTGGTATAACATTAGGAAAGGAAGGGGTAGGGGAGAAGGAAAGTTCTAGAGCAGTACCTCTGTGTTCTAGGTTTATCTCATACATAGTCTTTCAGCTTTTAGTATTCTTAAATTTTGACTCATGTTCTCTCAAGAGTGGGCACAGGCAGGCCAGCTGCACACACTGTGTTCCCCATGGCAGGTCTTCCTCTGTCTTGAGCACTCATATTCTCCTAGGAGTACTCAAAGACTGGTTTCTTTTGCTCTTGGTTGCTTGGCTGTTGGTGTCTTCGGTCTGCTTTGTTTCCTTGGGGACATCCCTCTGCCCTGGAGTGACAGGAGCATCTCTTTTTGGAGTGTCTCTACACATCCACACATCTCACAAGTGCACAGGATGCAGTTGTTAAAAAAAAAAACCATGCCCTTTCCAAGAGCTCCAGAAGATTTCTGAGGCACCAATTTAGCCAAAAAAGAAAGTTCAAAGTGTAGGACACAAAATGCAGCATAAATGACAAAGAGACCCAGGCCTGCATTTGTGTTGTGTGAATCTGTGCGCAGCCCCCACACGCCTGTGTGAACACAGACATTTGGGTGTGCTGGAGTCACATCTGATGGCAATGTCACAGAGGGACATAATTAATGTTGTCACGGGCTGTAGAAAACACACTCTCACCCCCCTCACCTACACTGTGTTTATTCAATTTATTCATTTTTCATTCTTCTATCCTTTGGGGACCCATTCAGACAAATAAGTAGGGTTGATATGTCAGTGTGTATTTGTAATTAGAGATATTTAATCGTATTCTTTATCAGACATCTCAACCTTATTTCATTATTTGATTTCACAGTGTGAATTCTTTCTGGCTTTTCACCTGTTTTGATACTAAATGGGCCAGTAAATTACAAGCTTTATCTCCTAAACCCCACAGTTAAGCATCATCAGAGAGCTAAGATGAGCTGTAAGCAAATTGGATCGAAGGAGGCCTCCTCGGCCCCTGTTTCCAATTCTGGCGTATGTTCAGATGAGTGGAAAATGTTTGCTGCTAACCTCAGAGCAGAGCTTCCAGTTCGTTGCACAAGTGATCCATTTCCATACACTTGATGATGTGGTCTGTGAGCTACGGGAGGAGGAAGAGAGCTCTGAGATGCACCTATTTGTTATGCTGTGGGCTCTGGGGCCTGGGGCCGTGCAAAATGGCATTTGAAAAGTCACTTTCTAGGTCATAGCAAGAGATGGTAGCGATAATATCTCTAAGCAGGCAGCCTTCGCAGAGCAAGCGTCACCTGCTTTGCACTGTGTTAAACACTGAAGTGACCAAGGGCTGGCACTGCAGGGTCAGCCTTCTCCTCCAGTGAGTAAGTGCAGGTCTCGACGTGTGAGAATATTTTTATCACAAGCCCCAGCTTTTTAAACAGGTTATTAGCAAAGCACCAGCAGGGTGTCTGAAAAATGAAAACTACTTTTTGATTTGTTCATTAAAATCAAATAATTATTAATAGTCTAACCGATCAAACTCTCTACTTTAAAAAAAAAAAAATTCCTCATTCTGCCTGCTTGATGTTAAATGGTAAAGCAGCACAGGAATGAAAATATCCTGGAGCCCTTTATCATCTTCATTATCTTCACTGGTGAAGTGAGTGAGTGAGTGGAGAGGTGTGAAATTCCAGCAGAGAGGAACACGCTGTTTTAAGAGGAAGTGCTGACATGCAGGCTACAATTAGACAAAAAATGACTGCTGACATTTAAAAATCATTACAGAGAGGAAATTGTGAGTGTAATTATGTCATCATTGACACTGTTCAAGTGTGCTGATGCATTTTTGCTGATCAAAATCAAGTGTTTATATTTGTAAATAGAATGCACTTAGCAACTCTATCAATGGAAACATTCTAGCCAAGAACTACAGAAAATGAAGCCAAGTTACTTTCACAAAACTTATTTTTTCCTTTTTGTTGATCTTCAGTATTTTGATCTGAGAATCATGTCTTGGTAACAGAATGGTTTCTTGTTATTTAGTATTTTGGATGACTGTTTGATCGAGGCTTCTTCTCGGTTGTTTTGGTTTGGTGTGTTTTTTTGCATAGAACAGAAGGAATGGCCATTCTGGAGCAAGTCAAAAGTCAATTTTGCAAATATGTGTCCTGTATCAAACAGTGGCCATCACTGGAGGCCTACAGGAGAATATTAGAGAACAGTAATTATATAATTGTATTAGCTATACCAGTCTCACAGTTTCCAAAATCTGCTGCTTGGGGACTTCAGAGACTACTCCAAATAATCAGAATAATGAAGTCTCTCTGACTGGCTTTAGAAATAGTCTGATACTGGAGTCAGTGCAAAGGGAGACATGATGTCAGTTGGTGGCAAAATATGTAAATGTTATCTGTTACTTGGAGAAGAGGAGTTTGTTGACTGTGCAAATACTGAATTCTTGGCACTGCATTATTTAACACAGTTCTGCCTTGAGCCCAGTCGCAAGTCCTTTACCTATGACATATTTCACTCAAGGACACGGAAAAGTGACCAATCTATGATAGATACAAATGCTCAGTTCAGAATGGGTAAAATATGTGAAGGAGTATGATTCTGGCTGATTCCAAAACCAGATTTATTTTTTTTTTATCTTGGAGACTTTGAAGATCATATATAAATACACTTTATAAATGTGTAAGCAGAACTGCTTACAAAGGATCTTGATGGAAGTAAGAAAAGGTCTTGGCTTCTGAATTGAAATGTCCTCCAAAAAAATGTCTAAAAATGCTAGTCCTCCTGTGGATGGCATTTTGTTCACAGTATTCTGGAACATATTTATGGTGGAAATTAAGGAAAAGACTTAGAGTGTGAACAAGATAAAGGATGCTTAATAATGAGGTTCTCTACAGCATCAACACAATTATTTTTGAAGGCTGTGGCAGAAACAAAAATATTAATATTGAATGTCAGCTATTCAGGTTCAAATTAACTACTCTTCAGCCTGCGTCTACTGAGCTCCAAAACTCCCCTCTGTATCTCTTTGCTATTTTTATAAGAATTGGATTGTCTGTCCCTTTTTTTTTCAGTTTTTGGGGGGTTTTATTCAGTCCTCCCTTTATTGACTTTGCCTTCTAGGAGAGGGTTTTTTTACAATCCACCTGTTAATTTTCTGGGTGTCCTCCTGCAGCCAGCCTTTCTTCTTTTGACATTGGGTCCATCAGTTTCCATCAGTGTCCCTGTTATCTGGATGTCAAAACATATATTCAGTCAAATTGCGTTAGCAGAATAATGTCAAGCAACTCTATAGTCACCACATCTGCGAAAGAGCTGCTTTCATGATGTCGTTTTAGGATTGGATGAATATTTAATTCATTTTTAGAGTTATAAGGATTTTTATAACATAGAATCCTTTGTGCCATTGAAATGGTAGAAATCAGTAGTCAGGGAACAATCCCCACTGGGTGTCTTGGGACAGGCCAGTCCCACAGGTATTTCAGATGACTGCTTATTGCAGCAGGGAATACTGAAAAACTCATCAAAGAGTGGGCCCCAGAAATATGTAATAGGGCTTCATTAGGGCCTAAAAATATGACAGAAATAATAGTGTTATGTTACTGTGATTTCTATTATAACATTTATTTATAAGGCTACTTTCATCTTCATCTTCCTTTTCACTAATTCAGGCCTTTCTAGATTTATTTTTTCTTTGGAAACAGTGTTTTCCATATGTTATCTTAGTGGAAAGCTTATTTAATTACTGATTGTAACAAGCTAAAGAAAATGTATTTTCCCCATTTTCTGCTTGTTTTCGAAAGACAGAATTTGAAAAAATTCATCTTTCTCTGCACAGTAAACTGGTGCCACACACCTAATCTCTTTAAAAACATCTTTCCAGAATGACTGAACTCTGAAACTCAGCAACACCTAATAATTATTGTTTTTAATCTATCATCTCTAAGTGCATTTTAAAAACATCACTTTGCCTGAGATTTTGATGAACACAAGATTGACAGAGCATTGCTGAGTATCAGGACTGTCAAGCAGTTAAAGCCTCATTCCTACCAAAGGGAAGCAAACACAAACCAGTACCAATGAACCATGAAGAGACCACTTAAATGCAAGGAATTCAGCACCAGTTCAAGACCTGACCCCAAAAGCAGTAGTGGAAGGGGCTGCAAGAGACCCTCTGGCACACCTCAGCAGTGAATCAAATTTGCATATTGCCTTTGCTTTTAATTTAATGATGGTGGGGTTTTGTAGGAGATTTTATTTTATTTTATTTTATTTTATTTTATTTATTATTCTTAATTTTAGGTTTTTGTTAAGACCAGGATGGGTATTCCATAACTTCCGGATAAAACATATCCACCTGCACTTCTGGAGATCTAAAGTCTAACGTGAATCTTCCTTGACGTTACCTCTTTGAATACCTAGAATCTTTCAGTCTCTGATGTTAGCCCCTGCGAAAGCTTCTGGCCTCTGTAACACA
Organism: Cnemophilus loriae; assembly: GCA_013397755.1. NCBI lineage: Eukaryota > Metazoa > Chordata > Aves > Passeriformes > Corvidae > Cnemophilus > Cnemophilus loriae. The sequence continues at coordinate 763,522 of VZTF01000702.1, forward strand.
GCAGTCTGGGTTCCCTTTGCATCACCTGACACACACAAGTGGTGTTGGGCTCAGTCTTGATGGGTGCTTTGCATGAGGCAGAAGGGCAAAAAATCCCACTTCCCAAATGAGACACGGCATCAGCACAGATAATGGAAAAAATATGGTACGGAATAAGAAAAAGGAAGTCCTTGGAGACTGGAGGGTGTCTCCTTATATTGCCTGCGTTGCACAATATTCTGTATAATTTATGCTTTCACTGCAAAACGATTTGTCAGTGTCTTATTTGCCAAGACATTGTCAATATAATGTAATGCAAGTCATGAGCTGCTGCTCTGACAGCCCAGTCCTGTAAGCCGTGTCTTTTTAGGCGTTAAGGACTCCTTCAACAACAGAAATAAAAAGATCTATTTCTCCAGTGGTTCCTCAGACCGCTCATACAGTGAGGCGTGACCTGAAGAAGTTCCATGACAATGAGTAAATGTTAACGTTGAAAGATACCTGCAGTGTTGTTTTCTTGCACTGAGTATCAGCAGCAAAACCAGTGCAAATAAAAGAGTGATTCTACTGAAGGGCTTTGGGTACAGCAGTAGGAGAGACTAGGGGCAGTTACAATAATCAGTGCCATTTCATCTCTGTTCTGATTACACGGAATGATCTACCCTGTCACCTTTCAGACAGGGACCAAATTTTAAGCCCTTTAATCTCCCTTGTGAGTAAGTATCTATCAAAGCTGTCTTTTTTCATCACCACATCAAGGTAGGGAATCTACCAATACACTTAAATAAGACTGGAAAATCATTAAAACAAGGGAGCTCTACTGCTTCATGCTATTGCTACATGTTCAATAACAGTAACAGCAAAGGGTGTTGCCTGATTTTAGTAAAACATATTCTAATAAGAATTATGCCTCGATCCATTCCATTTTGAAAGGCTTCAGCTGAGCCTACAACTAAGTTACACTGTCATATATGAGACTACAGCCATCAGTCTCCAAAACTGTTCAATCTTACAAATCCATGAATATAACATGCTCTTTCTACTATACAATGACTTAAATGAATATATGACTTAGGTGTAGATAAGAACATGCAGCAGCAAGTACAACATCCACTGTGGGAAAAAGAAGAATTTAAATTTAAAATGGAATAATATGATTTATCAGCTAAAGATTTGCAGTTTTAAAAAAACCTCATTCTTTTCCCCTACAGTCAAGTACAACCAAAAGGAGGATCTGGAAATCTGAAAATACAGAAGCAGAATAAAAATCCAGCAAAGAATGGTAAGAAAGGGAAAAGATATTATCCAAATTTCATTGTTGAAACATTTTTGGTTCTGAAAATACTGCAAATGAGCACACTTAAGTTTTATTGATTAAATTTCCATTGTTATACATGTGAAATGAATTATGCAACCTGTAAATCTTAATTACATTGTTAATTGCAATAACATTATGATCATTTTGTGATGCCTTAAATCAGTGAAACGTTATTCAATTTTAGAGTTGATCAGAGCTTGTGTCACTTTGAATATAACACACTGCTTGTATATTTTAACAGAATTTAAATCATTAATTATAATATTTTGATTAGAGTTTTAAACACTAGTATCCACAAACCAGAAAAATGCAGCAGTATTTGGATGTAATATGATTTTAACACTTCAGGCAGCAAATGCTTCTGGTTAAACAATTGGTATTAATTATGCAAACGCATCATTCATGCACTGGGGGTTTATGTCCATCACAACAGTGAAGCAGCTTCAGATGGAGACACAGATGCAGCTGGCAGAAGCAGCACCTGTAGTGAAACAGCTCAGGAGACTCAGGTGTTGTAACGCCAGGGCATTTGTAAACCTGTTCCTTGTGCTCAGAAAATGTAAGTCAGTATTATTTAGATACATTAAGACTACATCAATTTTATTCCAGATGAATGTCTGGCTTCTCTTAGCATCAGTTCAGCCTCAAGTAATTACTTAATTATATCAAGTAATTAATTTAATTATAAGTAGCCTCAGCTACTTACAATTAAATGTTGAAAGCAGTCGTTGGCATGTCTGGTGAAAGCAGCCCTGCAAGAGGGACTGAAAGAGCCATCAGATGCCCATGACCAGGGTAAGGGTTCAGCCAAAGTACCAGGGTCCAGTGTTGAGCACATGACTTCCAGAAAGTTGTTGAGTGACAGGACAGGTTGCTGTTAGATGGAGCTCTGAGAAGAACCAAAAATCTAGAAAACATGACTTGGAAGGTAAGACTGAATAACTAGAGATAATTAGTGTGCAGAAGAGATGCCTGGGATAACAGTCTGCACATGCAGAAAAGGCTGGTATAAAAATGAAGAAATTAGCTTAGCAGAAAAGAAGAAAAGTGAAAACAGCACAACTGGCAGCAAGAAAGACTTGTACTGGACACTATGAGGAAAAGCTTTGTAATGGGAAGAACTGGGCCAGGCACAGCTTGCTCTTTGGGAAGCTATGGAGGTGCTCAGTCACCAGGGTTTTGAGAACAGACTGCACTAATGTCAATCAGAACTGAAGCAGATAATGCTGGGCCTATGCTAGGACAGTCCTTAAATGACCTTTTATGTCCTCAGCATCATAAGCTTTCTAGGATGCAGAAAGTGCTTCAGGGTGCTGCTAATCTGGAAATTCTTGCAAGAACTGGCTTTCCATAATCCTCTGCTGCTCTGCACTATAAGAGGAGATGGTATTCCTGTTGGGACAATCCACAGCTCCCTAAGGAGTCTGCTGAACTGTGGCACTTCCCTGGGAAGTGGCTGCTGCCATCAATCTCGTACCTATGCCCAGCATCCTGCTCTGGATTATATTATTAAGCAAGGCTGTAGTACAAACCTTCCAAAAACCTCAATTCTAAGTCAGCCTTACCATGATGTGTTAGCCACAACTTACAAATACCAAGTGTTATTCTTCTATCAGCTTTAGTGATATCAAACAAAATTTGACTAGTTTTCCAACTGACTGAGGCATGAAAAAGCCAGACTGCCCTCTCCTCACAGGAAGATAACTAACAAGTGACTCCACACAAAGCTGTGCAGTCTTAGATGGAGGCAAAGCTGGTGCAGGTGGGTGACCTTCACCAGAGCCTGTCTGCTGCTGTAAAACGGTGGGACACAGCAGATCTTTTGCAGCCCTGGTTCTGGTGAAAGTTTTCATTGTGCTCCTCAAGTTTGCTACTCCACAAGGCAAAGTCCAGCTTGTGCTTCAGTGGGATCCAGGAAGCCAATTCATGCACTGTGCTTTGTGTCTACTTTAAGACCAGGCTCTTCCCCAGCCTGCCTTTCAACACTGAGCCAAATTCCCTTCAAAGGTGCATTCAAATGTAGCTCTTGGGCTAAAGGGTCTAGTAAGCAAATTAAATCAAAAATTACACAAAAAAAAGGCAAAGATAAATTAATACAAAGGCTTTGAAATAAAAAATATCTTTGTTTTTGTTTTTTTTTCTATCTGCATTTGATTCAGTATTTCAGGAGACAGAATTAGGGCACAAAGTTTACAGGTAGTGCAAACAATTCCCTGGCACCTCTCTTTCTTCTTCTTTAAGAGAATGTCTAACTTTCTGCTGAGTAGAACAACTCCAGAGCTGATCACAGGAAGATCCACCAACCTACTTCTGTTACCAGCTGAGTGATCCTGTGCTTGATTTCACTGCAGCTGAACATCTCCATCTTTGTCAGACTCTTCTCAGCAGCCACTTTGTACATGAGTTTATAGAAAAGCTTTTCAAATCACTGAAAAGTAGAATAAGTAGGAATATGCCATGAGTGTACTTGTAGGTAAAATTAAGAAATATTCTGGTTTGATTTCTGAAGGTTGGCTACAAGCCCTGGAGCTGAAGTTTTCTAAATATGCTTTCAAAATAAAAAATACTCACTAAATGCCTCTTGAAAGAGTAAATAGCTGAAGCAGCGTTGAGCTTCATCTTGTGCTTCACTTGCAAATAGTTATCTGACCCAGCCTCACACCTCGGCCTCTAACTCTGCAAGAGGTCACCCCAGCATAGTGTTACAGGCTATAACCTTGCCCTGCCATTCATGCTTAATGTGGTCACGGCTTGATTTCTTATGGCATGCTAGGACTCCTGGCCAAATTTCACTGCTAACAGGGAAAAAGTCAGGCTGACAAACTGAACATTTCCAGTGCAATTACGAGAAGACAGAGTGGCTTTTCACTCCAAAACTACATATATCCACACACATATATGGTATATATAGACAGACACACTCATATGTGTGTGTATAATATCTTGCCAATATCTCGCCTTTATGTTGCATTTAAGAGTTACAGTGCTCTTCTGAGAGAAAAGCAACCATTCCCCTTGTCAGAGAGTTGCAACTCTGCCAGTCAGTTCAGTCTGAGAACGCCAAGTGAGCCATTTGAGACGTGTGATCTTTCAGCTGCACAACATCCCATTCATCAAACGCTTCTGCAATGTAATATATAAAGCTGGAAAAAACAGAAGCTGCAGACGCAAGAAAAATCAATTAGCAGGAACGCCCATATAAGAAAAAAGGCCTGCACAGAATCACCACATTGCCATTCTGACTTTCCTAAAGCTACCTCCTCCGTTCTTTTGGGTGATTTTGGAACATGTTCTGTAATTAGGGTGAGAGGATAGGAGTCTTCTAATCCCCTAATTAGGCACTGATAATTTAATAGAGCACTGCAGAAGATGTCACTAGGTAGCACTAAGCACAAAGTTGACATTATATCCTTTTCTCCACACCCCTGCCCCACCAAAAATTTAAGATATGGCAAGCCTCAATGTTAGGAAAGAGGCTGTTATAGTTTGCAAATAGTTTCCATCTGGAAGAAGGCGCACCCAACAGAATTCAAACAATGCACACTGCAATCTCAGTTACAGTGGCATAAATTAGGATCAATTCCACTGAGGTCAGAACAGTTATATATGGGAGACACGTGAGGACTGAGGCCAGCTAACTGCAGGAGAGTTAGTTCTCATCTCTTCTCCCATAAGTCAGGTTGGCCCTAGTTTCCAGTTGGACTCTGTCCACATAGTGGGCCAAACCTGGCTTTAAATTTCAAGAGAATAAATGTGGAGATACCGATTTTACTGGAGCTATTCCCAATTACAGTAGTGCAAAGTTTGACCCAGAGACTATTTATAGACCCAGGCACCGAGCAGTGGCCAGCAGTTGAGGTCCCATCATACTCTGGCCCAGCTGGACTGGAACATTCAGAGTACAAAGGCATTTCTGTGTGATCTGAAGTACCATGTTTCAGACCTATGTTTGATCACAATTATTTCTCACACGGATGAAGGCAGCAATTCCCAAAATAAAGTGCACATGTGGAACACACTTATCTACCTAGTTCCTCTCCTCCCCCAGGAATATTTTCTGACTTGTTAACTACTGGAACCCGATCCTCATGTAATACAGGAAATGTGTAACGGTGATACCAACGACCTCAGCAAAGTGCAAGCTGTGAATAGCCCTGGTGAAGCTGAGCAGCCAGAAAAGACAAAAATGTTGGCATGCCAGCTGCTGACTGCTACTGCAGGTGAATGGCTTTTAGAAATATTTAAACCAGTTGGAGTATAAACAGGTCAATCTTCACTAATGGTAAAAAGGTGAGAAAGAAGGCAGTAAATCATGAGAAGTGCAGTGACCACATAGAGTGACATGAACAGCAAAGAGTCTTCCTTTGATGGCAGGAGCAGCCAGAGGCAGAAAGGCAGAGCTTAGCAAAAGGCTACAGAAACATTGATGTGAGCTGTAAGGGTGATATAGGCGCTCAAGGTGGAGGAAGACTACTCCTGGGTGGAGAGGAGGAAGCAACACCAGCTCAGGGGGCTGAGGTCTGTCTTGCCACCTCTTCTCCCAGAGGGGTAAATGTGGCTCTGCACAGCTGAGTGCCCTCCATTAGGGCAGTAATTATAAGGTGAGTGAGAATGGTAGCTGTATATGAACAAGGCCCTATTAAGCATTCTGTCCCATTAGTTAAGGTTGAACTGATGCAGAGTTTAATGAACCATTGCTGTCTGACAAATAATGAATACACCACACAAATGAATTTCAGGGTTAGTGAGACTCTTCGTGAATTTGAATGGAATTTAGCAAATAGTCCCAGATGAAACAATACAGAGAAAAAAAATTAAAATGTCAAAGCACTTCATTTCAGTATTTTCAAAATGGAGTGGTTCATTTTAGAACTGCCAAAACACTTTCAAAAACTTTCAAAATAAGCTTTTAATCTGTCCATTTAAAAATTGCTCTAAATTTTAAAAGGAAGGAGAAAAAGCTTTTAAACATATGAAAGAACCTCAAACCAAAAATGAAGCCATTATTTTAAAGAATGAACTAAATATTTTGGGTTGAAAAAAAAAAAGATACTTTTCTTGATTATTTTTTATTTTGCCAACTGTTTTTCAAAACTCAATTTGATCAAACTAAAATGCAATTCTGAAAAAATAATTAGTTGTTAGATATAGAACCATTAACTAAAAATCTATAGAATCAGAGAGTGGTTTGGGCTGGAATGGACCTTCAAGGGCCATCTATTCCAACCCCCTTGCAATAAGCAGGGACCTCTACAACTAGACCAGGCTGCTCAGAGCCCCATCCAACCTGACCTTGAGTGTTTCCAGGGATGGGGCACCTCTATGGGCAGCCCATGCCAGTGTTTTACCACCTTTGTTGTAAAAAACTTCTTTCTTATATCTAATCTAAATTCAAGCATTACCAAGCTTCTGTTCTAGGTAATCTACTGCCCAATTAACGTCTCTGAGTTTAATGGAGCAGAGTGAGGCCCATTACTTTCCAAAAACTATTTGAGCTTATTGATCTGTTTTTAATTGGAAAATCTGAAGAGATTTGTTTTTATAACAGTAAAATAACAAAGGTTCCGTCTGAAAACTCACAGTAAAAAACATTAACCATGCAAATGGCAGGTTTAGGTGCTGGAAGATATGACTGTTCTCTGCAGTGCTGCATCAGAATCCATGTCTGCTTAACCTGATCCTGGAGCTTTTTTCCAGCCCAAGGTCCTTGAGCATCCCCAGTGCTCTGGCTCGCTTGTAGGCAGCCCCTAGTCTTGCAGAAGGAGTGGAGGGGGATATCAGCTCACACCCAAATTCTGTTCCACAGGCAGCACTACTGTCACACGTGCTCCTGTCCCCACTCGAGCTCAGCCACGCACAAGACACTGAAAATGTGGCACTTGTGAGCCCCTCACAAAGAGCATGGAAATGAAGCACCAAACTCCCATCCTCCTGAGAGGATTGATACTTTCAGCCAGAAATATTTGGTTTGCAGGTGTTTGGCTGTCTGATGAATAGCTCTAATTTTCTACAGAAAGCAGATACTTTTTTGGTGGAAAAAATATGCTCACAAAATTCAACTTTCCCTTTAAGGAACAGATGGAGCTGGAAAATTTTTAACCTATAAGACGTAGCAACGTGTGGTTTCCACACAGTCCCCTCACTCTTTTCTGCATATCCACTCACTTGCTTTGCTATACAAAACTGCACTAAAGGTGATTGGCTCTGAGCCCAAAACATTGCCCAGTTTCTCAAGCTCTATCAATGGATTTATCAATGGTGTTTCCAGGCATGGACCTTGACTGTTCTCAAATACCAATCCTATTAGAGGTAGAACAACATGCTACTGTACTGCATATCACTGGATATAATGATCATGTTCCCATGCTGGCCAAAGGGAAGAAAAGGGTGTTTGCAGGGCCCTGTAGACACAAAGAACCCAGAACAGTTCCCCAGGAAAGGGGAGGCAGGTTTTGTAGCTATCTTAGAGGTATGAAATGGTTTATTGCCAATACATATGCAGACATTCTAGATTTTATTTGCTTCCAAAATAAAGACATATTATTGCAATAGCAAAAAAAAATTCATCTATGTTTGAAGTTTGTTATGATTCAAGCAAAAGGAAGGAAATCCAGGGTCAGAGATCACTCCCTCCCTACTGTCTATCACAACAGGTTACCATCCTTAATTTTACCCAACTATGTCGTATTGGAGGCTTGATCCTCAACTTTGAAGTTTTTCCCCTTTCTGGAATTAAGCCAGAACCACAAAATATTTGAAAACACAGGGCTTGACAGAATTGAATATAGTTTTTCTCTGTGAACGTAAAACCAAACTGAAAGCATTTGCCCTTTCAAAAGATGCCTTTAAAATTGTCTTTGATCCATTTTCTTCATATTTATATTGGCTCTGGTTATTTGATCAAAACTGTAGGAAATCTATTTCAAAATGTTATTTTTAAAAGATAAATACGGAAATTTTTTTTTTTCAAATATATCCTGCGTTATTTTATAAATGCTCTCCAGATTTGGCTTTACATTATTACACATTTTAGGATTATCTGAAAGTTAATTCAATGATACTTTACTTTGGCCCTCCTTTTTAGCATTTTGATGTATCATTGTTAATTGATTTTAGCGTTCTCTTTAGGAATATTTGATATAAAATCGCAGGTTTGAAGATCACAATCAGAAATACATACATACACAAATGTACAAATCTGTATATGTATATATACTTATACATGCATAGATATACCTGTACATACATATGGATATATACATATGTAGCCCACAGAAATTACTCATAAAAATGGAGTATGTGTTCAACCAGCCAACTACAATGAACACATCATTCATTACTTAAAATTGTATTGACTTTAGCGATAACTTTTCCTGAATAATGAATGTACACTCTAGACACAGTAAAACTTAAGGAGTTTAACAAAATATTTTAATAGAGCTATGCCTAAAGTCAAGAGAATTTCACAGAGGGAGGTTTCAGTGGCTGATATGGAGGGAGGAAATTTTCATATCAATAAATATGGTGGCATCTGCCAGGTAAAATGTTGTAATAATCCTCTGGGTGCTACTTCCCTCCCACTAATGTGTTGGACAGTTTAGATTAACACCATATGCCTGTTCATAAAAGGGGCTGGAAACCAATGTAAATACAGAGGGAGAGAGTTCATTTTGCAGCTTTGTTTTCCCTGCACTGCTGCTGTCTCTGAGATAGGAGTTGGTGGTATGCACAGAATAATGGAAGAGGAGGAAAACAGCCCCAGGAACAGGTCAAAGCATGGAGGAAGAAAGCACTGGGGGAGGAAGAGAGAAGGGAAGGCAGGGAAATAGTTATGGAGAAGCTCTTGCAGCTGCTTTTTGATAGATTGAGGTTTTCATTCTCTTCTGTATCCTCTTCACGTCCTCTTCCCAACTTCTGACCTTGCCTTGCTTTGGCCTCAGGTGGGAATTGTGCTCCTAAGGCTGAGCCAGACTGCTCACCCACACCTCACCCTGTCCACAGTGCTTGTCTAATGTGGGCTAGCAGCAGTCCGTGGCAATGATTTATTATAAACTAGGTGCAGTTGAAGTTCTCATGTCCTTTGGGAAATATTTGTAGATAGAGATTGTTATGTAGCATCTGTAGCTTCCAAGTATCCATATGCAGGATAAATTAGTCGAAAAATTATTCCCTGACTCTGCATTTACACTGGGGTCTTCTTGGCAGAAAAGACTGTTTACTTATTTGTAGCAGTATAGCAAGACCTTTCCCCTATCGTTTGCAAGCTTTAGCCAGCAGATGAGAAATAAAAGCGACTTCAAATTAATACTTGTACCAAGCTCATTTATGACTGAATTAAATTACAGCTTCCAAAATGAATGTCAGAATTAGCTTGCACTGTGCTTCACTGGCACTGTTGTATTAACATTTATGGTGTCACGCCTGTTCATTTAGACATACAGAGCTCTCCTCTCTTGTCACCAGACAAGTTACAGTCTGTAACACTACGAGTCACACGGACATGTACTGAGATTCAGGTGGAGCTCCAGAAAATTGGCTCCAAACAATTTCTATGGATTAGCTTCTTCAGATAAAGAGAAGTGATGAATGCTCCATTACAGTAGAAGCAAAAATGTTTCTGTGAAAAAATATTAAACCAAATGAATTGTCTGATTTCTGCGTGGACATATGTATCAAGTCTCCTTTCACTGTTTTTTAAGAAAAGCTCTGGGCTGATCTGTTATTTGTGAAAATGGTTCCATGTTTTTTCCTCATGGCTTTTGTGTGTGAGAACCTAGGACTAATACCATTATGCTTTTCAGCCTTTAGTGAAGAAGTATGTTCCTACCAGAGGAGAATTCTGGAGTAAATAGAATGAAAATAAGCAAAACATTTGCAGGTTATCACATTGGTTCTGTTTTTTTAAAAAAAATCTGGGTCAGAAACATTGAGGTCAGATTTATTGCAATCCATCTCTGGTAAAAGAATGAAAAAAATACTCACTCAATTAAAAACGCCAGAATTCAAACTAAATGTTATTCATAAAAAATGGTTCAGTTAGCTGAATCCATGGTGGGACAGTGACAGCTATAAGAGAAGTCAGCCATGCTATGATTTTTTTTCCTTTCAGAGAATTCACAATGTGTTTTTAATTAGAGGGAATCCAGTTTTCAAAAACCATGGCACATTTCTATGCAACCAGTCTGCAACTACCTGGTCCAGTTGTTCCAGCATGATTTAAGAATTAAAGGTGGGCATAGGACCCAGGGCTTCAAACCCCAAGCCAGGGACAGTTTCAACTCCAACATTTCAGGTTTTCCTGGGGAAAAGGCATCCTCAAATCAAAAATAGTTGAGTAGACTGTAAATGAGAAGGTCTAAATAATGCCAAACTACTACAACCACTGAAAGTTGCCAGGCTCAGAGCTGAACTGCATGGCTTTTATGCAAAATTTGTATTTTTTTTCCCTTCAAAACTGACGAAGGGCGGGAATTCAATATTTTCTCCTAATCTTTTCCTAGATAAAAGGGATTTCCAAGGGTTTGGCTTCAGTTCTAAGTAGACAAAAAGAAGTGTTTCCGAAACAAATTGTGCAGTGACGTAGTGAGGTACGTGGCAAAGTTAAGCAACTGAGTCAATTTCTTGGCTGCAAGATTCTCATCTGAGGGCAACTCACCTCATTTTGATGTTTCTGAAGCCGGTAGGACTGTTTCCTAAGACAACAAATGGGGTAAGGCCTCTGTTCATGACACATTCACAGAGTGTAAAAGCTTGTCTGACAACAGAAATACCAGCTACAAAAATGATTTACATTTAAACAATCAGTATTTCAAGAAATGCTGAGAGATTTGCATCATAATACATAAAGTAATTTACAATAGGTAAAAAAAAAATAAGGCTTGATTCTAAATTTTAATCTGTTTTCCTTGTTTTACTCTTGCTTACAGTTTAAACTCTTCTTGCTCCACAACCATGAGTCTTCAACGCCTATGTTTTTACAAGAGGAAGCATTAGACTTTAGACAGGTGTCGGACTCTGGGCTGACAGTTCCCAAGCAAAGGAAATTCCAAAGTCAAATGAGGGTTTATAGCTCTTTGTTTAGAAAGTGCAGAAATAATGTTTCTAATTTCTCATAAAGCGAGAATTTATATCCTTACAGTCCTACATAACGTCTGTGATTGCAGTACTAGGCTATGACAGAGTTTGTCCTACAGATAATGTTATTTAATTATAGATATATAGACACACACACAAAGCAACAAAACTATATTCAATAGATAACTTCAATAATGGATGAATTAGATAATATAACTGAGATCTTTTACATAGGAGTGATCCCATTTACGTCAATGGAATAATTTGCTATGACAAGGGTTTAGAGGGTCAGGTCTGTATAACAACCATCTGTGCTCCTTAGGTTTTATCCTCAGATAACATTATTCTCCAGCAACAGAAAGAAAATGCCATGTTGACAGGTAATCCAACCTATTTCCAAACAGAATGCCAGGCCCCCGACTGCTTGGGTGTGACATTTGACTGCAGTTGCTTTCACACTTTGATTTATTCTGCTGCTCTCACCATTGCCCTGTTTCGCCCGTGTAAGTTCCTGCAGACAGTAGCATGGACACTCGTCACAGCTGAGCTCTGAGCTATTCAGCCAACACCCTGAGACTGACCCCAGCCAAGGTGGTGGCACTGCACGGTACCCTGTGCATGGCAGACATGGCACTGAGACCCTCGGTGCTGTAGCAGCTACTGCAGCAGGCACCACAAACCACTACTTGTTACTAGGAAGATACTTCTGTATTAAGGCACCAAATGTTGAGCCTTCTGCAAATGTTTTAAAGTTATGCAAAATAACCTTCACTACAGTATAATATTACTGCTATTATTATACCTCAGAAATTAATCAGTTTTACATATTTTCCCTACCAAATGCTCAAAGGAAGGCTAGGACCAGACTGCAGGAATTGGCATTACCCGCTACCATAAGTTAACAGTGCTTTTTTAGGCAATATTCTGTCTGTAAAACAGCAGTTTCAATGTCAGAATTTATATCCCAATTCTGATAAAAGTTTTGCAAAATCATGATGTAGTTAAGGGGCTTTGTAAGACACTATGTATCAAGCTTTCGGTTTTATTTTTCAGTAGTTTAACTTGAAAATCAGAGAGGCATTTTCTTAAAACCAAAGAGAAAACCTGTCCCGTTTGCAATGAGCAGCACCGAGAGAAGATAAGAAAACTTATCAGCAACATTTGCAAAAACTGATTTAGGGTCAGCATCAGAAACTCTAGACCATTAAATGTCTTTCCTGAAGACAGGTTTCCCCAAGAACGTGTGTAGAGGATTACATTTCCAGAAAAGTATACCAAATAGAATAGAAAGAAATGAGATGTCAGTGGGTGGAAAAGGGCTTTAGGCACATCAGTATTTTTTCTCAGAGGGTTCTCAGATGTGAACGTTCCCATGCAGTCACACATCTGATGCAATGGGAGAGGATTTCAGAATGACTGGCAGATTCTTCTGTCAGAGCAAAACATCCTCACTAGCTGAGTGCCTGGAGCACCTGGTAACTGGCAGTCCTGGACCGAGAGCCAGGCTCTCCGCCTGTCAGGGCATTTCAGCCTGGTCTGAACAGCAAAACAGTCCCTGAACCACACAAAGGAGTATTGCAAACCTATTTGGTGGTGGCTAAGGCACTCTCTGGCATCTGGGAAATCGTGATTCAAATCCCTGTTCCAGAGTGGAACGGAGAATGCGTAGGGCACAGAAAATGAGAGTGAAGTAAAGCAGTGAGCAGCAAGCTCCAGCCACTCAGGAGCTTCAGACTCGAGTCAGGGCACCTAGAAATGAGGCAGCTGATGGTCAGCTTTGAAGCCTGATCCAAAGGGACCACACAACAAAAAAAAAGGACAGTGTTACCTGTGTAGATGTACTGTGAATCCTCAGCAGTGTCATGCTGACATGAGTCCTCATCTCTTGCAGGATTCCTGCTGCTTCCCAGTAGTGCTGCTTCCTAAAGTGACTTAAAGGAAAAGATTCATCAAGGAGGGGAAGCAGCCAAGGTGAGTCTAGAGGAGGACATCTTCACCACCTAATAAAATCTGTTCAGTTGACTCCAGCCAATGTGCCTCCCAAGCTGTAAGTTGAAAATGGATTATGTGTAGTAGTACTATAAGACCAGCATACTACAAGTAGCTTCCAATTAGCATAAATATAAGGTTATCATATTAAACTGTTGCTGTAAATCTTCACAATTTAGCATTTTAACGTTCTTCCTAATGCTTCCTATGAACAAAGTGATGAAGAACAGGGCCTGCTGTTGGGAAGAGATAACTCCCATGCCGTGCATGCACACTGCAGCTGAGCTTTCACTGTCACATCTCTGTGGTACACAAGAAGGAAATAAACCACCAGGAAATAGGAACACTGACTTTCAGAGGAAGAAATGCAGCATGAAGCCATGCAGTTTTGCTGGAATTGGATAAGCTGGACCCAGAGTTCTGTGAAGCTCAGAACTTTAGTTTACTTTTGCTTCAGCAAATTCTGCCAGTAGGCTGGTTTGCTTTGCTCAATTTCCCACCAATGAATTTCAAATTTTTGTGTGCTGGAAAATCAGAGCTAGTGCTAAACCTCAGCAAATTTTGCCATGTTCTCTTTTCCTGGGCATGTTATCAGCTCAGAGTTAATATCCTGTCTCTGATAATGTGGGGGAACAGTAGTACAGATGTTCAGAATCATCACACAAAATGTTTCAAGAGTAAACAGGGCGAAAGACCCAGTGTTGACTTGATATGACCCATTGCCACAGTGCCTCCAAGGTCACTTACTGCCCCTAGAAAGAGAATATAAGTTTTTTTTCTGGGTCAAGGACTTGCGCGGCTGGTGCGATCTTGAAAGCTGCAGATCCATGCCTGCCAGCCATGAGCTTTGTTTTGTAAATACATTCCTTCCCTCTACGAAACAGCAGGCCCCAATTTTTGTTTCAGGTTGGGTGGGATAGAATCACCTGGACACAGAGCTGTGCCAGGGTAACAGAAGGTGCAATACTGTGTGCTTAGTTAAATTGGTTTTTGCATGGAAACTCATGTAATCATTTAAACCAGAATTATGCTGGTTCGCATCGGGCTGGACCAGGTGAGATTATCATCAGTGCCAACTCACTCCATTGCACTGTTGTAACAGAGTTCTTCCAATTTAACTCCTCACAGCTTCTAGGAGTAGAGAACCTTTTCTCAGAAACTTCTAGTCCAGCTCTCCTGGCCAAAAATATGATTAGGGGCTGTCACAAGTGAAACAGTAGCTGGTGTAACAGTGTTCTGACAGGAACAGCACTCCATGTTCAGGGATTAGCACAACTATAGCCTGAAGTGCGGGTTTTGCTTTCCCAGCAGAGACTTTTGATCCACCCCTCCTTCATGTCCCATACTCACAGCCCTATATGACCAAGAAGGCGCTTTTGGAAGAACATTCTGTGTCCCGGCGGTTGCCCGTGAACAACTACTGTGGTTACCAGCCTTCTACAGCAGCTTCAGTAATTAATGGCATTTCAAATCTTCTTGCTACTTTTTGACAAATGACTATATCATGCATTTGGCTTGTGCCAAAAGTACCATTCAGTCAGAGATCTAACCACAGAAAAGAACATTTTTAAAAGAGTGTTTATATTTTGTAAGGATTAAAGAAAGTATATGACATTTTCCTGGATCTATAAACAACACGAGGTAGAATGAAGTACTGTGCCAATAACAATGTCAAAATCTTGTAGAAAAATGAATGTGAAAGCTCAACTTTACCAAATAATTCATATTTTAGTTTTTCTGGCTTTATGATATATCATTTGTGCAAGAGAGAATAGTTGTTATTATTAACTGCTTTTTCTGAAAATTAAAACCCAAAAGATGTTCACAGGTGAGCAAATTTTCCTACATCTCTGCTGTCAGAACTGAATCGACTGATTATATTAAATGCATATTCCTGGCCATTCTCCCAGTGTGGAGAACAATTCAAATCATATTTCTTTGAACATTTAGCAATTGCTGGCTGCAGAGTACCTGCCAAGAAGACACTGTGCTTACAAACAAAATTATACACCTTCTTACATGTACACACAGAACAGGTCGTGTTTATCCCTACATTAATACCAGCTTTCACAGTGCTGGAATGAAGCACCTTCACTAGGCAATTGCTTTAGCAATAAATTTGCCTCTATTATTGACTTTGCAGGATACATTTCTTGGAGAATGGGCAGTAGCTTCCAGTATCTTTGTCTACTGTGAGTACAGCAATAAAAATAATTGATCAGATGAGTACTGAAAATGCAGTTCAAATGTAGAATAAGTTTCTACCTTGACCATTCAAGCAACAGAGACAGGATAGATGCATTCTGTCTGATCACCCTCAGGATATGGATCTCCTACTGGCATTTTTCTGGTGGGAGCAAGAAGTAATTACAATTGCATTTGTTCTGCAGTGGCATTTTCTTTCCTTATTGCTCCTTTTTACCCCACACTGAGAGTGGAGATTGCAAGATCACTGCAAAGCAATGCTGTGGCACAGTAGGCATTAAAAGGCTATAAATGTATACAGGGAATTATCATTTAATGCAGTGAATACAGAACTGAAGCAGCCATGAGTCGGAAGGTGCCTAAGGATGGGAAAAGGGTTTAACATGGAGAAATCTAAAACTTATCCCTTGAGCTTAACTACCTTTTGGGGACAGTACCAAGTCCCTCCTTTCATGGGGGCCATACTGGTAGCGAGATCTTCCTGACAATCTTCCTTAACACCACGGCTTTGTGGTGAAGGCAGCCTAGCCCAGCATCACATCTTACCAAATTATTTCTTAGTGTTCAGTAACATTCTCACTTTGGAGTATTCAAGACCCTGAATCAAGGCTAAGTCGTGGTGGGAAATGTGGCCTGCTCCAGAAGCGGAGGTGGAAGTCACTGCACCTGAGTACCTGACATCCTGGTGATGCTCCCGGACATTCCAGGGTAAGTGTCTTGGACTATCAGGCTTTGCTCTGCCCTTAGGAAACGCAGTTTGCAGGTGTGCACAGCACTGCAGTGCCCTGCTCTGGCACAGGTGCGAGGGGCTCTGCCCTGCCCGAGCCAGAGCCAGCAGGGCTGGCTCCCTTCCCACAGCCCCCAGCCAGCTGTGGGACTGGGCTTCTTTGAGACAGAAATATTAGCAAAGCACTCGGTCTCCTCGGTACCCTCCCCACCACCTTGACGTGCACTCGCCAGGGAAGCCGTGATTTGGACATGGGTTGGTACTTAAAACTGCAACAAATTGCTGTCAATAATAATTAAAAAAGGAGTTAGTTAAATGCACAGTACGAATGGGAAATAAGATGAGAGATGACACTTAGACCAGAAGGCCTTTTTCAGGCTGTGGAAAAAAACAGAACACAGTTATTTTTCCCACAGCCTGGAGAAGGCCTCATGTCCTAAATGTCATCTCTAATCTTGCTTTCTATTTCTAGTGTATATTACACTGGTCTGCCAGTGCTACTATAGTTAAAGTGGTGTCAGTGTTTCCATTGTAAACCCCTATTTTCAGGGGTTTGTAACTCAACCATAAAAATTTTGCTCTGGGCTGAAACTTAAAAAACAAGTTCTAGAGCTGAAACATATTTAATTTTTTTTCTTCCTGTTATTAAAAAAAAAAAAATTCATATTTTAAACACAAAAATTTGCAAGCCATTAGACTATAAGAGAAACACACAATATGTGAAACTTGACATTATTCCAAGAGTACTATTAACAGCTTTTTGAGGTAATTCTAAACTTTTTTTTGTTTGTTTTAAAGCCATATACAGATGTACTATGGTGACTTTTTTTTTTTTAAGAATAAATAGCCATACAATCAGTTCAAATAATTGGTGTTTTAAAGTTTTGAGTAAGTATTTATAGGACTGGGTCAATAATCTGCATTTTATAAAGGCTCCCAAGTACATATTTATATGATAAAATGTAGCAACAGTGCATCACAAGTCAATAATGTGCATTTAGAAAACTTTGTAAATGTAATTCCACAGGCCAGTAGTCTGCAAGGGTTTTTTTTTCACATGAAAAGGGCCTCTATTTAGCTAAGAAAACCTTATTCATGCAGAAATAATCAGATGGGGCTAATCCATCTCTCCCTTTTCCATGTGCTGTTGCAGTGACAGAGCTGGGTATCCAGTTTGGGGCAGGCAGGAAAGGTGCCATACACAGCTGCTGAGGTTTGCAGAGCACCCCAGGAGGCTGTGCAAGAGTTATTTGAAGTGAGACAGTGGGGTTCTGGCAAGGATTTTGGTAATATCATAGAATTCTGGTTACTGGAAAACAACAGCTAGGAAAACCTGCCAGATGACTGAGGAGCTGACAAACACAGGAAAACCCCATGATTTGGAACATGAGAAATAATACTGAAGCAAATAATAGAAATATATATTTGACAGGGAAGTACCACTAGAAGAATGGCGTCAGTCATTCCATGCACTCTGCCCTCATTTTCTGTGCTGAAAGACATCACTATTTCAATAGACAAAGACTTTGATTTTGCAATTGGATTTTCACCAGTGAATCCTATTGGAAAGTTTTCTGGAAAGGAATATCTGACTCAGAATGTACATTTGAAGAGCAAGAGATTGCAGTAATTTTCCTCACTGAGATCTAAATAAAACCCATGGATGGCAATCGCATTGGGAGTATTGCAAAATTAGTTCAAGGGACAATCCAGAAGTGCTAATAAAATCAGATCATAAATTTCTGTTCATACCAAACTAGATAAAGACATGTCTGGTTTAAGGCATGTTTGTAACCATCTGTATATTCCATTGACTTCTAACACATAGATAATTATATTACCATTTAATAACAAGGAAGACAATTATCAATACTCTCATTCATAGTCTGGCTTGAATGTTGCTGTAAATACTAGTATTGGCCTTGCTTGAGGTATTGTACCTAATTTATTTATTACAGATGACAATTTTCGAATAAAGCTCAGTTCAGTTCGTACCTTTTGTTTTATAACCCCAGTTTAAACATTACAAGGCATGATTTTATAATCCCTAGAATAAAGTCCATTAAAGTCACTAAATCACTTGAAACCTGGTCCAAATCCTGCTGAGGTGAATGGCTCTCTTGCAGTTAATTAATTTGGAACGATGTTTTACTCTCCCTAAAACTCCAATAAAATCTCTGTTAATGTTTATGGGAATTGCAAGCATACACTCCCTTTACTTAAATAGCTAAATCATCTTTCCTATTTTATAATTTAACATATAAATGCTTCATGTATATGTACCTCTTATGATAAGTTTTATTCAGCATAGAGACTCCAGTGTCCTAGCAATGACAGGAGGACTCCAAACATTACTCCTGTTGTCCACCTCCTTATTCCCCAAGGTGTCTGATTAATTTTAGTGAAGCTCCCAGAGTAAGGTACAACATGGAAAACAATATCAGAACCTGATCCTCGATTGTCATTAAAAAAAAAAAAAGAAAAAAGAGTGATATTCTTTTATCCTTCTATTAAAAGAATACTTATTTAATGTCAGTTACATTCCTGACTCTTACAGGAAACATTGCATCTATTTCATAATTGACCTGACTTGTAAAGTTATAAGTGGGTAGCTACTAAAAGACCACAGAGGCTATTTTGGAAAATGTGACTGAAAGCATATTTTCTATGAGAAAAGAGGAATGGAAGACTCTAATCCTAATATAGTACAGAGGGAAAAAAAAAAAATCTGGGAGATTTCAATGTCTTAATATGCTAAAACACAGAAAAGTATGCACACTGTGGCCTAAATTCCCATCACCTTTCTCATGCAAGAAACATCACTGTGTTTATAGGGACCAAATTTTTTGATCCTTTCATCTTTTTTTAATATCTTATTCACAGTTGCAGTCTCAGCACTCTGCAGGATTCACTTTAAGCACTGGAGCTTTCAGACGGAACTTCTCAGTCTTTCAACATTTAAGCATTTATTTGTCTAAATTTATGATTGTTTCTCTGCCAAGAGAGAGGCTCAGAAAGAAGATAGAGTCTTCCAAACACACAGTAAACACTCAGCAGATGAAAAGGCTCATGACACCACATTTTGTTAAGAAATTTACAGCAAGTGACCTGCCTGTTTTCAGGGTGGCAGCAACTGTATTATTCACCCCACGTAGTGAATTAGGAGGTTATGCTAATCTGAAGAGGGAAGCTATCAATTGTATATGTCCAGACCATCTCTCCCATTGATTTTGTAATTAATGATGAATGTACATTTTGGGAGGGAGAGATTGCTGAGGAGGGAACTTCGTGTGCAGAATAAAAACGTTACAGTAGCCTAATCAATTAGGTATGGTTGACAAACGGGTGAGGGATGACACGACAAAGCATTGTGCTTTAGCAGTGGTCACAGAGTCACAGAGAAGATGTCACATGATATCTATATTAATCTTTCCACGGGCTAAATGTGATCTATTGCATCAGAAGGACCATGAAAAAAACTGTTTGGCATCTCAGAATCACCCATTTTTGATGCTAACTTGAAATCTGCTTGCTTTGTTCATAGATAAAAACATTGTAATAATGCACTAGATGCCAAGAAGATCATTTGTCATTTTAAGCCTGGTAACAGGCTTAAAAGCCACTTAAAGTATAATTTTAGGTAATAAGTAGCACACTTAGGCATGGACTTAACCAATCTAAAGTGTCAGGAAAAGAAGGTACGCCTTTGGAGGCAGGTAGTACCTCCTCTCTTGGATGCAGCCTGGGCAGAGGTTCATCCCTCCATCCCCAGGAAAGGCCTCACAGCCTCACTGCAGCAACAGCTGCCACAGGGTGAAGTGGCATGTAACCCACTGAAACATTCAGCTTCAGCTACACAATGACCTTTGCGTGGACAATATATGCAGCAAGTCATACCATTCCTTCCCAACAAAATCTAGAAGCCTGCTGCAAAAATGCTGTGCTTGATTCCTCAAGTCTGACTCACAAACATCACCGCTCCCTCCACACAGCTCCCAGCTTGTCTGTAATTATTGCTAAGAACGACAGAGGTGGAACAGGGCCATGCCTAGCACCACAGCCTCAGTGGACCATACCAGACAGCAAACAGCACTGCATCAGGCCTTCAGGAAGGTTATTCTTACTTTTGGGTGAGCTGAAGGGCTTACATTTCTCTGCGTGGGGATGTTTATAGATGTGTAATATGCACAAATTTCTTTTTATTTTCCTCTCTAAACATCTTTGGAAATACAAAGCAAAACAAGACTGACTTTGGAGTGAATAAGAAACGTGTAGGTGAGAGATCTGTCAGTTCTTAATTGAAAGATGGCAAGTGTTGAATTTTTACAAACAGCATTTCCTTCCCTGTAATGGTTCAGGAAATTCAGTTTTGTGACAAAAGCTCAAAAGCTAAGATGTATTCTCTTCTAGGCAAGACTGGCTTACTGAAGGGACTTCTTTTGCCTCACTACAAATTAAATTCAAGCTCAGCACACTGTGAAGAGAAGAAATCACTTGTTTCAGCATAAATCAAGGTTAACTTGCCTGATATCTATAGTATCCTAAAAAGATCCATTTTCATGTAATTCACAGGGCCCTTCAGAGAACTTGCATTGCTAAGGTAAAACTGAAGGGGCTGCATAACAATCCTGTGCCACTGCTCTGTTCACCTGTGTACGTCACAAATACACCAGGAGAAGCCATCTCTCGAGGTTTGGTGCTGTGGGGGTTAGGGTGGATGGAGGGGGTGGTGTGGGATTGAGTCACAGTCCAACCAGCCATTCCCCGTCCGTGCCCCACAGGGAAGCAGAGCAGTGATGTGTACACACACCGCCACACAGACATCCTCATCTGTGAGCTCCTGCAGGGAACCCACCCACACCAGGAACGCTCAGATAGGAGATCAGATCTGTGGGAACTCCAGCAAAAAATGATCTTTCTCCAGTTATGGTGCTTTGCTTCACACACTGTTCAGGGTGCACAGGGATGGTGACTGCTCCTAAGATGCTGCTTACTCTCACTTTGGACCAAGAAGTCCTGTACAATTTATAAAGACTACAACAAGCTGCAGGCACAATATAAAAATCTGTATTTCAGTAACTGGAAACATTAGGAACATTAGTAATATCTTCTGAGGAGAATTGGTGCTCGTTAGAGTTCCCCCTCACTTCAGTGCAAAACAGGAGTAAGCCATTTCAGGATAGTGCTGTACCCTGATCAAAAATAAGCATTAAAAGGAGCTTTGTTACTCCATCATGGTTTAAGTTCTTGTATGCCCTATGACAATGTCACATAGCCTCAGTTCAGCACAACATAACGTGTCATTATTCTACTTGTTGTCTCCACCTTGGACACCAGCAATCTTTTCTAATTATAGGCAGGTTCATAGGTTCATACTTATATGTTTCAGATTCCTGAAATGGTATTTCTCTCTCCTAAGAGGACATACAAATGGTATGAGTGGTTTTTTATCAGTGAAGATGGTTGGAAAGGTTATTCATTTTGGTATTTAAGAGTAGGTTTTCCAATGTGTAAAAGTCAAAGAGAGTAAGTTGTATTCACTTGTGGACTTGCACTGAGCTGTGTGTTTGTGGGCTGGCGCTGAATGGGAACTGAAATGTTTTGTGGTTTCCACTGCCCTAGCTCTGTAAAAAATGACTGGTTTCATTGGACACAGGTAGCTTGGGAAATGTGGAGTTTTTTTCGTTTGAAATCTGTCTTTCTCCAAGTCCTTTGTTTGCATAGTAATACCCCTGTTTCCCAGCAGGTGTTGCAAAGTGAGTTAGAGTGGGTGCTAGGGCAGGGAAAGAAAGAGAGAAAGCAAGCCTAAATGTAGTACTGAAGTTTAGAAGCCTGGAAGGCAGGAGATGGACCATTACAGGATCAAACTCTAGAAAAAATCTTTACCAAAAGATTTGAGCAAATCTGTTGCTCAAAAGTACAAAGCGCAGAGTACAGCAAAGACATTTCAGATGGTTTCTCTTTATTTGCATGAACATTTGTCCTGTGAGGTAGTATAACAGCTACAGGATTTATTTTCCTAAAGGAGACTAATATCCAAATTCAACTTTATAGGGGAAGAAATCATAAAACAGACAAGATAAATACCACAATAAGGAAGAAGGAACTGTAATTATTAGTGCATCTTTTCACATGGAAATTTGGGCATGGGTGGAAGGAGTTTGTAATTTGTTTTTACAGTTTTATCCCTTGAGCCATTTCATAAACAAACTCCTATAAGATTACAGTGCCTGCCTCAGTCCTATCTCTATGGAGAAGGTTTGTAAACCTTTGTTTAAGCATTTCATATGAGTTCCGTGCTATTTCAGTTTCCTTAACAACTCTTTTATTAAGTTAGTCCAATCCATTCTTGACTTCTGAATTAAACACAGTAGTGAACTCTGTTAGGAGTCCCAGCTTTCCCCGCAACTGATTTCAGCTTTGGGATGCAGTGTCTGAGGTTCATTCTCCAGTGGGTCCCTGCACTTATGTAAAGGAAATAAGCACATTTCGGAGAAGGGGTAAAAGCCAGGGCCAAGGCAACTCCAGGTAATACTGAGGGGGGGAGGGTGGTAAGAAAACTTTGGGAAGATGCTTGGAATGTTCCCTGCACTTTTCTGCTATGCTAACAATTTATTGGCATCAACTGACACCACCATTAAAAAAGAAAAACCAAAACCACAAAAACAATAGATTGGGCCTCTTCAAGATCTTTTAGCCTCTCCTTGACACTTCCAACATAAGTGTCAAATATTGTCCAGACATTATTTTATTGGTGTTTTGAGACGCCCTTTACTTTTCAGGACTGGGCACTTTTCCAAAGGCCACACTTCAGTTTGTGGCTTGAATAATTTTGTGAATTGCTATGACCCATTTTATTCATAGGGTCAGAGCAGATGAATATAGTCACCTCTTCTGGTCTCAAAAGCTGAACCACCTTATGCTAGCCAAGAAATCAATGTTTCAAGTGGCAGGATTCTTTTTAATGAAATATCTCAGTAACCTGTAATTTTCCTAACACAATGACAATCAGAACCTAATGGAAGTTCCCTCTAATAATGTATTTTGTACCATGGCAGATATGTTTTCCCTCACGACAGACATTTTGCAACTGGAATGCCATAAACCAAATTGCTTTTCTTTATTTTGTATAATTTGATTATTTTTGGTTGTTTGGGATTTTTTTTTTCTTCAACTGGATAAGTTTTGGACATTTTCATTTCTGTCTTCAAGATGTGAGGAATCACACTTAGAAATTCAAATAACTTCATTCTATTTGGTTGTGGGGTTTTATGATTCAAGTGTCCTTTTTTTTACAAAACATTTCTCAACACACCACATAAAAAAATAGCATGTTTACCATAAGCCCCTCCTTATTTCCACCCATGGACTTTACATTTAAAACATAACTGAAATTTCTGAAGTTGAGATTTTAAACCACTAAAAATGCAGAATTTGACAAACTTGAATTCTGTATTACCTGGTCAAACCCAAATCTTCCAAACTGATTTAATGATGAAATGGAACATAATAGCTGTATTTTTCATGTTATTTCACATCAAGTTAACATTCTGGATTCTAAAACATCAATTAAAAGCAGCACAAATACTTATTTTTTATAACCTTAAAACATACAATAAAAAAAACCCTGTATATGCAGTAAAATCAGCTATGAAAAGATTTTATTTTGCTCAATCTAACTCAGTCTGAATAATTTTGAAGCTAAATGGATTAATTAAAAAGCAATTCCTACATGACACACATTCAAAATGTATTTACTCTTTCATCAGGTGAAATGAGGTAGTTTTCATTGGCTACAATATGGTGAAACAAAAAACAATAAAAAATACAGAATAAAAAGAAGGCTTCTTCTAGAAAAAAATAGACAATCATGTATGTATATTTGTGTATGTATATAAATGTCAAATATAAGAAAAGAAATGAGATTTGTATGGAGAAACCATGCAAAAGCATAAATCTATCTGCTTTATAATTAAATTCCTGCATTTCTTTTCTAGGCAAAAATTGCAGTGTTTTGAAATTTCCTTTCATTCTAAATCAGAATTGCACCACAAATTTCAAAATACCCTTCAGCACAGAAAATCTAAGAAAATCTGTATTAGGTGACACTGAAATTATCTTTGAAATTAACACAGTATAATTAATACAAGAGAATAAAGTGAAAGAATTAGCATTTTGAATCTACTGATTTGAAAACTCTATATTTGTTTGTATTTGTCAGGTCAGTACATGACAGTGAAACCTTTCTAGGCCAGGTCATCAGGAACTTAGAAGTTGTCTATTCTTGTATTTTCTCTCTGGAGCAACTGAGAAGGACTCAAAATACAGTGGAGAAGAGAGAAACCCTGATCTTAAAACCACACTCAGCCACTCACTAGGGCAAGAGAGCTGGTGCGCCCAAGCAGCTGGACCGATGATCCTGAGTTTTGATTTGCTGCTAATGCACAGCCACATCTGGGCTGGTTTCTCTGAGCCCCAGCAGCAACGCTGCTCCCATCACTGCCTGCACAGTTCCTGCACCAGTGGAACAGTTTGCACACTGCCTTTCCTTCCCATTTGTGCTTTAAAAGTACAAGCTTACTAAAGAACATTTTCATTCTGCTAGAGCAGTATATTGCTATAAATTAGGAATGAGCAAACAGAGCTCATCTTCCTATGGCTTTGTGCAACTTATTTTGTAACATCATTTCTGCAAAAGCCAGATTTCTATCCTGCTTTGGTCTATCTAGTGGCTATGAGAAATAAATTCTCAATGCAGGAAATACTATCACAATTTCTGATAGCTTTTCCTCATGGGCAATATAAAAGATTTTTTTGATTTGTTCTGGGGTGTGTAAGACTCTGGGTCTCACAGGTCTGTCAGCTGTTACAGCTACTTGCTGCAGCTTTGCCCAGTACAGCAGAGGTGTCTCATTTTTAGAGCATAGTTTAAAATGGTGCTTTTTCTGGCAAGGCAGGTTTGGTCAGTTAAGGACCAGGTGATCATCTGCTGGCTAAACAACAGATATCTATCACAGCATGCAATAATGGGAAAGAAAGGAAAGTGTCTCAGTACCCCAGCCCTTCATACATAGCCCAAACCTCTCCTGACACCACCGAGGCACAAAACTAGTTTTGTTTAGAATATTGAGAGCCACACTGGATCACAAGTGTCCACTGAGCCCAGGGTTTGTCTCCAGAAGGGTTTCCAAGGAACTGAGCTGGGAAAAGCAGGAAGAGGGCATGTATGTATGGCAGTTCCCACAGGTTGTCCCACAGAACAACTATTTTTAGCTGCAGGGATTTTCTGAGTGGTTTCAGTTTCTACAATGTAATAATTTTCACTTAATTTCTCATCCAGAGGGTTGTGCAGTCTCTCCTTGAATCCGTGTAAAGTGAGAGCAGTCCCCGTGTCCTTTGGGAAAAAGTTACATATCTACACGTGGCTGTATGAAGAAACCAAACTTCATTTGGTTGCTTTTGAACTTGGCTCCTATGGCCTTCATTCCACAGTCCTCAACTTTTGCATTAGAAGAGACAGCAAAGACCCAGCTTTGCCCATTCTGCTCATCAGTTTGTAGGTCTGTCACAGTTTTAAACTGTACAGCCCAAGCATACACAGGCCATTCCTACTGTGGAAGTGATTCCATCCTTCTTGGATTTCTGTGATCATGTCCCAGTTGTATTACATTCCATTTGAGGTGAACAGACTGGAATTATGTACACTCTTCAGCACATGGGTGAACACTGATTCTTAGAGCTGCTCTCTAGTTTTGTCCTCACTTAACACTTCGTTAACATTTTGGCTGCCTCACAGCATTGAGACAATGTCTTCATGGAACAAACTATTATAATCCCAGGATTGTGATCCTGAGTCATAAGGGTCAGACCAGAGTCTAAAATTTTGTATATGAGTTTAGGATTGCTTTTTCCCTACATGCATCAGTTTAGACTTGAGCCTATTAAATTTCACTTGCCCACATGGTCTCCTGAGGTACTTCTGTGCTTCCTGATAGGTGGCCTTCATATTCACTATCCTGAATAGCTGATTTCCTATCACCCTCAAACTGTCTCACCTCTCTGTTCACCTTCTTGTCCCAGCAGTTTACGGTTTGTTTACCAGGAGAGACCCCAGCACAGGTTATGCAGAATTCCATTATTGAGATCCATTACATATTTTCTTGGTTTCCCTTAAAACTATTCGGCACAGGACTTCATGAAGTGTCTTTCAGAAATACAAGTTTAACAAGCAGCTCACCCTTATTCACTTCCTTATCAACCTCTTCAAAGACCTCTGATAGACTGGTAAAGCACAGTTCATGTTCCATCAAAGTCTGCCCTGGTATGAAGAGTTTTCCTTTTCATTTTAGGCATAATCAGGTAACAGTCAATAGATCACAACCAGACTAAATGTAAGTGGAATCATCTCTGCTTATTTAACAGGTTGGGCTTATTTCAACCGAGACAGGACTGGGCCACTGAAGTACTAGCTGCTGATGGGTTTCTTCTGAGTCTCATTTGCTCACTGGGGATCTGTAAGAATGGTCACGGGGACCCTGAGAGCCACTGCTGAGTGTGTGACGGTGCCTGCCATCGGCAATGAGAGCGAGGGGGCTGGAAAAGGCCTAAAGAGTGTTAGAAGCTCATTAGCAGCCCCTAATTCTCTAAGCGTCCTTAGAAATCTCAGCCAGACTAGTTAGAGATAGGAGATACTAAATTAGGGTCACACTGACACGGAGGACTGGGGAAGTGCTGAATTTCCTGTATCCATCGTGTCCTTGTTTCAGGGAGAGGTCACATCCCACTGCTCAGGACAAGCACACCAGCAAGGAAAAAATGGCAGAACAACCCATATTTCTGTCATTCAAAGAATATTTGCCACCGTCCTCTCTGTAGGTTCTGTGAATGTCCAGCTATGACAGGAGAAAAGAAAACTATCTACAGTCTTCATAGCTGCCAGAGCTTTCAGTCACAGTTGGGCATTTCTGTTTATCCCTCTCTCTATGGAGAAGTAAATGCCAAAAAAAAATATAGCTTTCTCTAGCCCCCATCTTTCATGCAATAAGCTGTATACAATAACATAATCTATAACATATATTTACTATTATGTTATAACACATGACATAATTTATAATAATACGGAATGAAATGGATGCAAAAGTTTTGAGTGAAACAGAACAGATTTTGCAGAACTGGAGCTTGGTGAACAGGAATGCGATCTCTGTTCTGAGAACATTAACATTAAATGAAAATAATGCTTCTGGGAACAAGGCAGAGGCTGTGCTGGTATCAATCATGTTGCTGTGGAGCACAGGTACAATGCAAAGAGCACTGCAGAGAGCAGTAAACAGATGGGCTTCCACTCCACCACGTTTTACTGAGTATTTGGACACTCATAGTAACAAAAAGGATAAAAATAAAAGGTCTTTTGCTCTATTTTTTACCAATGTAAATACCTTTTATAGAACATGGGTTTGTCTCTCTTTGCCCTTCTCTTTTAAGGGGGAAACATAAATTATAGATTCTGAAAAGGAATAAACAAAAAGTATGAAAGCGAATGTGGCTAAGTACCCTGATTTTCTAAGATTTAATTATTATCAGTAAATAGCTCCCTTTTAAGAGTAGCCCTAATTGGCTATTAACAACAGTAGCTACCAATTTCAAGGCAATTAATATTTTAAAATAATGAGATGGCTAATATATTACATTAGAACATACAGTAAGCAGAAGTCTTGC
Organism: Cnemophilus loriae; assembly: GCA_013397755.1. Lineage (NCBI taxonomy): Eukaryota > Metazoa > Chordata > Aves > Passeriformes > Corvidae > Cnemophilus > Cnemophilus loriae. The sequence goes on from VZTF01000702.1 coordinate 791,529, forward strand.
TAATTATATATATTATTCTCCCTATTTTGCTTAATAAAGGCGTCTGGCTTTTAGATTAATTCATTCTTGCTCTATTTTTTATTATTTTAAATCAGTGTAACTAATCCTCCCACACACTATTGTAACATTAAAGCAGAAAGACATCGAGGAAGCAGTGAAAGAAGCACAAAAAAGAACATTAAAATGAAGATTTAGTTCCAAGTTTCAGAAGCAGTTGCCCAAAGTAAAAAATTAAGACGTGGGAAATTAGAGAGAAAAAGCAGAAGCCTGAGTCAACACTTATTTAACACCTTCTGCCTAATGCTGAAAACGTAAATCTCTTCACAGAGGTAATCACACCCAGATCAGCTTGCTTTTTAGAACATAGCAATTCTTCTGACAAAGACATTACCATTCTAAAGCTTAAATAACTGCTTTTCCTGTTTTCTCCAAAGCAGAGAGAGGAGGGTGCCTTGGATAAATGGAGATTTCTTCCAAATTGCGAGCTAATCTTCCAGGAAAGAATAGCAATGAATGTTTGTTTACAGTCAAAATCTTCTCATTTGTATTAGTCTATAACTACATTTCACTCTCAAATATTTGAGTGTGTCTGTGTGCTCAGCAACTGTTTGCTTCTCTGATTGCACAAGAGAATTGCCTCGGCCGAAAGCTGGAATATACAAGTTTTCCTGCGCTGTGTACCAGAAACACAGGGCACTGTTACCCCTAGGCTCAAGAAACAATTCCAGACTCCCTGGGAAAATGTTCCCTGCTTTGAAGAGAGGCAAGTGGAGAAAGCCCTTCCTTTGGTGTACCCCAGGGAGATACAGGGCACTACCGTGTCCCAAGCTCAGCCCTGCACAGCCAGTGCACACACATCATCACACAGCCCCACAGACACAGCCCGGGGCCTCTGCCCAGCTCTGAGAAGATCCTTCTCCAGTTTCCCAATGAAGCCCAAGCAGTACTGACTGGCTAAAATGTTACAACAGCATGAGGAAATGTGAGGTCAACCTCCACTTAATCATCCTACTGCATCTCCTACAGTTACAAAATCCTCCTTAGGACCCAATAGGAGCTGTTAGCACAAAACCAACTGCTCAGCAAACAGGGCAAAAACAGAAGTGGAACTGTTTCAGTGTGGCAAGTGTCTCTCAAGCATCAGACCAAGGTCATATTTTAACTGAGAGTTTGCTGGTAACCTATGTACCATAGGATAAAAGTCACATGTACTATGGAATATAAGATAACGCCTTTACACCAACAATGCCTTATTAGATTTGTGTATTTGAGACACAAAGCAGCACAGTACATGATGATGTCTGTTAAATGAGTATATTCTTTTTAGACATTCAGAAGACATGCATGCTCATCCCAACACGCCTCTTAATTAAGCACAGAGCAGTGAGTATGGGATCCCAGTTAAGCACACAGCAATAGCTCACACGCTTACAGCTTGCAGACTGTACACACTCACTGTCTTTTGTCCTGGATCATACCCATCAGACACTCACAGCATCTGTGCCCTGTATTTGCACCACGTTTAGGAGGAAGCATTATTTTTCCAACACTGAGACTTCTCAAAATGCTGTTCCACCACTCTTGTTTGTCACATTGTAACTGTGACAGTGGATGTTGGCTCTTGGGAAACAAGACTCAGGCAGGGCCATATGAGGCAGATTATTAATAAATGAGTACATAATGTGCATCCCAACTCTCTGAACATTATTTTATAGTTTTGTTTTTGTGGTTGCTAGTGCACATAGACACAACCTATTTAAGTTTTCTCACTTTTGTGAAAAATCTTTGCACTCAGGTCTTGAGTTGCTGAAAGTACTTTTTCATGTAGTGCTGTGTAGCAAATGACCAATTATTTTTCTCATCAGAAATACAAGGGATAGTAAATGATATTGCAAAAGACATTTAAAAGGAATATTTACTAGCAAATTCCCTTCCAACTTCTGTAGCAGTTTCTCTTGGGTACTGATTTCTCTAAGATCTTTTTTTTACTTCAAGTCACTGGACTAGACAAGGCTAACACGAGACATTTAACATACACATCTACTTATCAAAAAATAAATATATTACCACTTTGTTGGAATATGTTGCAGTACATACCCTGTAGCAGAGATAAAGACTAATCTTGGCCCACAGATAATGTGGTAGCTCAACAAACCATTGCTTTGTACTTTATCTATCTTTGGTACCCACACATGGTTCCTCAGCTTCAAGTCAGCTCCCTAGCTTTTCAACCATTACAGAAAATAAATTTTTAAAAAAGCAGTACAGGGTTCAGGCAAGTGCTTGATGGGCATTGTGTGAGTGAGCAGCAGCTTCCTCAAGTTAAAAAACCCCTGCTTTAATATTCAGTCTCATTATGGTCCTTTGAGGGCTGATGTGACAATGGGAGAGGGGATAAAAGAACTTAGATATACAGTTGACGATTTATTACATACACACATGTGTGTATAGGATATTAGTCTGTCTCTATATCCTACTCCCCAAATGAGCAAGAATCCAGTGAAGATGATAAAAGATGGATAAAATGTCCTTTCTGTTGTCTCCCATCACTTGGCAAATGCTCATTATGGAGCTGCCAGTACAGAACAGAGACCTCATTCCCACATCAGACTCAAGGACTGACATGGGGCAGTGAGATATTACCAGCTTTCCTCTAAGTGCAACCTGAGAGGATTTTATTCTTCCACCCCTGAGAAAAAGGCACCACGACACGAACACAAACTTTCTTGTGGGCACAGAGGCCTCTTTTCAAAACACGCAGAGGAAACGTCAGGTTTGGGGTTGCCAAGTACCTGATTTCAGGGTTCATTCTGTTACTGCATGTAAATGTCTCTGGTGTGTGTTTGGCACGACATGTTATCCTAGACTGATCATATGTTCACAGATTGTGGAGAGTGTGTGAAAGCCTTTTTTGCTGTAGTTATTGGGCGAAGTCACGTCTGTTACCTGGTACTCATGCAGAGAAATCTGTAATCTGGGAACAGATGGTCTGAGTGAGTGAGTGAGAGAAAGAGAGACGCTGTCTGGAAGACTGCAGTTTTTCACTCAGAGGAGATGAAAGAGGAATGAACAAATCCACCACAGCATGACAAAAACATGAAAATATAGAAGAATGTCAGTCCTGAAGGTCATTCCTTTAGAATTCACCAACTGTCTATGTACCATATGTGCATATCAACACACCAAAGAGAGCCCACCATCCTGTTGCACAGAGCTGGAGGTGGCTTACACAGCCAAAAATTGTGGAATCGTAGACTTCCCATTTAGAAAAGTGAGACACTAGAGAGTCTAAGCATACAGTCTGAGCAGAATCTGAAAAAATATATAGCAACTTCTGCTCTGGATTTATTACAAAATTTGATTGTAATAGGCCAGAACTGGAAAATTCACATCCTAGTCTTCAAGCACTGCCTTTGTGGGTTATGTTTGGATCTAAGATTTTTTCAGCAACTTGAGGGATGCAGTCCAAGCCTGGCTTTGGAGCCCAAGTGTCCCTGGAATTGGTGACACGTGCCATCAGGACAAGTCCATCCTTCCCAAACAGTTACTGGAAAGTGACTATTGCTACCAAAAGGCAGCATTGCATTACTCTCAAATAAAATGAATTGGATCTAACCTGTCTTAAAATCTTATTCAGCCTTCTTGACAGTGGGATTTTGGTAATCACCAGCCTATCCAAAGGTACTGGGTGCTGCCCTGCTCACGTGAGCACCCACCTGGCTGGTCTGAGAGCCCACATCTCCAGGTGGGAGTTCTGATGGCCTGAGGTCCTGTAGTTCTCCCACGAGCAGGAGGACATCCAGCCAACACAGGCATGTATCACATTGTAGCTGTGACAGCACAGAAGTTGACAAGGTGCAAGAGCCCCAGCTGAGGGTCTAACAGAGTCCTATGTCAGCAGAATCCTAGTGATCCCTGTATGCCCTGGAATATACCCCTATCATCACCCACAGTTTAGTGCAGCTCTGCTCCATCCCCACAGCTGCCATCGAGGAGACACACCCCAAAAAACAAACCTCAAGTGAAAAGCCATGACCACCCCAAGCCCCATGTTCCCAAAGACACTGCTCAGGACATCTCAGCCCGAATGCAAATGACCAAGCCCCTGAATGAGAAGGCAGGATCCCAGCGACAGCAGCGAGAGGTCTGCAGCGAGGGTCGGGCGCTGCCTCACGCAGCCACAGGCCCCTGGCACGGCAGGGCCGTGTGGAGCAGAGACCAAGGGGAGCACAGGGATCAGCCGTCGACATTTTGCTCCCAGAATGATGCTGTGCAACAGGTATTTAGGGAAAGCAGGACCTATTGACAAAACCCTCCAGGCCTGTCAATTACACACGGCAGGGACTCTCAGCATGGGCCCTTCTAAAAGCTGCTCACATGAAACCTGCCTGCGGGAGCAGGAAAAAGAGGAGAATCAGGACATTCCCCTAGGTGAACCATTGGATGAAATCAGTGGTATTTTATTCACATGAAACTGATTTGAAAAGATAATCAAGCCCTAAACGAACAGGATGGTTTCACTAGAAAGGTGAGGGATTGCAATCTCACCAAGTGATTGTCTGAACGAGACTGAACTCCTAGCCCTTTCAGCCTACAGCCAAAATCAGATGAAGCTGATTTTAAGAACACTTCAGTTTTCAGCCAGCACAAGATTTTACATTTGGGTGCTATCCAGTACTTCAATTTTTCACAAGAAATCCACATTGTCAGAGATAGACAAGCAACCTTGTATTTTGCTATTTATTCTTCCAGCAATGTGTCAGTCAATTTGCAGAGTTAATTTCCAAATAGGACAAAACATTTTTTGCCTCTCAATAAAAATGAGTGACTTCAGCAGAACACTCAAAGGCAAAATTCCTCTTCCCTCTCCTCTTTCTGTTGTGGTGAATGGCAGCAGAGGCAGAGCAGAATAACAAGATCCAGAATTAAACATGTTGCCAATGGAATGAAAAAATCCATTCTTTGACAGTAACAAAGTGATCTATCGTACCTCGTGCCTAAACTACAGAGGAAGACAACATCCTTTTGGTCAGTCTCAGTCATTAAAAGTATTTGCTTGGAGCCAGAAAAAGCTGGCTAAAAACACTCTGGAATAGTATAAAGCATCTTACAGGAGAAATGAAATACAATATCTCATTGTGCAACACAAAACAAAGGCTTTGACTACAGCTTTATGCATTTGTCAGTTATGTAGATGGTGATCCTGCAAACATGCAAAAAGGGCAAATATCAACTTAAAAGCCCAGAACAAGCATCTTTGCTCCCCTCTCACCTCCAATTTTTTACCCTTCTGAGGCAGGATGAATTCATATTACATGGGTATTACAAATGCTGTGTACCTTTCTTTTGCTTCTCCGTGATTGTAGAAGAGAGGGCTCTGTCTTTAAGAGAGAAGTTTCCCAGACTCTAGAAGTCTAGCAAGGGTGCAGGGAAGTTTTTGTTACACATAACCAAGCAGTTTTAGACAGTGCAACACATCTCTTGCGAGAAGTTTTAAGCCCCGCACACCATCACTGAATACAGCACTGGTGCTCAGTGTAAAAAATGTATTTGTTGCCTTCTGCCCAGGAGAACAGAGATTCTGAAGCTTCATAGAAGCTGCAGCTTTCAGAAAATGAGAAAATTACTTTGAGTTTACATCTCAAGGGTGTTTACACATCTTGAGGGTATTTACACACCTCTCTAATGTCTCCCACTATCCCCTAAGCTCTTAAGGCCCTTAATTCAGAGAACTGAGTGATGTTCACCCTCTACCTGCAAGCAGTGGGTGTCTGCAAAGAGAAACCAGTCACAAGACAGAACAATGCAGACTCAGAAGCACTGCAATGTTCTTGGTATTTTGCTGTTAATTAGGCAGTGGGATTGCAGCCATCTGAGTATGGCATACTGCACAGAAATGAAACAACAACAACAGGCTCTAATAAACAAAGCTCTAAATAAACAAAAAGCACAAGGAAGCAGAAGAGCCATTCTCAGCTAAAGCTGAGCTGCAAGCCCCAGTACGTGTTGGGATGAGCAGGTGACTTGGATCTAGGCAAAGAACTTAAAGAGAAAGAACAAAAGGACCTCACAATAACTCTTTATATGCTATTCCAATTCAACAGACACTTGTCCTGCAGGCTGAGTGAAAGCCGTGAACAGTGGAGGTAACTGTGCCACCAAGGATATGACAAGAGTCCTTAAGGAATACACAGGACAGAGGGGAGTGAGGACAGCCTTCCAGGCAGGCGTTCAGACTGCAGGTGCAAACACAAGCACAGGCCAGACTGGGAATGGTGCCACTTGCAAAGAGTTTGTACCTGCCAGCACAGACATAGGGCCAGGGGACAGCTCTGCTACAGGAGATGAACATGCTATCAGCCTGAAAGCAGATGGCACATTTAATATTTTTAAGTTGGCCACTGGTACAAAAGCCAACAAGTTTCAATTATGTGAATGAAAAAGCGCTAAGAGTAGATAAGAAAAAGGCAGTCTTTTCACAGTGCATCTTAGGTGTATCCTCCATCAAGACAGGGAAACTTAAGGCATCTCATCATCTCATACCACTGCTGTGAGGCAGGTGAAACATATTTTGGAATAGCATGAGGATTGAAAAATGGCCTAGGAATGCAGCCATAAAAAGTCTGCCACAGGAATGCAGAAATTTAGTGAGAGTACAAGATGGACTTGAATGAGCTCAAACCATAGTAGGGGCTGCACTAGCTTATTGCTCTGGAAATTAGAGTAAGAGAACCAAATAAAAAAATCTGTTGAACAGATCATGACAGGGAAAAGAGACAATTCTTTGTTGCTACAAAAAAAAAACAAGGACAAAGGGGTTGAATAAGGAGGCAACAAAAATATCTTCTATTAGGCAAAGCAAACAGATCAGAGACAGGTATTTCTCTATACTTGTCTTGCTCAGTGGGTCAAGCAGGATTCTGGCCCTTGGAAAACTGCAGAAACAAGGTCTCCAGCAACACTAAGGTTCATCACTTCTGTGGGAGCTGCACTACACTGAGGGATGAAGAAACACAGTTTCATAAAAAAGGGGGAAAGCAAAAGGTTTCTGGGGATCTGGGTCTGAAAGTCTAGGTTGAAAGCCATAAAGCTGATGGGATCTAGTCCCCAACCACCATGCTACAAACAAGCTATATTGAGTCTACTTTCCTATTAAATTGCATAATTTGCACACAGGACTGAGAGGACAGAAGGGGTTTAATTTGTGCCACACCTTGCACCAGTCTCTTGTGGCATAAACACAGTGGAAGTAAACCTGGGAGACACTGGAAGAGGAAGGAATCAGAGTGCCTGGTGTGCCTGCTCTAATATCCCTTCCTGCAGTGAAGCAGTTCTCTTTTGACAGTTGTCCTTGAATGCTTGGACCCAACAGTGCAGGACGCCATCGAAGCTGTTTTGGTTGTGCACAGTTTTATCAGCTGAGGACCTGGCCTTTCACTCCTGCCACTGCCATGGTACATGAGTTACTGCTACAGAAATGCAGCAAAGCCCAAGCTTCTTACAGAACTATCATTCTCTTCACACCCAAATTTTCTGACGTGCAAGTAACACGAAGGCAATTCTTCTAAGGGTACACAGTAGCACAACAAAAGCACTAATACACTTTTGACTTCTATGTACACTCCATGGTGCACATAGAGGCCACAAGAATACAACAACTGAAAGTCTTAATACTTTCACAACCCTTAAGCCAAAATACAACTTAATTCCTGCGCTATTTATATCCGTTAATAGATCACACCTGGGTAACTTCTCAGACACTGCATGATTTTATCTGCCAGTGCGACTTTGGAAGTGATTCTGATAGATATAAATGCAAAAATAATGGCAGCAACTGAAGCTCTTCACCTCTGATGCCAGTTCAGCACACACAAACACCCAGCAAGAACATATACACTTGTTGAGATCAGTAGTCATTGTTTATAAGTTACTTGGCTCTGAGTATGCCAGCTCTTGGAAAGGTCCTGGTGAGCCTGGAATCTGTAAATGTTTTTTTTTATTGATGCTGATGATAGGGATGAGCTAAATTACAGAAGCTGGAGTTGCTTTTCACATTATTCAAGGGGAATGTTTCCAAAGAGCCCACTGCTGCAAAAGCCAACAGTAATTTATGTCTCTTCCAAAACATTTGCTATTTCAGAGAACTCCAAGCTGCCTCTGTCTAAAGCGCAACAGTTTCTTTCCAGAGAAAAGAACCTGTGTTCAGTGTTGAGCAACCTCCAGAGATCCCAAATGTGCTCAGTACCTTGCAAGATCAAGCCCTTAGCAGGCTTTTGGGCACATTTGGAAATTAACAGCAAGACCAAAGAACCAAACTTCTGCCCAGATTTCATTTAGTGTATGTTTCCACTGAAAGCCACACTAAATCCATCAACAAAACAATTTCTTTCTTTACTGCACCCTCTTTTTTTCGAATGGTACAAGCTCCCCAGAGGCCAAGTCATGAAACAAGTGTTCTGAGCGTTGTACAGACATGGGACACCGAGGTGATGCCACCTAAAAGAGCCATTTTGTACACACCTCCAAGAAGAAGCAAAACAGAGCTCATCATAAGCAAACAGGTGATCACAGATTCTGGTCCTCAGCAGTCACACACTGCTGAGTTAAAGGGCATGCAAAGTGTCATGAGTAGCTGCTGGATTTCATGGGGTGCTACAAGGGGTTTCAAACCTTTATGGAACAAGTAAAGGCCTATGTTGTTTACCTAAATTCATGTAATTTAAATCAATATAATCCGTAAGAGATTTAATTCTCCATGCTGCTGTGGAAAAACTTCAAGTATAAATACACATTTCAGCAACAGGAATTGCCTCATTCTTAGAAAAAGCCACCATTTGTAACAGTATGAACAAATAAGCATTTCTCAAATTTCCTGATTTTGCATATTCCCAAGAGAGGACCATAATAATCTCTTATTCAGACATGATCCATTACTCCCCAGATTACAACTGTTCTTATCAATAGTCCATGGTACCTGTTTGCTGGAACATGCCAAACTGATTGTGATAATTTATTTAATGTGTAAGGTCTGAGCTGCCCAAGAATATATTCATCAAAGTGAGACTTACTTAAAAACAAAGGCATTTTTTCTTACCTGCTCCACTGTTCCCTCCGGTGCTATTCCTATTCCATGGGTATTGTGAAACTGCTTCTTCTACAGCCAGCACAGCTCACCACTCACCTTGTTGAAAAGTGTGCCATGAACATTGCTCCAGTCTCTAAAGTCACACCTCACAATCTTTTATTTATGAGCAGTGCCAGCTTTTCCCCTGGGCCAAAGTTTTGGGGCTTTCCATTTACTGGTTAAGTTTTATTCCCATCCCCTTTCTGAAAGCCCTCAAAGGCACACCGTAAAATACGGTGGGGTGAAGAGATGTGCCTGTTCATGTCTCAGGACAGAAAAGAACACCTGCTGATCACAGCCCAAAAGGATGGTGTCATGCTTGGTTGCCACACTGGACAGCAGCAGCAGTACAAGTGAGTGCCAGCAGGTTTCAGAGGGCCTGTGAAAGCACTCACATGCAGGGCAGCATTTGAAAAGTTCAGAGGCATATTGACAAAGCTATTTAGAACACAATTAAGCACATTGAGTGATAGTCTTTCTAGGAATATTCCTCTGACTTTATTTGTATTCATAAAATTGCCATGAGTGCCTTTGATCTAAAAAACTTCTTATCTGTAGCCAATCTACCAGTGTGACATCTAGTTTATCTCTACCTCCTTTACATTCCCCTGCAGAGGGAGTGGGATTCCTCTTGTGCTCAGAGGGGAACTGGGTGAGACCCAGGGTAATTCAGTGTGTGAGCACACCCAGCCTGTGACATCCCTGCAGAGCCAGCAAGTGCCATGGCTCTGAAAAGAGGTGTTTAACGCGAGGGATGTGACCTGCCACAGTCACTCGGTGTCTTGCAGAGACTGTGGCTCCCATTCAGGGCATGACAATCTCTATCCCAAAACTGATTCAGCCCAAAGAAAGGAGGAGTTGTTACAACAACCCGAATGGTGCCAGGATTGCACAGACGGCTCCAACAAATTCTTTGTTATGATTATTTTATTTCTACAGCTCAACAATGCCCGCTGTGGGAATACACAGGGACCAACTCTGATTTCATCCACACTACCAAGAGTCAAAGAAGCAAACTGTCAGTGCAACATAAACTGGGATAACTGATAACTGTACTAATATGATAATAATTTTATACCCAGGTAGCACATCAAATGTCCAGCCAAGACTGAAGCCCTGTCAGCTTGGCATTATACAAACATCACCAGGGACAATCCTTGTCCAGGCATGCTTACAAACCAAACAGACAAAACAGGCTATGTGTAATAGGGAAAACAAAACCACAAGGGAATGAAATGTCTAGCCAAGGGTTACACCAGCCAGTCAATGGCAAAGACAGAAATAGAATCCAAGTTTCTGAGTCTACTACTTGTGGCAATGGGAACTATGTGGCCCATCAAGAGCCTGATTAGTCCACAGTATTTGGCAAGACCTATTAAAAGTCCTTCATTAATATTTAGAGACATCATTTGTTCTCTGCTCTATTTTGCTTTCCTTCTTTGTCCTCAAAATAGAAACTTTTTCTTTGGAGGAAACTGGAAGGAGCTCCTTTGTATGAATGGGGGAAGTAATGACTGCTATGGGATGAAGCAGATGGATAAATAACTCCCCCAAAGCAATGACGAAAAACTTCTTTATTGCAAAATATTACTCCTCTCAATGTTCATAATTGTAACTGTCAGTTACCAAAATTAAGATGGAAGCTACTGTATTTTTAATTGCATACTGAAAGTGTGTAGAGCTAAACAGCGCTTATTAGTCCACTCAAACAGATGTTATTTAAGTCAATACATAGTTTTGAAAATAAGAGTCCATATTTAGACTCCTAATTTCTTTTTTTAGGCACTTGCTTGATTCCCAGGTGGTGGCTTAGGGAAGGAAGGACCATGGATAATGAGCATCGATTTGCCAGCTGAAAATTACACTCCTGGGTTAGAGCCCACCCACATCCATATAACTCCCATTAGGGGCCTGTACGTGGGACTTTGAAAAGCACTCACCATCCATTTAACTCCTTCTCTCTTCCCACTGGGCTTCTGTAACTTGAGGTTTCAGACCAGCACTGAGCCCTTCTGCAATCACACCTGAAAGGGATCGCCAAATGACACAGAAGCAACAAAATGAGCTCTATATCCACTTCAGAACACGTCAAATCTCACAGTATTGCTTTCAAATATTATACACGTTATCCCAATTACTATCTGACAAGTATTTCCTTTATTTACAGTTAATTTCTTGAATAAACCCATTTGCATTATATAGGAATTGAAAAATCAGCCCCCTTTCCCCTATATTCTATTAAGTATGTTAAAAAAAACTTCTACATCTTCTGGTTGCCAGTCATTTACAGTAAATGAGATTTGAATACCAGACTCTGGAGTGCAGCCATTTAGGATACACAGCTTTGCAAAACATTTTCCACAATGAAATCTCCAATGATTTGAAGGTACTTCACATTAACCTAAAGCAATTTATTAGTGCTAAACCCTCTAAACTACTGACATATCTGGTCAAATTAAAACGTGATAAATCTGATGATGGGATTATAGTCATTATGCTGTGGTGAGAACTGCATTTGGAGAAGCTGGTGTTTTTCATATCAGCAATGTTCCTTACAGTCCAAAAATGAAACTACAAATGCTTTTAAGAGAAGGGGTGCCAGATCAATGCTCAGCTTTTGTGCAGTACAGGGCTGAGATTTGGAGTAGCATTAGTTTTTTGTGTGGAAAAACCCAACAAGAAATGCCAGTGAGCTATCTTGGAAAAGTACTAACAGAACATGATTTGCAGAACTGGGTCCTTTTAAGCTGAAAGTATAAGTGTTATTTCTACAGCTCTATCTTTATAAACCAAAACCTCCATGAAGGAATATCACATTCTATCTTTTGTAGAGAGGAGTCCAGAAATCCAATTAGTGTGTGAAAATTGAGATATCTGAGATTTGTGCAGCCAACAGCTTCCTGCTACCCAAAACAAAAAGTTGCACATGCCAGATGATGCAAGGAATTCAAGCTACTGCAAATTGGCTGAGCCACAGTAACTGTCTGGATATATTCACCAGCCTACTACAAGTTCAATTCAATTTAACTTAGCCTGCTATTAAAGAAGGTTATCCAAAACGTATTCTGTTGCCTTTGCTGCTACTACTTAATAACATACAGAAATAAATATCATAACTTGGATGATGCATGGTATCTTGTCAATCTGCAGAACCTAAATTGGTTTTTTAGTTCAATTTCTGATCCTGTGTTTATATATAGGTGTCACACACTAACAACAAGTTGATAGATGTCCCTAGTTACAAACTCTCTGGAATTTTGTTTGAAATCCAAATACAGAAATGCAAACAGATTCTATTGTAGCTTCAGCTCATATCTGATGTTTAACAAGTCTTGTATTTCCCACAGAGCTGAAAGCAAATCCCTTATTACTTGAAAGAACTTAAACACATTTCACTTTCTCAGAAGTTATCTATTTTCTGTCACTATTTCTGACAGTGCTGCCTTTGCTGGCTGATGCATTCTGTGATGGTACTTTAGAGAAGATTGCTTATTTTATTTTTTTTTTAGGGGTTTCACTCACAAAGAAACATCCTAGTGTCTTTCAGAGATGAGGCTGTTCTAGTTTACCTGTAAATACATTTGCATCTGTAACAAAACCAAGCCTTTTTTAGAGCAGAACTCAGGATTACAGTAGGTGCAGTGTGGGATGTGCCTACAGGGAACACATACGTATCAGCCTCAGTGCTTTTTGATCATGCCCATGTTCTCATGCTATTAGAGGCTCAAAAGGAGGCAGTAGCTGAAAATTGATCCTTAAGATTGGCATTGCTCTCAATTCTGAACACAGCAGGGTAGGAGTTCACAGGGTTTGTTGCATAGAGAGTGTGGCCATACACACTTGAAATTTTGTAGAGTTTTCCATATCTTTCATAAGTCACAAGCTATGGAACAACTTTCTACCCTTCTGGCAAACCTGTTTATACAAATTTCTGCCAGTCCACTCAAGGCTGCATTGGCTTATTCTACAGCCAAGTGCACTCTTCAAGGACTTCCCAGTGGGGGAAGAAAGGTGGCAACATTATTAGATAGGTCTCAAAAGTTTCACCTTCTCTCTGTCTGTTCTTTAGTGTGGTATGTCAGGGCCTACATGTTAGGACCTCTCCATGTCTATCAGAGCCAAATTCTGCACATAAAAGGCAAAGGAAAATTGGATGAACATCACTGAAATCAACAGCATATCAACATAAGAGAGTGAAAATGAAATCTTACTGTGCAAGAGCACATTCCTGCACATGAAGCCTAAGATGAATGGCTGTTTGGACTTATAGGTACCCTTCTGTGGGCCAGCCTCAGCACATGGCCACAGAGAGGTGGTGTGACTTTCTTCTTGCCAGTACAGTTGCTGTAGTACAGCAACTCATCCCAAAGTAAGCATCAACATTGCCAAGATACTTCCAGACCCTGTATCAAAATTTTAAATCCTGAAACCTGAGGGGAAGAAGTCTTAAGCCATAGCCACAGACAAAGTCTCAGAAATAAACCCTTGACTTGAAAGGAACATAGAACAAAGCACTGCACATCCATGCATTTTTTGTATCCCACTAACTTAACAACCCACTGTAATGGGGCTAACCAATGCTTAGACAAATTCTGCAGTTCTCCAGGTCAACCAATCTCTTCTGAAATCAGAAGGAATTGTTGTTTAATGCCCATCCAGTATCCCTGCTGTTTGAGGGGAAAGAAAGAGCAAGCTTTCCTCAGAACAGAACATAACTATAAAAGAAGGACAGCAGATCATCTGAGGGACTCTTGGTCTTTAGGCAGATCTTCAAAAATGCTAGAAGTCACCTACCCTCACTAGGTTTGCTTTCTTCCTGGTAGCTGCAGACCATTATAAGCAGGGAAGAAAATAATTACTCCTCTCCACATTATCAGACTCTTCCAGATAAGACAAATATTTTGTGTGATACTCTATTGCAGAACTCCGCTAAGCTATAATTAGCAGCTGTGAAGAATCACTCCACAGCTGTCAGCAGATCCATCTCTACTTTCCAAAGGGGTTTGTGATATGACTTGGAAACATATGGACACGTAGGAATTCTGAACAAGTTATTTCAACTCAATGGGAAATATTCATCTGATGAGAATACCACAGTTCAGACCTTTGTCATACTCAGCTGTAGCAGGTCCAGTTTAAAGCATCAAAGTATTAATTCTAAAAAAAGATCCTTGTTGCTTTAAAAGTTTCACTCCATTTTTACTGATGCTTTAACATGATTTGACTGAACATAATCACTGACTTTTTTTTTTTTTTTTAAGTACTTTGACAAACTACACTGGCAGTAATATTTGTAAATACTATTTCAATGACTTCCCAAGGCAAGGAATTTCCTCATTAGTGAACCTGAAGCCACTGGCTGGCTGGTGTGAAAGCAGAGAGTGTGGAAGCTCTGAACTCTTTATGTGCCAAGATGGCGCAGTGGCTGCTACACAACTGGGGACCATTAAACCAGGGCTTGGGTCTGATTCTTCTGGGCCTTGGGCATCATGCTCTCATTTTACCTGGGCAATGTGGGTGTGTTTCTCACAAGAACGACTCCTAACCTGCTTCGCCCAAGCAGACTGCAACGGAAATACAAGAGCAGTGGTACATTTAAAATGAGGGTTGAACTCGAAGTAGGGAGCATCACATCTCTACTGTCAGATATCACTGCAACTTCATTGGTGTTGTTACAGAAATTCAGCTACGCCCCATGTGAGAGCAAAGAAAAAGAGGGAAATGGGTTTTGTTACAAGGTCACACTTTTCCTGTGAAGGCCACTTCCAGTAAACAGGATCTGTAAGGCTACACTATTTTACACATTACTGAAGGTAAATAGTCTTGAAAGATTTAAAGGAATATTCCTTTCTGGTGGTATCTTGATTGGTATACCCAAAAATGTAAGCTTGTCAGTCCCTGACTTCTGTAAGAGTAATCTCCAAGAAATGTTTTTTGCCTCAAGCAACAGAGGCTCCAGATACACTTCTGGTTTAAAAGCAAATAATATGAGGCATCTAAAGAACTTTCAACAATAATTATTGCACTTTTTTCCAGTGATACCAGCAGGAATCCTGCCATTGACTAAAATCTACGGGTTGATACAATTTTAGGCAGTAAAGGATGTAGAGTATTTTCCAAGGTCAAGGACAGCATATTTTGGTCAGGGGTAACAGAAATATCTGAGCAGATCAGCCACGACAACATTATCGCTATTCATGTTCAGCACACAGTATATCCTGATACAGTTTTGTGAGCATGGGTATTTGCTTTGAATATCTTGAATAAGGTCTGGCTCAAAGCTACTCAACTCCTAAGGAATATCCCAGTGAGAGTCATTTCGGTTTTACCTAAGACAGATAAAGGAAAAATAAATAAAACCTAGAACTCTCAGCATTTCTACGTGTTCTAACTCACTGTAATTTTTAAAACTTAATAAAAAATGCTGATAAATATACAGAAGGTTGCCTGAACTCGTGTAGAACAGAGTAATCCTAGTATGAATTGAAGTTTTACTAATTGATGGATGAAATGATTGTCCTATCAGCCAAGTTTTTTCATGTACTTTATGGTTCACAATGCTTTTTGGCTATGCAATGAAAAGCTGAGAAGTGAACATGGTTAGAGTTTTATAGATGATTAATATGTGTGTCTTCAGTACTTTTCATTATTTTAGTGTGAGGTCACTGCCACCTCACAGTATTTAAATGATAATTTCTTATTTGCAATAAATATTTTTAAAGAAATATTGCCATAATTTGTTTCACATAAAATTATAACTTCAAAATGTCCTCATATCTAATATTAAGTGTTTACTATGTTAATCAAATTGATAATAGAAAGATTATATCAATCACTAAACTGTAACTCCACTGAAGTTACAGAGTATCAGTTCTCTGACTTGCTAATGCTTTAAAAAAAATCATGAGTAAGAGAAAGGTTTTCAAAATGTCTGTGTAGCTTTTCCACCCTGTGCTGATGATCATTAACTACTAACAGACAGTAAAAAACTCTTGTAGCACATAATAAGGCCAGGCTGCTGTGTCATAACAACTGCAAAAATTAAGAAAATATCTTTCCAAGGGCCTTACTGTTAGTTTTACCTGAGATAATTTCAGGGGATAGAGTGAGTCTTCCAGCCTGCAATACCAAATATGGTAGCTGAGACAGGCCCACAAAGCTGATGTAGAGTGGTAAATCTTACCCAGAATTATGTTAAGTGATGGATAGAGCATTACTGGATTGAGCTGTTCTCACTGGTAAGAAAGAAACTTAAAGCTGTGGATTGGTTTAAATTCCAGGTGCTATTTCTTTGTTGTTAGAGCAGTTGCTGTCCTCTGAGAAATAATCTGCTCCTAAAATGTGCTATTCTGTGCTACCAGTAGAACACCACAGGTGTACATGGTACCATACAGGCAAGCATGAGGAATGGACTGTGGCAGAGAAGGCTATGGTTTAAATTAGACATTAAACAGAATGTTGGGAGCATGCAATAGTGATAAAAGCAGGAAGAAGGGTTACATTTCATCAATAATGGGGCAGGCAGCCAGACTGAGTTTTGGACTGGATCTCACTGCACATCATTCTCAGGCCTTATTCTTCTCGAAGATCTGTGAACACTGCAGAGGTAGTGTGTGATTCACACAGCCCGTGACTGCAGTCAGACACACCCAACACACAGGTACCGGGGTGTGGGACAGATACCAGTGAGGGGCGCACTGAGGGCTCACACATTTCCATTTTTACACGGAAACACTTGTGTGCAGAGTACGACTGTGCCATATCCAAACCTTGAGGCTCCTGCAGCATCTGCACTTCGGTGCTGTCAGTGCTAAGTGCCCTGGGAAGATAAATGCTCAATGCCTGTGATCTCTGTAGCTATCCTTATGAGCTGGATTTCCAGTTTAGCTCAGCCTCTTGCAGGCCCAAAGAAAATGTGGCAAACAAGCAGTTAAGAACACTCAAATTTAGACCAAAATCCCCAGCTCCATACTGTCTGAATCAGAGCTTTTTCCAAGCTTTTAAAGTTTAATCATTCATTTCATTCAGGACTTGACAGTGTGTTAGGGAAGTTACAAACCAAGTAAAGGGAGAAGAAAAAATAAGAGCAGAATAACACCTGTCTTTGCAGCTGGTCACCAGGCAGACCTTTAATGTGCTGCCTGCTGGGAAACAAGAATAGTCTCACGTTACACTGAGGCTTCAGCAAAGGATGGAGTTTGCAGAAAGGAATCCTGCAACTAGAAGATGTGAGGCTTGGGCTTTAGCCAAAAACAATGGAGAGCAGCATTAAATGAAAAGTTCCGTAAGTTCAAATGCATTCAATCACTGAACAACACACAGCTTTGTGGTTTGAAAGAATTTTTAAAAGAAATTTAAATCATCACTGCAGAGCTACCAGTTGTTTCTAATTTTGAGGAACAATCAGTATTTTACCCTCAACTACCACCAAATGCTTCCCAGAGTGACCATAGTCACCCGTAAACAGACTGAATGTCTTCATTTAGGAAGAGCAGACCAAGCCTGATAAAAGCCAATATGCTACTTTGAAAATTGCTTTACTGCCTGAAGCAGAATTTCATCTTTGATAGGCTAAATCGACCCTAGTAAGTGGCACCAGTTTTGCTTTAAGTTACACCCTTAGAAGCTCATTGACTACAATTGAGAAGTCATTGAAGAAGAATGACTCCATAAGATTAGTAGAAAACTATACATAATAGTCTTAAAGTAGACATTTAGAATGTCTTATCTTAAGAATAGAAATGTTACAACAGAAAACAGTAGAATAAAATTTAAAAAAAAATAGAAGTTGGACTGAAAATCCTAAAGCAGTAAAATCTGCATAGTTCTAGTTCTGAGGTGAAACGGTGGAAAAGTGAGGACAGGACTGCAAAATATCTAACAAAAAATGATCAAAGCACTACATAACCAGGGATTAAAATACATATTAGAAGCCCAAATGCCCTTTTTTCCATAGTGTCACTAATACTGACTGCTAGAAAGGGATAAAGGCATTAACAGGTACTTAAGGAGCAGATCAGTAGTGACCTGCATTTTCAGCAGTGACCTCTAATTTCAGTTTCATAGCATGAGACAAAGAAGAATCTCTTTTTCTGAGGGATCTAAAATATCTTAAACTCTTCCTGCTTTTGGTAGGAAATGAGAGGACAGTAACCCTCCCTGATGAGGAAGTGAGAAGGGCGTCTATTGCCCACAAAATGTTGCTGAGAAATGAACTGCTGGAACTACAATTTTGCAATTTCAAGAATATAACATTAAGGATTAAAGAAAGATATTTAAATGCTATAATATTTGAAAATTAACTTTTTGAATGAAGTAGAGTTTAAAAAAAAGTAAATATTTTAAGATCATATATGGATACAGTTTATACTGGCCCTTTGAGTGAGGGATGGGGTTCACATTAACAAGGGTATTTGATTTGAGGTTTTTGTTTTAGCTTCTGGCAGATGATAAACCTTTGGAAAACAAAAAAATCCATAAATTGTATTTCAGCTCTTTGTTCTTAGGTTCATTACTAAGATTTAATGACCTAAGATTCCTTTAATCTCTAATTTTATGATTCTATTAAACAAATGATAAATAAAAATTTCCTCTAGACATACAGAGGGAGGACAAAATCACCAAAATATTGGAAAAGGATCCAGGTTTTCAGTCAGTTGAAACATCCCTAATTGGCTGGCATGTTTTGCTGCACTTATTACAGTGAATGCCACCATCTGTTTCTTACTTCAAAAGAAATAGTCAAAACGATTAGCAAGCCAACAGAGAAGAAAGTCTTATCATGCATATAGAATATTTTAAAAGGCATAGTATCCACTGGCTCCCTGCAGATAGAATATTTCTAGCCTTGATATGATGATTACTGGTAGAACAATATTCAGCCATCTTCCATTTGTCATAATGGGACATGTAGAGACGAGAGAATTTTGACTCCAGGTTTTCCATTTCCCACTTCAGCATCTGCCTTTTGAGGATCCTGGTAAGGGTGTTTGTGGTGAGCCAGGCTGTGCTCTGGATCATGGGTTGGTGGCCGAAGATAATGACAAGTTTGCCAATGTAAAACATCATCTTTAACAGCCCAAAGAGAAGCCTACAAACAACAAGCAAAGAGCATGAAGGAAAGCACACACAATGTTAGGGTACAGAAAAAGACACACAAGAGACAGAATTCCCTTCCACTAGACAGGTAATGTATCATCAACAGTGCCATCATCACAACTGATCAAATATGCATCACACAGGCTATTTTCCTAATTGTTAAGCATCATAATGAATTGCTGATATTTCTGCACTTCACCATTTAATTTCATCAACTGCTGCTTAACCTGATGACTGCAAAATTCATGCTTGCAAAACCAGTAACATTTTTATAGACCCCTTGCCTATACATTAATGTAGGACATTCACTTTCTTGAATGCTTGCAGATTATTCAGTCCATTATGGGTATGCTGTAAAGGCAAAATACGCTATCAACCTGCATGGCCACGATCTGAAAAGCCAGGGAAAGAGAACTATAGCAAACAGGATGTGCAATAAACCATGGTAACTGCTACAGCCAAGAAGTGGCAGTAGCATAAGTATGAAATACGGAAGAGGATTTCACTCTCATGAAGCCTGTTATGTATGTTTTCACCCTATCAGTGCAGTGGAGAGTAGCAAGATTCATAACTTCTCTCCATCCCATTCTTTTCCTATCTAACCAAAGGAATCCAAATCTGGATCTCTCTGAGATTAGGAGAAATAAAAGCTTTTTGCTCTCTGCATTTTGCACTGCTACAGGGAACAAAAATAATTTGCAACAAAACTGGTCTTGTATCATCCATTTTATTGCTTTGCTTCGCAAAAAACTTTACTAATTCACTTTCATGCTATGCTTTTTCTTCATATGTCAATGACAGTACCAATAGTATTTCCTGATTTTACAACTTTCTGAGTAACAGAAGCATGAGACACACAGGCCAGGGCTGAGGCACACCCAGCAGTGACCCCTTCCTTCACTCCTATCTGTAGGCCACAGAAAGAAATAGGCAATTTTAGAAGGAACAGTACTCCAACATATTTTTTTACCACAGAATGTCCAGGCTGTAGAGACACCTGCTCAGAGATGAATGCAGCAAGCAGGCAGAAAGAACAGAAGACAACATGGACAGGGATAGGTGACAACACAGGGAGAGAGGGAGGGAAACCCCAAAACAACAAACAAACCACAAAAACCAAGAGATGATTAACAAGTCATCCATGAACATTTGCTATCAGCAGCTATGGACCAACCACAAACCATAAAGAAGAAAGAACATACAAACTTCAGACCAGAACAATAACCCTGTCTCAGCTTACAAACGTGACTGGAGTTTGCGTTTTTATCTACTTTCTTAGGAAAAACTACAAAAAAAAAAGTATCCACCCACAGAGTGTGGGAAACAGGAGAATGGCCATGAGCTGATGTGATAGCTGCTGGCTCTTGCAAACTTGAAAGGGAAACGTGAGAAAGTTCAAGAACAGCAGCACTTACATCACACAGGCAAAAGAGTGCTATCGCCCTGGAGGGTTCTACTGTAGCCAGGGATTCAGCAATTCGGCACAGTTCTCAGGCAGATGGACCTTTGGAAATGCAGATAAGTTCAAGGGAGATATTTGATCCTCTAAAAAGGATGTAAAAAAGTAGGGGAATTCAATCAGCTCCTCTGTGAGCATTGGTGACTCCTACGCAGGCTTGATTTCTTATAGGGAACTGTGCACTAGGATGTTTCTTAACCAAAAAAAACAAAACAAAACAAAACAAAACAAAACTCAACTCAAAAAAACCAAACAAAACAAAACCATAGCTTGGATGAACATATCTTTTCCTTCTAGAAGTGTCATCATTCTCCTGCCAAGAGGGAACATTTAACTGTTATCAATAGGCAAATCTGAAGTTGGACAGAGCTGCCTAAATCCACTTGTCACAAATATGTCTACTGTGTTACCAGGACTGTTTTTTGATAAATGAATTGGAAATCAGACTATTCATCCTGTATAATAAATAGCAAGTGCTGGAGGGTATTTAACATGCAAAGGGTACGCACCACAGATTGCCATGCTCACTGCATGACAGCCACCAAGGAAACTCGTTGGACACAGACTCCACATTCCTCACGGAAGGGAAGAAATGTCATTTAAGGTAATGTGTACAATTGGTCAAGTCAGTGCTGACAAATACATTTGCTGACAACTTCAGCCCTTTTTCCAATTACCAGCTGTTTGCAAACAGACTACTGCTGTGTTTGTTATTGTAATTGTAAGACAGACAATTGGAGTGCCTGAGCCAAAGCCCCAAACTCTCATTGACTTCACTGGGCTATGGGAAAGGGCTGTAGATGAACAAACTTTATGCAAAGAATTTGTGAAATATTCACTTGTACTCTTTCCCACTTTTTATTTATGCTCTGTAACTGGTCATTCACATCATACAAATTTTATTTTTTCTTTTTCCAGACTACATATCTGAAATCTTTTAATTAGTAATTTAATAGCAAATAATTTTTACATCTGAATGAATAACCACATTCACACAAGACTAAAAAATTGTGAAGAGCAGTCGTCATCCAAATGTTTGTAGCAGTACAAATATCCATGAGTGGCTGACACCAAAAGGCTGCAGGTAAGCCTGGGATGAGCAGCACTTGCCAGCATAGTTTTAGTCCATTCATGAAGCTACTGATAGATCATTAGTCTGAAGCAGGAGTAGTCTCAGAACAAACTGCACTGCAAGCTGATACACTCACTCAAGGCTGAAATCACCAACTAATCTGTCCTTCCCATGACTGAAGAGGAAATCAAACACCAGGATTAAACTGGTAGCTGCTTCATTTTTCAGGATCTAGAATTATATTGCCTGCCTCTACAGAGGGAAGTAGTTGTCTTTATAATTCAGCCCTACTTCGTCTGTTATGGTGAACAATAGAAATAACATATCTGTTCCAAAGTACTCTTGGAAAAATTCTTCAGAGGATTTACCATTTAATAGTGAGATTATGATACACTTACCTTTACAGAATAACATCCTCTTTTCCTAATCCAACTGGCTTTTAATAGATTTGCTGGAAGACCCATGGGACGTGTCAGCTACAGTAGGATATCATAATCTGATCCTTAGCTTCTTCTAATTGTGTTAAGCAGTATGGATCCTCTCAACTGAACATATCAGAAAGTTTCTCCTTGATATTCAGGCATGTTTTTATATATTCCCTTCCTCTCCTCTTTATAGAGTAATTTTTGTCCACCTTGGCCTTCATCTATCAAACAGTGGGTGCTGAGCCTAGATTCTTATAACCAAGTCATCATGGAGCAATCAGTCTTTTTAATGGGGCAGTGAACACAACAACATAAACTACAGAATGTACATTGCAGAATAACCACCTACCAGTGCTACATGCATGTAGAAATTTTGAACTACATCTCTTTTTTTCCCTGAAATTCCTTCTTCTGGAACATGCCCAGTGCAGATCAGATGTTCTGATTATTTATATGTTGTCTTGCATTGAAATCTCTTTTCGAGAAATACCCCCTCGAAGGCACTTTAACAACCCAGAAATTCATGCGTGATTGGTTGAAGCTCTGAGCAACAAGAAGATAGCTTGTGGCACATCACAATGATGCTTTCCATCTCTTGATTACCTTATTTATTTTCCAAGTATTGAATTATAGTGTTTACTACAAAGAGCATATAAACACAATAAAACCTGCCACCTTTTAACATAATAAAGAAGCTCAAGCTATATATGTGCCATTTGATTTACAATAATTTGTTCCTTCTTGATCCTATATCTTGATAGCAGCAATTAATGAATGTGGAGAAGATAATATTGGTTTGAGTGTTCAATGTGACACACAGAAACATTGCTGTAAATGATCCTAAAAGCTCATGGAAAAGGGAACTGGCAAATAACACAGCGTATGATGAGCTGAGCCAAGAATGTGATTTTGGACTGTTTCCATTGCGGTTTTCACTTCAGAGTAATTTGTATGATTTGGAAAGCCAGCAATGTAACTCTGTGTAGGGATGGGTTATTTGAGGTAACCTCTGTGTTTTAAGGATGGGGTATTTTTATAGCCATGGACCAAAAATTAGGTCACATGCTACAGCTACCTAGAGCTAGGAGGACAGAGAATCCACTGTCTTTAATTTCTCACATTATCTTGCACCGTACAGAGACATGTATTTTACTGTTCTTAAAATACATAGCCATTAATATGCTAATGGCACAATGAGCAAAACAGCACAGCCTAATAAAACATCCTTTTAAGAGAAATATTAACTTTTCACATTCTTAAAGGCCAGTTTTCACATTAAATTCCTCAAGAAATGCAGTGAAGTAGAAGCATAAGAGTGTAATATTTGAAACTTTTAAAATATACTGGATTTTAATGCATTCCGAGTCCACGTGACAGTGCAGCCTGTCTGTTTAGTGCTGGATTTTCTGTGATAAATCTTGAGCTAGTTTTTAGAAAAAAGATTATTTTTTTAAGCTGCTAAAAGTTAAAAGTTACGTTTCGTACATAAAAACACAGCAATAGTGGGCTGAACAGAGTACACAAAGACAGGACTACCATAATTTTTAACATATTTGGATGTGAACAATATTTTCTCTAGCACAGAACGTGTAAAAGATGAAAAAAATTCAAATTCAAAAAAGCCCTTTGAAATCAGCCACAAATTGAAGTTTTATAGTGGAGCCTTTTAAAAACTTAGGTTCAGATCCCCCTCTGTAGTGAGGTTTCAATGGAGAAAGTGAAAATACCTAATTTACATCAATGAAAAATTATAAAATCAATATAATTCAGACACTAAACCCTCATTTTACTCCCCACTGCTTGCAAAGAGTAAAACACTTCCAAGACTTCTACAGGACCAGTCTAACATCAGTTCTTCTGAAATTATCTTCACTTACAGGGTGAGTTAGAGAAATATTCATAGGGTCAATGTCTTGAAACATCCTGATGTCTTTGGCCAGAAGCCAGGTGAATAAAAATAACAAAAAATTAGCAATTATGTAGCATTGTAAAGGAAAATTTAAAGAATTCTTGAACAGTACTAACTAAATAAAAAACACTGGCACTTAATAAACAAGGAATGTTATTCCTTCTCCCTTCTTTTTTCAAAAAAGTTGGAATGGTATATATTATTGTTGCTTATAAAAATCTTCTAATTTACTATCATGATCTAAGTGAGAACTTCAACCATCTTCTGGCTCATTCTGATTTATAACAGCTCAGAAGTATGGAAGAAGGTCCGGCAGCTCACAGCCCCTCCACAGAATACATCCCTAGCATGGATGTTAGGCTTCTCTCCCAACCCTACTCCTCTCAAGCCCACCCATCACAGAACTCCTGGGTGGGAGAAGTAGCATGTTGGGGGCTGGTGGGACATCAGACTATAACACCATAAAGATCTGAGTGCAGTGTTGTCCCCCCAGGAGCATCCCAGACTGCTGTATTGCAGATCCCAGAGCTAACTGGGATAACGCAAGAAGAAAATCAATCAAAGAAAGACTGGAGGATTGGAATGGGAATGCACCAACACACACATCTTGGAGTCACCACATCATCTCCCTACATCTAGTAATGGGATGCCAGCCTTGGGCTGTGCTCCGGTCAAGCACAGGCCTGAATCTTACCATGACATCCCAAATTCGCGGTACTGCTGCAGAAGCAGTGGCTGCTTTGGCTGAAGCTCGATAGTCTGTCTGCATTGCATGGATATCCTCTCCAGTGTATTCCTCCACATCATTTCACTCCCAAGATAAGATACTAGATAGCAGTGGCCATCAGGCAATTTCCCCTTGTTTCCATTTATTTCTCACACATTTACTATTCATTATTACTTTTCTCAAGTACTCACACCTATTTTTGCTCATGTTCCTCAGGTGCTCAGTTATCTTTCATGTGCTGTAGTAGATCTCCAAGACTGCCTCTCCTTGTTCTCATATACACTGACAGGGACTGAATGGGTTCTGGTCTGGACCAGAACGTGCAGTTATGGTGACAGGACACTTCTATTATCAGACACTTACTAAAGCTTTTTAAAGGTTTTATGAAGAAAAGAAAATCTGACTGTTACATGGGCAAGTTAAAGTCTACTGGGGATTAAAGGGATTATGTTGTTCCAGAGGATGTTCAATGCAACTGCCACAGCTTTTGCTAGATGAAGATTTTACCATGATTTTACCAACTTGATCTGGATTGCTTAACTGACACTTAAAACCAGAGTTTCCTCTGGAAGACAAGCTTGGTGTCCTTTTAGAAAAATTAATGAAATTGGTTTTTATAGGGAAAGAAAGATTTTGGCCAACACGCAAGTCAGCTGACAAATTTTCTGCCCATGGAGCGTTGTCTTAGATAAGTAAAAGCAACACTGTGAGACAGAAAGGCCAGAGTGTGCGCTGTGCCAGGCACAGCAGCTTCCTTTATCCCTCCTGCCGTGAAGCAGTGCCACATGGTCAGCAGTCAGCACAGGAGACAGATCAAAGTCCTTGTAATCCTGTTAGGAGGCTCTTGATATCGCCTGAGACAAGGGAAAATGAGATTTGTGGATAATCTCAGCTTTTCTTAGCTGCAAATGCCTACAAGGAAAACGTGACTGTAACCTGCCACATTTTACACACACAGAAGTCCCCTTGTCTCTTGCTCTTTTCTGGAATAATGTAACTCAGGCAAGTGGAAATACAGTGGTGGTTTCTAGTTCACTGGATTTTTTACAAGTGCGACATCACAAATAAATCCGGTTTTTCCCCCTGACTGACCCCACTGGTGGGCTGTTCAGAGGTGTGCTACTAAACCAGAAAAACCACAGTTCTGTTGTGATTAGAAACCTTTGGGATGCCAAAATATAGCAACATATTTGCACTTTGGCTGTTTGCCCTAAAGGTTTACACCAGTGGTTTTAATAAACCTTTCATTTGCAAAGCTGGTGCAGGAGCAACCGGAAAATAAACCCAAATGGTCCAGAAATGGGCAGGACTGTGAAACCTGTGAAGCAACGCAGCACAAAAGAGGCAATGCTGCTTTCTCTTCATTTTATTTCCCCATGGAGCCAATAAATAAGAAGAAAAAAGCACAGGCTGTCAAACCTGAACGGAAGAGCCGATTCAGTAGGCAAGCTCTGATCTTCAGTATGTTCACTGCAAGTTCTGGTTTTTTAAGGAAAGTCTCCTTGTTCTTACATAACCTTCGACAGTTCGCTACAGCAGGGTAAGTGAGGGAACAAGATTAACAGATACGAGATATTTTTACTTCTTCACCCAAAGATTCACAGAATTTTCTGGGAATTTTAACACTTTTTCAAAACAATGTGTGATTCTTCATGTTGCGATCAGTGCTAGGAGAGACTTTTACATTGCCTCCAAGTTGTACTGAGCAGTCTAAGAAAATTATTTAACATCCTTCTTCAAACTAATAAATCTGCTAAATTTATTTTCAATAGGAACCAAAATTCTGTTATTAAATATCCATGCAAAGTCTCTGCATTATCAAAGCAGAAATCATTAGGCTGCTATTCCTACCAACTGTTGTGTGATACCATGAACTTAGCCAATGCTTTCTGAGTTAACTTACAGGAAATATATTTGTGTCAATTAGCACAGACTGTGTGATCGAGGAGCAAGATCAGTGAAGCATAATACATGTAAGTCAATATCTGCCCTAAAATATGACATCTATTTATCTAAGTGCAGTAACTTGGCTTCATGTACGGTAGCACTTCCTGCTTCCCTCCTTTTACTAAGCATATATTTTAAAAAGAATAGTGTAAACAAAGCACATAACATAATTTTAAATTAACATTTAAATTAAATTTAAATTCCATTACAATGCTTTTCCACCAGTAGGATTTGTTTGCCTCCCTACCATGAAGATCCACTGCTGATATTTTTACCAGCAAGTCCTCCAAACAATCATTGACTTCAGGTCACAAAAGATCCACCACGGATGCAAAAACCAGAACCATTTCCCCACACTCTGCAGCTCCACCGAAGTAGAAGCTGAAGGTACGATCACATCTCAGCAGTCAGAGGAAGCACCAGCTGTGCAAACACATGGCCCAGCCTGCGATAAAATCCTTTTTCCTTTCTACAACAGCTGCAACAAAGTCAGGGCTCCTTGGATACAGAAAATCACTGTAATTTCTCCAGTGGCAGAAAACCAGTGAACAGCCCCATAACAGAGAGCACCCTGGGCTATTAGTTAGCCTGGGATTCACGAACATCAGTATTTCAAAGTCTTCTGCCATGCAACAGGCACCAAAATCAGATCTTCAGCCACATCTCCCTAACTTCACCAATGGCACTGAAGATCCGAGACTTTCCTGCTCAGCGCTGAAACCTCAAGCAGAGCTTTGCATCCACCCAGGCCAGCAGGGCTCTGTGTGGGAATGCTCTCTGCAGATGAAAGCAGCAAAGCTCACGTGTGCCAGCAACGCTCCCCCACCCTGTGCTCAAGACCAGAGCCTCTGCTCTCACTGCCTTTAGCAGGGTGAGGGCATTTATACAAGCAGCTGAATCTGAGGGATGAAGGACGAGATGACCTCGAAGATGGGTCTTGGGACAGGAAGAACTTTGCTTCAGAGTCAGGACCATACTGTAAATGATAATACCATGTCAGTCCCAGATTTCTTCTCCTTTCAAGCCAATTCTCCAAGCATGCTACTTTATTTTTTATTCTTCTGTCACTCACAACATTAGAAAGTCTTCCTTTGAGCACACCTTTTGAGACGTGGGTCTGATTCTTGAAGGAGGCGTGCTCAGCACTTTGCAGGACAATCAGGGAAAGGGTTTAGACATAAACCAAATGGACACACCCCTAACCACCAAAACCTTGAACATTTTAACCACAAAAGGAGCCTGCATATATAAATGTAAAAAATCTTATTACACGAAGTCCTTGATTCAAAATATAGCTGATAATGCAGCATTAAGCAAATTTACCAGTAAATCTCAGTGTAATCATTCTGGTACCAAAGAAATGAGACAAAACAACTTCTACAGCCTACTGAAACACATGGCCTGATATCTGAGAGCAAACCGAGAATTTTTAGCTATTGAGAAATGAGATATGCAATCTTTGGAGCCAAATTGATCACTGGTAAACAGTAAAAAAGATAATAATGTCCATATTTACTAAGTAATTGACTGGTATTTACCCCAGAAATCACCACACACAAAAAAAAATTACTCAAAAAGAAAACAGCCTGAGAAATCTTGATATATGCTGCTATCCCCTTCTGCTGTTCTTGAAGGAATATAATGGAAACAAATACCAAAAAAATTAAAATATTAGATTTTTTAATGTTGCTATTGGAAAAAAATACAGGAAAAACAATTATATAAAGAAGTTAAACTCAGTTCATTTATCCTTTTCACTTTTTTCTCTTACTGTCAATATTTCCAGAACTTCTTGAGTTACACAAAGAGAAGAAAAGGTTACTTTTTAGGAGAAGTAAAAACAGGAAAGGAAAGGGAAGTCATCTGACAAAAAAAAAGGATGATGTATCTTTATCTTTTTTCAGTTAAAATATCTCTTTTTCTTTTAATATTCATAACAGTCTCCACCAGGTCAGTTCTAGTCTCAGCATACACCTAATTCCCATTAGCATTAATAATTGACATGTGATCACATAAAAAGAGAAATACACTTTACTTTGTCAAGTCTTAGAACTGGACAACAGATTTAAATGAAGAGAAATTGGAGAGGCTTGGAGACAAGTGAAGCAGTGCATAAAAGTCGATAAAGGATAAAGAATTCCCAACATACTTGAAAAGATTTCACACCGGCTGTAGAAGGCCTTAAAAAACCATGCAAATGAATAGAAGAGGACTGGAAAATCTTTATATAAAAATGCATGGAGTAAATAGGAAAAATTGCATATAATATTAAATTATTGTATTAAAAAGAAGCAAAGAGAAACAGCGTAGAAAACATTAAAATATTTACAAGATAAATTATTCTCAAGAAGGATGCTAGGGAAAGAAAACATTACAATTATCAGACAAAACCAATGGTCAGAACTGCATACTTTTCCAGCCTTTGATTCATGTCCTACACAGTTTTAATCCAGTAATCTACTTTCTTTCTTTTCCAGTTTGGTCCTCTGCATTGTAGCAGTAATTTTCTCAGCTACATATTTCAGTGTACAGTTGGATACATTAACATTTGCAAAAATCTTTAGGTCTATGGAAAGATAATAATAAATAAATGCAGATAACGATGAGCAGGAAACAACAATCAGTCAGATGCATCCCTGTATAGCGTGGCTTTTTCCACGAAAAATATCTTGACCTTCAGGGCCATCAGCTTCCACGGAGATATGAAAAGTTAAATTAACTGGGGATCTGTTCTGCAGATTTTGAAGAGGTGATCACAGAGCCTTTCTTTACAGTTCCAGTCTACTTGATTTTTAGCCATTTTTAACTGGTTGCCTGAATGAGTCCCAGGAACAAATATTCTACAATACAGCATAGAGATGCACAGTTTTCACTTCACTTTTAGTGAGCTAAGAACCTTATCTCGTATCAGAGCAGAACCCTCAACATTTTTAACAGATGAAGATACCACCAAAGCAGCAGCAGCTACTGAGTATTTTCTATCAGGATTCTTTGAGACATATAACTACAGGGCAAGTTTGTGGAACTGACCAAAAGGTTTTGATAAAACCAATGTGTTGAGTTTTAGTAACATTTAGAGTTTCACACCACAATTGATTAAACCAAGTGTTCCATAAAGATTAGGAATTAGAAACTGAATTCAGATCAGCCAAGATTTTTGAGCTTTCATAAAAGTTTCCCTAAGCATTTTGTGCAAAAGAGTTACAACATCAAACTCTTTAACTGAAACACTTTTCATTTCTTTCTTCTATTCCATCCTCAAACAGAAGTATTTAGTTTGGGTCAATCAAAACATTTGCACTTCAGGTTTGAAAACACTTCATTTCAGTATTGAAGGTGTGGAGGGTTTTCATTATTGCTTTTTACTGCTGTTATCTTCAGCTTCAAAGGCAACAGTGGTTCCAAACACTACACAGAGATTTTCTTTTTTGGAAGCTTTTTTTAATTTTCCAAAAGTTCACCCACTGTCGAAAAAACCAGGATAGCTTTGGCTTTCCTCTGAAAACTGTTAAGCCAAGAAATGTCCATCCAATCAGATTAAAGACAGTCAGAACTTTCACATAGAACATCTTAAAAATATTATAAATATTATAAATCACCAAGCAAAATACTGATAGATATTTTTCTACATCATTACAACCCACTTCCCTTCATATCCATTTAAAACAGTAGAAGCAGGCTACAGATCACATTTTCCCAATGACAAGCTGTACACAAGACTTTTAGTCTAAAACAAAGTCTTTTGTAAGACCTCTATGCATGCACTGCTTCTTAATCCTTTCATGGAGGCAGTCAGATTTAGGACTAAAAAGGTAATGAGCCAGACAACAGCACTCTCAAGTAGTAAGGATGTACCTTTTAGTGTGTCTAAAAATTCAGTTCAAGTTTCAGAACCTAATATATTCTACTCATCTACTACCTCATCCTGAAAGCACCTAATTTTCTTGTGAACACTAACTGCCTCTATCCATAACCCAGGCCTTGTAGTTTTGACATGGCTGAAACGGTGTTCCTTTCTTATTTATCAGTATCTACTTTTATCTATACAGTATCTACTTATTTATCTATACTACTTTTGCCTTAAGAGTCCCTATGCTCAAGCAGGATCCAGATGACAAATAGAAAACTGTTCTGCAACAGAACCAAAAATCTCATCTTTCCCTATCCTACAGACCTGTCAAGACAAGGCTCTACTCACAGGACCTTCAGTTGTCCCAGGGCAGGGTGCTCTCAGGCCTTCCTACTGGAACTTGGTTACACCCAGCGTTCAATCCACCCCACGTGAATTATTAGCTGGAATGTACAACTTACTATAAAATATTTTAGCTGCAACCCCCTTTTTATAACAAGTTCAGCACATTTTCTCAACACAAAATTGCAAACACAAGTAAATCCTGAGTGCCCTTGATTCTAGATACAGGATTGGCATGGGCTCAGACAAAGCCTAGGTTATACTATGTTTGCATGGAGGAAAAAGGGGTCATAATTAGTCTGCACTGTATGCTAAGGAGTGAATGTTTTATGCAGAGTGTGTTATCAAAAGGCAACTCCTGTGACAACGGAGTTTGTCCCTCCTAGCAAGAATATGATACATGGGCATTTAGAAATAGTTAAAAAGTATCCCTGAACTAGTCCCCAAGGAAAAGAGAGCGAGCTCAGGGAAGTGCAATATTGCCACTACTCAACCACCCCCAGGGAAACGCTGTTACAGAATCATTTACCATTAATCAGAAGAATGAGTTCAGACAGGATGTCCAGGCTTGTCACAAGCCTCTCAACATCATTAAAGAGCAGAGATAGGCAGCAAACTGCTGTCCTAATCAATATGGAAAACTATTAGATTTTCTTCACCAGCTCATGCAGGGTTTGCCAGAGGTATCATACCATTTTTAATGCTGCAGCTGAATAGAGAAATTGTCTATGTGGATTTGACAGCCTTGTTTCTTCTAACCAAAACAATCAGGAAATGCACTTAAGAAAACTCTCTCTTGTCTTGCAAAACTATGTACCCATACATAACTTTTCTGCAGCAAATGAAGTTTTCGTGGTTGCTTAGTGCTGCGCACAGATTGCATTTCAGAGATTAACCAAAATGACAGCCCTATGCCCCCCCTCCAGAGCTTCAGTGGACACCATTGTGAGTCTCCCCTCAGGTTTTCAAAAGAGTTCCGCAGTTCCTTCTATGAGAGTTATGCTATTTGTAGCTTTGAATGCAGAGGCATGGGTGATGAAATTTCACCCTCTATAACAGCCCAAATACCAGTAAAGAATTTTACATATGCAATATTACCAGCTGACCAAGTGCACAACATCCTTGCATGCTTTGACTTTACACCAAGATATCAGAAGTCATAAGAACAGGCTGGGTAAAAATGCTCTGATGGATTGAAAACTGATCTTAAAAAAAATGCAATCCAGGTTCTGAATGTAAGGGACAATTACACTGTTAATTTCAGAAAATGGGTAGGGACTCTCCTCCCTCTGCTTCTATGTATGCTACAGGTTTATTAACACTTCTGAAACAAACCTTAGCAAACACACAGCTATCAACCTCCTATATATACACACCTAAAGGTATATATAGTCAGTCACTCACTGCGTCCTTTCGAGCCTGATGTACAACTTTGCAGTCGTCTGGATTAAGTGTCACAGATCACGCTGTTAGCTGGGAATCTATTTAGAACACTCAGAAATTTTCCAGTTATCTCAAAAGAGGTTTGCTGTGCTGCTAACTTTTCCATGGAGACCAGACTCCAAAAACCAGGCACAATTCAGGGTGTCCAGTCCCTATTGCATCCTCTTGTTTAAAGAGCCAATTCTCAGCCAATTCTCTTTTTCCTAATTTCTAGAGGCCTTTTCCACACCTTTTTTCCCCAGATGCTTTCTCCACGTGCCTTCCTTGGCATTATAGCTATACCTGGGAGTCTCTTCCTTGGTATATCGGCAAAGTAAAATTCATATTGACTTTTACAACACCTACCTATTTCCTGCAGAGCTGGGTACATCTCTGAGGTCTGATAGTCAGCTTAGAACTATGTATTTGAGAAACTGTCATGTCAAGGGCCCCTGTGCACGTCAGCCACCACAGATGGAAGGGGTAACAAAAGAGGGCATCACGACTGAAACATTCCGTTCTGTATGCATAAACCTACCATGCAGCCCAAAACTCCACTCGGGGCTCCTCACACAGATGAACTGTGTGCAGGTGCATTCACGAGGCCTGCAAACTGCAAGCATAAGTCACCACTGCCTGGGGGGCACCCTATGCTTACGCAGAGCGCCCAGTGGAAATCAAGGTAGTAGCAGTTACTCGCTATGTGTATTTTATAGGAAGCCAGGATAATTTTTCTCTGGGTAACAGACAGTGCACTTTGCTATGACATGGTAGTTAGACTGCCACAGATCTCACTCCGGTCTCAGGCAGGTGCGTTGGGAAAATGGGGACAGTGGGAGATGTGAGTTTGTATTTGACATAAATGTGTCATTTGTTGGTCTTAGGCATTCCTGTTTCCTAAAAAAGATCTACAAACCTTCCAAGGGTCATCACCTCCAGTTGTCTTCAGACACCACATCTTAGGATTCTTCTCACAAAACCAGAAATTTACCTTTTATGGACAATCACATTTTCTTCCCCCATAAAAGTGCTCAAGCATGCATAGAAATATTTTTTCTCATTTGCAGCCTAAATGCATTTATGATCAATCCATATATTTGTTCCTGTGCCAGTACTGCCTTTTAGATTAAGTAGTTCCTTGTTGTCTGTAGTTCTATGGCAAGCTGCAGTGTTGACTTATTCTCTTGTTACAAGGAGGTGGAGAGCACCAAAGATAATTAATACCTTAACACAGAACCAAACTGTCTGATGTGCATTTAAAATAAGCATTTTCTATTGAACTGTGGAAAGGGAAAATTGGAAATTTTGCAAACCTCAAAATTAAAATTAAATTATTAGCTGTGAAAAGTCATGAAAGACAGGGAGAGGGAAATGAAGTTGTAAAGGAGAGCAATACGTTTTTCAAAAAGTATTTAATTAAGTATCTTTAGGCTCAGTTTCCTGGCACTGTGGTCTTTGTGCCAATGCCGATTATGATTTCCATTCTTCTGTGTTTAAATTCAGAGTCAATTGACTTGGGTTGAGATTTACTCCAAGGGCAGTCAGAGACAAGAAAAGCTACGGGATGGACCAACCCAATCATCATAGCCACGTTCTCAACACATTACCTGTTTGGTCATCTCACAAGACATGAACCAGGTGGGGACTGGCTCTGGATAAGTGATGATGATGTTCTGATGTTGATTCCAGCTCTGGTGTCAATTCCCAGCCCCAGTAAGCCACAGAGGGGCTCTGCAGCAGGCCTGCTCCAAGTTCAGTTCATGGAATACGGATTTCATCCCCCCATCTCCTTCTTTACACCATTTAAAGAGAAGTGTTGTCTCACTGTGTGTTCTTCTTTTTGTCCCACCATACCATTAATGTTATCCTGGTTTAACTGTTCAGGAACTTGTTCACTATTCTGACAATACGAGTGCCACCTCCTAATGAATACAGACATCTCTGTACGTTGATATAATGCATCATCTTCATGTACAGGATTTCATCCGTTTTTCCTTAAATAACTAGAAGTTACCTAAATAAATCCAATTAGTTGATTTGTTCTGCTAAGGCTAATTAATTTATTGCCACCAAGCAAGAGAAGTTAAAGTATTTTTTAAACCTCAGACCACAGACATTTCAGCTCTTCACAGTGGCAGATGGCAGCTGTCATAAATAGTAAATATTTCTAGTGTAGGAGAGATTTTTCACGTGACAGGTACCTCGAGATCCCATGCAAATTGCTAGGCCTAATATACCTCATCCAAAGTGAACAAGTGAATGGGATAAATATTGAGAAGACATGTCAGACCCAAACCTCAGTGTATGAAGGTCAGAATATGGAACTAGAGCATGAAAGAGCTAAGTTTCTTTCCTTGCCTTTTCCCCAAGGGTCTGGTTATAGTACTTTTAAAAATACTTGAATAAAATCCATTCTTACTCAAACGTTGCATTTTAATGGAACTTTATATTTGCAGTTCCTAATATAGCACTACTGAAAAAATCTATCAAGTGTTATGTTACCAAACTTGATTTATACTCTGGTAATTACTGAATAGTATTTGGACAAAACAATAATGTGGCCTAAGTGATATTTACCTTTATGTTCACTTTGCAGTTTAAAGTACAACTTGCCCACAAAAAATACAAAGAAGGCTTGAAAACCCTATTTGAACATGTAAGTCTGTGCTCACAAACAGTGATGTACCTGCAGTGGACACTTTATCTGCCTGTAGAAATCTCGTGAGCCCTCAGCCTGTTTGGGAGGTAGCAGTCAAGGAGCAGGAAAAAAAGGACACAACAAAGGCAACTAATCAAACATGGCATGAAAAGAGATCGACTGAAAACTTAAATCAACAGTGCAACAAAATATCTCACCAGTGCATAGTTCACTTCCTTCAAGCAATCAGCAAAAGAGTACTAAAATACCAAAGAAGTGCTCTGTGATCTTAGTCCTCCAGTTTACGACTGAAGTCACATTCACAATACATTCTTCCAGTTCATGAAGAGTTCAAATCAAAAGCTATGGCTGAACAGCACATTGCAAACTCATGGGAAGTGCAGCCAAGACTGCAGGTTCACCAGAAAGTATTGGGGAGGACCTCTGGCTCTGCACTGCCAGGAGAATGTGGGGATCAGAGCAGGAAGCTGAAGACTTTCCCATTCCCCAGCCTGCAGAGGATGTTTGCTTCTGAGCTGTACCTCTGAAGCCAGCAGACTTGCACCTCAAGAAGGCAATTTTAATGCAGAAGCATCTTGTAGGTGCTTTTCTGTTTTAACCTTGCGTAGAAAGAGCCTGGGACACCAGCTGTTAGACAGTTAAAGGTGAGGAAGAGAAATCTCACCTTCAGAACCTTCTAAAGACTTTATTTGCAGCAACACTGCATCACAGGTTCACGGCTTTTATCCATTTACTTATTAGCATTTTATTCTCCCCCAGACATACTGACTATGATAAAACTGTATCCTAAACCTTACTTAACTGAGATCAAGCATATCATGAACAGCATGACATAAGAAATGCTGTTGCTTAATACTGAGAACCACTTTTCATTGCCTTTGAACAGCTGGAACAGTTTTTCTTGCATTGGATCAGCACACTTTGATGGACATGAAGGTTTTAGTGTTGGGGTTTTTTGGTGTCAGGGTTTTTTGTTGGTTTCTTCTTCAAAATCTATACAGAACTTGGAATTCCGTTTGGTTTAGTGCACTCCAATGCTCAAAGAAAAATACAAAGGAAATTCAATGGAAAAAAATTCTTACATGCTTTAAGGCTTATTTTTCAGATGCACCTGTTCAGGTGCATTACTCCAGAAATAGAGTAGGCAAAGAATGAGAAATAGAAAAGTCATTTACAGAATTCTAATTCACCTATGAGGATGATCCTATTAATCAGGTTTCATATTGTTCCCAGTGACCTTTCTCTTCCTGTCACACTATTATTACCCTCCTGCTGGTTTTAAATCTTCCTTCCTGCATCACTGAATAAGAAGAAAGTAAGTTAGTTTAGAACAGGCCATGACCCGAAGTACATGAGAGACAAGTGCTGACTAACGATTAATTTTCTCTGAATCATGTTAACATTACTCTCCAGACCCCATCACTTCAGCTTGCAGTGACTGCAAATGCAATTGCTAAAAATAATGAAGTGTAAAGTCAGGACTTTTGCAATAGCAGTCTTTCTTAAACCAAAGCAGCACAGGCTTTCCCTTCCATTAGGGCCATGAAGGTGTTTCCTGGCAGACCTGTCAACAAGATTATTCCTACGAATATGAGCTTGAGTAAGTTCTGAAAACTAAAACAAAAATATCTTGCTGAGAGGGAAGAGACAAATTTTTATTTCCTCTAGCTTTACAATATGTTTAACTGTGGAGAGAAATTTTTTTTTTCAGTATCAGGTGCTGAAATATCCCTGAACAGGATCAGCAATTAGTTTTTCTTGGGATACTTGTAAAAGACTAAGCTGGAAATTCTACACAGGATTTTTTTCATGTCCTGCTGGACTACACTTCAGCATATGAACCAATTTTTCTTTGCAGAGGTGAGCAAAATACGCCTTCTAAAAGCAATAAACTCTTATATTTGACTTACAACAGAGGTATTACAAATCCAAGTGCTTAAGGTTGTGACTGGATTTGTATTGAATATTTCCAATGCCTTAAGTCCCTTGGAGGTACAATAACTCAGAAAATCTAGTAGAAAAGGAGTTTACCCTTAATAATTCTGACTTCTGTTACTTTAATGATTTGGCTGATTTTGTCTGGGTCTTCCTCCTTCCCTAATTTTGTAGCCAGATGTACAGCAGTTTAATCAGGAAATGCAGCAACTAAAAATAAAATGGAAAGAAGAATGAAGGATCTTAGCTTAGAGACCACATAGACCTCTATTCCATGGGGTCCATCTTCATATCTGGTGGACTAGAAGGTATTATTGTTTCCAAGACTATATCATGTGTTTTAAATGGGTATCACTGACAGAATAAAGGACCAGTGATTGCGAGGAAAAGTGCCAGCATGGGATCTTCAGATTCCAAATAAACTTGAAAAAAACCGCAGAGTTTCAACAATGCAATGAGATTAAGTTTCCATTCCCATTATTTCCTAATGGTCACATTTCTAACAACAGACCTAGAAGCCCAAGCCTGACAAACATTTTTCCCTGAGCAAATGCACTTCAGACAGCCTAATTAGACTGAGCAGAATAAACTGCACATCAATAACTCATGTGTTTCTGGGCTCTCTGAACCACGTGCAGAGTTCTGCAGCTGAATGGATATTTGGGTGGTATAACTCGACTAAACCTGCTGTAAAAGCATTTGATCCTAAGCAAACTCAATACAAATGCTTGCCTCCCAAATCTGGATCTGAGGTGCATCTGTTCCTCACATTAGCCTTTTCTTTATCACCTGCCAGCCTCTCTGACATCAGCTCAAGTGCTGATCCCACGCCAGGGCACTGAGTGGCTGCAGCACAAAGCCTGTGCCAGAACTCCCACGCCAGACTAGCACCGTCTGTGCTCAGGCTTTTCCTTATTTCTCAATTACATTACCCAAGTGAGCACACACTACCCTGACCTACAGAGATTCACGATTCCAAGGGGCATCTCTAAAAAAAGTTATAAGAAGTTTAGATAGGTGATCAATTACAGCTTCCAGAGTTATGCTGCATGAACTCAAATAGCTAAATTGTTAATAAAACCCCAAACATTTTACATCAGAGGTGTCTGTGAGACTGCAGTGCAGCTATAATGATTGTGTCAAGGTGTGTATGTGAAGGGCTAGAACTGACAACAGCAATCGATGCCTCCATGTCAGTTGTCACCCATTACCTTTCAGACATTAGTCCAAAATTCAATCAAGTCTGCCACACAGAGTGCCTACAGTCCCTAAACTGCACATGCAAAAAGTGAGAAAATGACAAAATAATCCCCTGCACTAATTAGGATACAACTGTTCCTTTCAAAAGCTGATGCACCTGACTCTAGACTATAAAGGAAACAATTATCTTTTACCAGGATCTCCAGACTGAAGATATGCTCTTGGGTGCTAACATCAATCCTCACAGATAATTTATAAGGAAACTGTGGCCCTATTTAAACACAATCTTCTGCCTCTGGAAGAAGTCATGCTTCCTTTATTCAGAATCTTCTTTCTGCCATTGACTTCCGCCATTTGATTCAGCCAAGGAGCAGAAATCCATATTTGCTACGTCACAACAGAGTGCTCAGGCCAACAGGTTTTAAGTGAAGATGCACATGCAGAGGCACATGCACTGAAGAGCCCATACAGTGCAAATGGATCACAATGCTGCAAGTTGTGACTCGTGAGCCAGGCTGGGGCAGTTCTGGGCAAGCAAAATGGAAACCAACTTAAGAATACTAGAAATGTTAAAATCTCCCTTACTATCTCTATTACTAGGAGATTTTGATGGTTTATCAGACATCTTCCTCATATGCCATCAGACAGCAAACACATGCAAACCCCAAACTGATATGCACTGCGTATCATTTTCAGACTTCAGGGCTGCTGTTGTTGAACACCCACACCTCTGTTTAGTCACTGAAGTAAAAGATACATTAAGTACCAGTTCATCTGGAGATCCCATTACATTTGCTGTGAACTGACACTGCTCCTTACCTCTGAAAATCAGATTACTTGGTTAGACTCAGACCTTGCAAATTAGCTGTGCAGATTTCAAAACGCCGCTCATCACGCTTCTCATCAGGTTCAGTCTTATTCCCACTGAGTTTCATGATAAATGGCTCAGAATCAATTAATTCTATGGTCCTGAACAACTGATAATATACCGGATCTTTTTAATCCCGTTATTTGATACAGAAACCTCTTACACAAACAAAGAACACTATCACACACAACAGAGCATGGCTGTGCATCTCTTGTTGCTTCTTAGTATTTAGCTTGTTAAACGTCAAAAGGCTCCATCCAGTTCAGAAACATGTACAAGCCAGTTACACAGACTCATACAGGAACATTTAAGTGAAAAATTGCACCTTACATCTGAACCGTTTTCCAAAAAGCTACCACATTGTGTTCATAGGTATGTGTTTGTATACCTTAACGAATAGAGATATGTAAAAATATATACACTTATATGTGAACACAAACATAAATCTATGAACTATAATACCTCCAGAATTACCAGAATTCTGACTGCATATTATGCCTATAAAAACACAGGGAAGCCCTTCTAATAGCAGTCGTGGTACTATATTTCACACGTAAGACCTTTACAAAACCAAAGCGATGCTGTACCAGTGGTAACTTAATAGCAGTCAGATTCCAAATAAATTACAGCTATTTTAAAATATCATGA
The DNA here is from genome assembly GCA_013397755.1 of Cnemophilus loriae. NCBI lineage: Eukaryota > Metazoa > Chordata > Aves > Passeriformes > Corvidae > Cnemophilus > Cnemophilus loriae. Next base: position 831,214 of record VZTF01000702.1, read on the forward strand.
AAAACAAGCATAACTTTCAAACTGAAAAAAGGCACCTTGTCTAAAAGAAATGTGTAAAAATATGTTCTAGAAAAGGCCTTTTGATAAAGAAAAGCTCATACAGACCAGAAGTAACTACTGCTTTTTTAATTCTCTGCCTTTAGTTGTCTGCACTCTCCTCTTGAGCTGTTGTACCTGGCTCACACCACACGTGTCTCAGGCACAGATGAAGGCAGCCTCACTTCTGACCCTGGGAGGCTGAAATCATTTTGAAACTATTCTTTTTCATGAGCTGTTGATCAGCACCAGGGACTTGGGTTCATCTGTATAAGTGGTACCACAAAAACACTAGCACAGAAGTATTTTCAGCTTCAGCTAAATCACAGAGTTCTTAACCAGTGTCTGTTTTTACAGGTACTTCATATTTCTTTCTTAAATCTTACAGCTGTGAAAAGGTAGCAAATAAACACTTTTACTGATAGACAAATATTTTTTTCAGCAGCTTGTATTATGAAAAGAGATGTGCTTGCAAGCATGTGCTTCTGTCTCTGTTTGTATGCAATTGGGTCTCTGGTAAAGAAGGAAGCATTTGGCATCACCCAAACAAACATTTTCCATTCACTTCTAGAAAACAAAACAACTTGGTTTCAGCGTGCATGTTCCTAGGGGTGGCAGGAACAATCCGACAGACGTGGGGCTCAAGCTCGATAACAAATCCTGGCTCAAGTCTCAGGGCTGTGTAAGCTGAGTGCTACAATCTGGTTTAGCTACGCATGTTATCACCCAGGTGCAACCCACACCCAGCCGACGCTGCCACATTTTGAGACACACACACTGAAGCATTTGTAAGTCTCAGTATGAATTTCCTGGTGTCCATTAATCCACCCATTCCCTCTCTACACCACATCCCTGTTTCTTTGCCTTGGACAGGTGCTTGTTCAGCTTGGGCCAGCAGACAGATTATAACACAGTGACCTCTTTGGTGCAGTTTGTCACACCCACATAACCACCTCCAGAGCACAATCCCCTAACTGGTGACAACTGAAAAGCTCCTATGGACTAAAGCAAACCTGGATTTAAACCTCCACCTTCAAGGAAGAATCTGTGTGGCCACCGTAAGATGGAGGCTTTCTCACCAGACTCTAACACCTGCTTTTGATAAAAATGGTAACTCAACACATTTTTCAAAGAATAGGCTTTTTAATACAGTCCTCCATCATTTCCTCTTTATTATAAAGTGTGTGTATGCATATCATGTATCATGAATGGGTAAACGCTTTGGTGAGGGTTACCAGACACATAAGAAATCCTAAAAAAAGTGAAATTAGATAACTAAACCTGAATTACCAAGAAGAAAAAAACTGATGATAAATGTGACAGAAGCCAGGCCTAGCACACTGGAGGCAGCTATTGTGCCTCCTGCTCAGCCCACCCTGCTTCCTGGAGGAACTGCAACCTTTCCCAACCATGCAGGAAATAACACCTGAATTCTAGTCCAGGAGCAAAGCTGCAGCATGATGACATCAGATTTTGTTCATTTCGGCCAGCCCTACAGTCCTCTCAGAGCTTTTTGTTTGCATTCAATCACTTCCTTTTATTGCTATTTTCATAATAAGGAAAAGCTGGGATTGCTGACACAGTCCCTAGCAGTTTCTCTGGGCTTAGCACATCAATGTAAACAACTTTTAGTTGTTCATTATTTACAGAGCAAGTTTCACTCCAAGTGCCACAAAGTCACTCTAGGTTTTGCTTGTCAGCATGTCACAATCAGATCTCTACGGATCAACACCCACCACAGAGCAGACTTAAAATTTATTACACATGTATCAATAGTAGTCCCTGAATATTTGCAACATTAAGTAGCATATTGAAGCCTGGGAGTTTTGTTTGTTGATTTTGTGGGGGGTTCTTTATTGGGTTGTGGGGGGGTTTTGTTTGTTTGGGGTTTTTTAAGACAGTGTATCACTTATTTTGATTGCAAAGGGTATATGGCAAGTCTTCCATAAAAAATTTTCATAGACACCAATGTAAGTAAAAGATTATTCCAAGATGACTAGTGTGGTTATTTTGGCAAATACTATACTGCAAAAAATAGTTTTTAAATGCAAACTCAATTCAGCAAATTTTTCCAGCTATAAAAAAGGGAATACAAAATAAACCATTTAGGCTTTTTGTTTCAAATGACCTTTCTAAAGAAAAAAAAATTTAAAAGGGCAAAGCAATAGGAAGATGGAATGAAACATTTAGTTTCATGACAAATTAAATGTTTCAAGTCAACCCAGAAACATTTCCAGACCAGAAACCAAACAGAAATATCCTGTAATTCCATAAAACTTATGAATAATACCAAAATAGGTATGGGTTATAAATATTAATAAATTTCTAAATGTGACACCATACTATCCAGCATCCATTATCTTGATTTACAAACTGTAAACCTGCATTTGTGTTCTATCCAGATTGTAATTTGGCTCAAGTCTAAGGCGACTTTCCATTGAAGTATCTGAAAAGCTTATTATAGCACTACACAAAAAGGAAAGAGCCAAACCTTAGTTTCAGAAAATTATTTTTAAAGCAAAATAAGACTAATGGTTTATGATGGCATAAAAGACAATTCTGACTCTGACTGCCTGTTGTTTCTTTACTCTGGACTTCTAGTGAGAAGTGTTACTTCGACCAGCTAAGCATAAAGCAAAATACTCCTAATATTTAGCCCTAGAAGCTATCAGTGGACTCAGAAAAGCTGTAACTATGGAAGGGTATGAAACAGCATCACATCCACTCAAAACCCATCTGCTGCTGTCCAATACAAAGGGATGAAAAATTCTGAGAATCTTTGAGGGAAAAGACCAAGGTGTCAGTAGTGGCTGGAAGACCCTGGCACAAGAGAAGGGCTGATTGGAGGCACAGGATAGAGCGTGGACAGCTGGGAGGTGTAAATATAGGAGGAAACATCTCGCCTTGCGCCTCTGAGAAGGGAGCCTTTATTTCACAATATTGAAGTAGCAAACTCCTCTGAAAACAGAGACAGAAGGAAAGACAGAAAGACAGACAGAGACAGAACACATATAAGAAGGGTTCTAATTTAGCAATACTAGCTAAATTACAAAGGCATAGAAACTTTTAGGTTGGAAAAGACATTAAGACCTAGTCCAACTGTTAACCCAGCACTGCCAAGTCCACCACTAAAGCACATCCCCAAGCACCACATCCATGGACAGCCTATTCTGATGCCTGATCACATTTCAGTGAGGAAATCTTTCCTAATATCCAATCTAAACCTCCCCTGGTGCAACTTAAGGCCATTTCCTCTTGTCCTATCACTTGTTACCTGGGAGAAGAGTCCAATACCCACCTGGCTACAGCCTCCTGTCAGGGAATTCTAGAGAGCAGTAAGGTTTCCCCTGAGCCTGCTTTTCTCCAGACTATATATCCCCAGTTCCCTCAGCTGCTCCTCACCAGACTCGTGCTCCAGACCCTTCCCCAGCTCCTTTCTTTTCTCTGGACACACTCCAGCACCTCAATGTCTTTCTTGTCATGTGGGGGACACAGGATTCGAGGTGAGGCCTCATCAGTGCCCAGTACAGGGGGTCAGTCACTGCCCTGACCCCACTGGCCACACTATTGCTGCTACAGGCCAGGATGCCACTGGCCTCCTTGACTAACATTAGCTAATAGGCCAATATAGAGCTGGTAAACAGACAAATGCTTTGAGAAAATCCAGCCTCCATTCACATGCAAGCTCCAATGGCAAAAGAGAAGTTACTATAATGACAGCATAAGGTAAAAAGAAGAAGCTTAATGCAAAGAAAGTGCTGTTAGAAAATGAATGGACTATCTAGGGAAAAGCAGTTTGGACTTCACTGCAAGAAATTGTGATAGCGTGAAGTTGATGTTAGAAGAACTCCAGACCCATGCAACGCTGACTACTATAAAAAGTATGGAAAAGTAAAACCCTTTAATTATAAAAACTGTAACAAAATACTGTAAGCATATTTCAAGGGTATCATACGTGGCAGGAGGAAATGTAGACTTGAAAGACAGAAATCTGTAAATAAAATTTCACCTTAGAACCACTACAAAATTATTCAGGGAAGGTGAAATCCTGCCTTGGTGTTCTCAAATCCACCACCCACTTCACAAGGATAGAGTGAATCCTTCCCTCTGACTCAGCTCAGAGCATGAGATTGTTGCCTCTCCAAGTTGTCTCTGAAGTAGAATAAGGTAAGCAAGGGTTTCACCTGCAGTCTTCCTTCTAGAAAATTTTCAGATCCTTGTCATGTTTATCCAAACCTACCCTAATGCTCATGCAGAACTGCTGTGATACTTAGTTCCACATCAGGAGGTAGTAGAGGCTCCTCATTTCATGTCTTTCCTAGCTCTATCCAAAGCAGTTGTGTTGCATCTACCTTGCTGAAAACAACAGCTTTTTTGTCAGAAAACAAATGTCATTCTCCAAAATAAATTCTCCCCTGTAAAATGCTGCAGTGCACACATCTGGTGCCATTGGATGGCTGCTGAAGACATTTGTCAGAAACTCTGTGCCCTAACACAGCAATCTGATTTCAGCCCCGAAAAGCTCATTAGAGATAAGAAAAGCAAAATTCAAATGGTTTGGTCTTTTCTGTGAGACAAGTCCATAAAAGCTCTGCCTGCCTGGGAAAGAGGAGACCAAGAAAAACAAATACCATAGGTAGCCTGGAAACTGAAGAGCCTTGGGGGAGCTGCTGAGGTGGAGTGTCATCTGACAAGGCAGCAGGAGAGCTTGGGGACTGGAAGCATGTACCAAAAAAGATGGGAAACAATTGAACTGGATTCTGGGCACCCACTGAGAGTGTGAAGTAATGGGAACCTCAGAAGGTTATCTAGCTAGGAATGGCAAACAGCAGCAAAATAGAGCTATGACAACAGAGCCCAAGGGCTGAGCTGGGGGCTCACCAGGAACATCACACTGGAGGACACACACAGTCCAATAGAGAAGCAGCTTTGTCCAAAATGAGTTATTGCATACAGGGGGCTAGAATCACTCTGTGGATTCTGCCAGTGAAATCTAGGCTCACAGTTTCACTCCCATCTCTTAGGACATGTCTATGTTGTATATTTGGCCTGAAGCCTGAGCTCAGGGGCTTTGGCCTGGCCAGTCTCTTGACTGATTGCTGCTAGAGTTCAAATTTGCACACAGCCAGCATGCCTCCCTGCCAAGAGAGGGCAACTGAGAGCCCAGAGGCAGTAAAGGGAAACTTTTTAACCCGCTTCTCAGCTGGGTTTGGAGCCCAAGAGCATGAGTGCTCCTCCTCTGCTCCAGAGCAGTCAGTTTGAGGTAGCCCAAACCCCTGTGGCCCATGGCAGGGCAGAGGGGGTGCTTTCCTTCCATTGCCTGAGAGCTGAGAGGCACCGAGGAGCTGGGCTGTGCCACCTCTCAGCTGCTGCTTTCTGTTACTCATGCAAATTTCTGTATTGACATTGCACCAAAGCATCTGAGCACACCTCAAGTCCAGGAAACCTGGATCTTTGCTTCTCAGAAGAGAAACCTCAGTGTCACTGACCAGGCTGAGGTCAATGACACTGTTTATTTAACAGTGTGGATGGTTGGTAAATGGCGACATAAACATTGATTCAGGCCCAAGTCAAACACAGAACGCAAACCTGGCCTGAGTGGGGCCCAGCTTACCAGTTATTTTACTCTGCCAAGAAAGCAGAGCAGCAATTAAAGAGGGATAAACTGACAGTGGAAAAGCACAGCTAAACAAAAGGACATGTCTACAACACACCATCACTGCCACAATGCAGGTAATACTGAGGCAGCCTACAAAAACCCCCACATCATGAAACACAGGTTGGGTGCAGATATGCCATTCATGTTAGGATATAGCAGAGCTGGATTTGCATTGACTGGTTCCACAAACTATTTAATAGGGAATGGCACCCTGCAGCAAAACTGCAGATCTTACAGCCTTCCAAAAGAAACCTCTCCAGCTTCTTGCTTCATTTGCCTTACACCGAACAAGTTAGCAGGCAAGAAAGTTCCCAATTAAAAAAAAAAAAAAATTAAATGTTGGAAGAACACTGATATGAAGTAAATGTCAGATTAGTGATTATAACCATTAAAAAATCTGGAAAAAACCACACAACTACAATAACAACACCAAAACCACAACTGCAAGGAACATACTGTTACAAAAGGGGGTTGATAAGTAACATGCTCATTTGATTCTGGTCAAAATGGAATTTATTTCAGTCTTTAAAGGTTGTGATGAACTGTGTGTTGGGTACTGATGAAGAATAACTCAGTGAATAACAGTAAAATAACAAGCCAATTTCAGAATATCATTATGTTTGTACAGGATTAATGAATAGAAAAAAGGCAAAAGTCATCAAATAAGTTATTTTTTAGAAATTACTCACTCGACTCTAGCAATAATAATTAATTACAAAATTAGCAGGCATGTGACAATAGACTGATTAGTTTATAGTGTGTCTACCCTGAAATACAATTAATTAAGAAAAGACAATTCCAATAAAAAGTAGCCAAGTTGCACAAAGAAATTAGATCTTGTCTTTTAATTGTAAGTAATTGTATCATCACCTGTCTGTCCAACCACTATCTAAGCCAATCACTGGCCTGCAAAAGAAGACACACTTTGGCTAAAAAGTGTATCGAAAATAGAAATCCTTGTCAAAAAAATATACACTAAATCCACAAATGTTAGACTCTAAGATCCAAGAGGTCTTTTCCAACATAAACAATTCTATAATTCCATGGCTTCTTCAATGGCCCCAGCAACTGCTACAGACATTATGGATCAATAACATTTTAAAAATAAGAACAAAAATCCTATAGCTGATGCCAGCAACTGTGTTAAGGATTCCTACCCCCTGAGCAGACTGCAGGGAAGGGTGATAGTTAGAAGACCTGTATCTGGTTGAAATTCAGTCAGCTGTTATTAGCCAATGTGCCATTTATCATGCCATTTATCACACCTGCTGAGCTGATTAACATGAAACAAGCTATACCATGATGGTTTCTCCTGCCAGACTGGCTCTACTTTAAGACTGATCATCGACTCAGTGAAAACTTTCTCTGCGGATGAGGGACAAAGGGAACAAGCAAACAGTACCATGACATCAGAACTACTAAAATCAGGCTCCTGCAAACTCTGGCAGAAGATTTTTCAGAGTTTGGGGCATTTATAAAGTACTCCTTCCATGTACACACCAATGCCAAATAATGTATGAACTCAGAATGTAGCCTTCTGCATTCCTAGAAGACTTACAGGACAGAATTATGGGATCTGCTTTATATATACTCCTCTCATTTACTACTCAAAGGTTTGAGAGACTAATGTCTGTCTGATAACCTGTCCCTGTGAAACTGAAATTATCCACAAAGGACAATCATGCAAGCCTTATTTCCTTAGGAAATCAGATGACAAAGAAGTATCTTGATTCACCTACTTCTGAAATTCTCACTCCATTCATGTGTCAGGTTTCTCAGTTCATTCCTGCCAGCATAGGCAACTGGAATATTCACCTCAAAACCAGAGACTTGGGGTTCTGATCACATTACAAACCCAGAAACTTCAGTTTCATTAATGCCGATGAAAATACAGCACTACGAAACAAAGCAAATATTTGAAATGATAGCACTAAAAACTCCTCTACCAAAATATCCCAATGTATTTCTGGATTGGTGCCATTCCTACATTGCAAATTCACAACTATTTTAGATTTGTGCCTTTTTTTTCTTCAAGGCTATCAACTCAATAGTTTTGTTTAGGGATTTGCTCATTTTGATTTTTTTTTTAAATGTATTTGCCTTTATACAAATGTTGGATATCTCAGTTTTGCTTACACGTTCAGCGCTCAGATGATTTGCTCCGATGGTGCCGGTAATCTGTGAAACTGAAATACGTGACAAAACAGCTCATGCAAAAGCCATTCAGAAATAAATCTGAGAACTGGAACCAAGGCAAGGGACGATGACATGTCTGTATGCATGCTACATAAACACAGAAAGCTGTGGTGGTCTTTAGTTCATCAGCACCCAAATGTACAAATGTGGGAACCAGTTTATAGTTTCACGTCACTCCTTTGCCCCAGAAGGCTCTATAGGTCAAAGCAGACCTGAAGTTACAAAGCAGCAAGACTAAAGATATTGGGAGTTTCTACAGCAGCAGTAGAACAGCTGGTGCAAAGAGCTACTACGTCTCAAATTATCATAGAAAACAAATTACTGCCTCCTTTTCTGTGTTTACAGAGGGAGGAGGATGGTGAATAAAATCAAACTCAATCAAAGAAATGTTCATTAATAAAAACAAACATGCAAAAATATAAAAAGCTCAGAGATTGGTTCTGTCATGAATTCCCTTTCTGGAAAGCCACGGCCTTCAAAATCACCACGCTTTTGAAATGAGATCACACTGAAATAATACCTGCATGTCTGGGGTTTGGGGAGTATGATTTTAACCTTAAACACCATTAAAATGAGAAATTGGTCATGTAGGCACTGATCAATGGACACGACATCAATGAAATACTGCACTTCATTTTTCTGTTTGATATTAAGAGTCTTGCGATAAGCATGTAGGGAGACAGTGTGCACTCTATCAATATTATGTGATGATGATGATGATGATTCCCATTAAATAAATGCATGAATGGTGAGATTTGTGTATTTCCACAGCAACTTTAAGTCTTTTTCTAATAAAGTATCATCAGTAATATCACTGGCAGGTCAGCTTTCTTTACTTGCATGCAGGAAGAAGGAGGGATGGAGAGTGATAAATATGAAGGCCGTCATACTTGAGATACACATTGTTTCAGTACTGTAAATTGCTTTCTAACTATTTAAGTACAACGGTTACATGCTGTCTGTTGTATTCAACTCATAAGTCCCATCCATTTGCTGATGTAAAAATTAAAGATGTGTAACTTCTCGTCCATCTTGATTTGCTTATACACATTCAAATACAGCTTCAAGACTCAAAAACCTAAGTGCTTAAGAAAAAAAGGATTATGATATCATTAGTTGCATCCCAGCTCCCTGAAAACCCCTCCTGTCACGATCCATTAACTGCAGCACTGAAGATACAGATTACTGGCTTCACTGTACTAAAGGTAAATAAACATTATCTACAAAGGAAGATGCAAGCTTTACTGAGATTCAGAATCAGTGAAATATGAATGATCAGGAACAGGAAAGCATTCAGTCTCCTGTTTTAGCAAGGTCTAACTTTTACTTAGAGAGAATGTTTAATAAATAAGCCAGTTACAGTAAGCACATAACGGTACAATGGGTCTGGAGTGACTGGGACCATGGACATTCATGGCCCAGGTACTAAAGTGGATTGTGCCCCACCGTACAAGCTTTCCTCTAGCCATGTACAGCTGTTGCTGTCTTTGCCTGGTTGGAAAAGAATGCCTTGCCATGAGCAAAGCACTGTCTTTAGCAGCTGAAATGTTCTAGCATTTATCATTCTTGCTGTGGTAACATTCCATACATGTGTACATTTCTTTTGGTGATTTTTTCCTGCAGAAAGAATCTTAGCAAATCTAAATGATTTCCTGTGCTGTGTGATAAGCATGTTCAGATTATTCTATCAAGACTGCTGTCTCCTACTTGCTAAAGGATCCATACACCTGGCATGTATTTTTTGTAATAGTATTTTCTACAGTTTGCCATATGAGCAGTTGTCAACTTGGAGTAAAATCTGTTTCCTGCCAAATTTTCTGTTCTGCTCCACATCTCACTTGTTTATGAACTTGATTTGTTATGGGTAGACTCCTCAAGGATATGCATGATGTCTCTTGTTAATTTATTTTTCAGCAAGTGTAATAAAATTTTTTTGAATACTTGAAAAAGTTAAATGGGGCCAAGTTGTTCAACGGTTTACACTGGCATCATTCTGCCAGCCTTAACAGAATAGTGACGATTTAAACCAGCTGTTTATTTAGTCCATAAAAGAACTGCACAGCAGGTAAAAGTATTAATTACTCATTGAGAAAAATTAAAACAAAATTCGGGAGCTCAAATCCTGCCCTTTAAAACAAATAAAAGGAAAGCCTAGTTTAGGTACATTTTTTATGAATAATGACTTAGCTGACTGGGGTAGAACTTGCACCATTGTGGATGATCACAAAACCATATTATCCCCGGGAAAGGAAACCAGCACAATATCACAGTTTCTCCACAGCTCAAGTGAGGGAAGGAGCACACTAGAGTAAGCAGCCCCTGGTTTAGTGGAATCCCCAAATTTCAGTTCATGGTTTAAATGGTATTTTTTGTATTCTGCAAATAATTTTCTGTATTTTTTTGTGCAAAAATGCTCAAAATTATTTTGGGGCAACAGATCTCCCTCTTCCTATGTAAGTACACAAAATATCTGGAGGAGAGTAAGAGTCATTATTCCTCTCCAACCTAAGGAGTATGAAGCAGAAGAGTTCTGAAAACAGGGAAGGAAAGAGACTGCTGATCCTCAACCTCCCTGTACCAAAATAGGTTCGAGCCTGCTGGACAGAGCAGCTGAGCCAACATACTTTGAACCCTCTTGGGATCCAATTTCACAGTTTGCAACACAGGGCAAGGGCTCTATCCAGGACAGATTTACACGGAAAGCTAAACAGGTGATCTCCTTACTACCACTTTCCTGTCTTGCCTCTGGAGCTTGCAGCAGCTGTGCAGTTTGTTTCCCCTCACATGTGTCACGGAGGATGCATCTTTCCCACTGCAATTACAGGGGTAACTGATTGCAGGGGCGGATTTACAGATACGCTGTAGTTTGTGCAGAGCCTTCAGTTTGCTGAATTTTCAGCAGGCAGGTGAGCTGGGCTCTTGCACATCACCAGATGTTTCACTTCTGTCAAAGTACAAGCACCAGACAAATTTCTGGTACCTGGCAGCAGCAGCAGAGCTCAATGTGCTGTCATAGCAGAACGGTGAGTGTCAGGGGTGCTGCTGAACATCAGACAGAAAAGAGAGTTATGCACCTCCTTGATGCACTGGGAGTAGAATGGAGTTTGGACAACTGCAGTTTGTGGTTTAGGAACTTAAATTTGTGTTCAAAGGGACTCATCCCCTCCAAGCTAGTGGAAACTTAGGCCCTGACTTTGTGAAATAGTCCCAAACAAACCAGAAGTGACCTAGCCACTATGCTACACTTGTTCCACCTGAGCCAGTTTGCTTTCAATCCCAAAAAGAATTCACACCCATCTATTTTTCCTGGCACACAGGCATCTTTATCACCAGGCTATAACTATTTGTTGTGTCTCTTCCACCTCCTTTTCCTGAAGCTGCTGTGTAGGCTTTTCCGCCCACCACTCAGACTAAATTAGAGACATCATGCTCTGTGACAGAGAGCCAAAGTATCTTGCTGTGGTCCCAAAAGCTTTGCTCCAATCTCTGTTAAAGGTTTGCTCACCTAAAAGACTAATCCCAGTTGATACCTGGTTGTTACAGTTGACTACATGTCATTGCTCTGGGTTGTGTTAGCCGGGATGGGCCACCTGTTCTAGGGTGGTTCTTTGAACTCTGGAAAACCCCACTTGCAGCTGCTCCAAACCCCTGCATGGTGGTTACAGACCTTTTTCAATCCTTTTGTGGAGTTTTGTCCTTAGGGAGCTACATTTTGTCTGAAACATCTGTATTGCTGAGTTTATTGTACAGTCAATTGAGAATACCACCCGTTGTTCCAGAGAATAACTTGGATTCAGACAGTGGGCTTCATGGGTCTATGATACTCAGCAGCATGAGCTGAGATAAGCAAAGAATAAACCATTTCACCTGAAGCTGGTGAAGCGAACGTTGTTCACGTATTTCTGCGTCTCTCGTGAAGAGGTACAAATCTGCAATTGTTAATTCTTCATGAAATGACATGGGCTGGCTGCAGGGGAATCTCTTCTTACCATCACACTGCTGATACAGACATATCACCATATGAAGTCAGAGCTATATCTAGCAGAAAATTTCCATCAGCTCAATTAAGTGCTGCTCAGTAGTCTCTGCAGATAGAATGATAATCAGCAGTTGTTGCTGGACACACAGGGCAGTTCATGCACTTATAGGTCTGTTAAAGCCAAACACAAATACTAGCAGTCAGTTGAATCCAGCAAATTGCAGATGGTCCTTGGAAAATAAAGCCTTCAAGATGCTATGGAGTGATGGCTACTTGCTACAGAAATGAACCAGTGTGTGCATGGTGCCCATATATTAAGCTGCAAGAACATATCCTCATATTCCTTACTCAGAAAAATCTGACAATCATGTCTCAGCCTGAAAACCTCTTAGAAACACTGCTGAAAATTACTTTCCATCATCAAAAAAGTATTCACACCTCAGCAAGAAGCTAAATAAGGACACTGTTTTGGGAGTGTCCCAGACACTGAACTATTGTTTTTAATCCTCTTACTTAAATACGCACAAGCACAGAAATCTCCTAAGGTGCTTAGCACCATATTTGACAGAAACAATCCATGCCCGTGCAAAGGTAAGGGAAAGGGAACTGAGCAGACATGCCTGCAGTCATGGGCAGGGAAAGTTCGTGGCCTAGGTCAGCAGACTGCAGGCACAGAGCAGATCAGCACAGGGTCACAGGCATCCTGCCTGCTTTCTGACAGGGGGCCTGGACATGCCTCAGGAGGCTCGGACACAGCCCGGGTTTCAGATCCCCCAGGGTACTGGGGTCTCATATGCAGTGCTAGGCTGGTCTTTCCTGGCAAAGCCACTCAAGAGCCACAGTGTGGAAGGAAATCATCCTATGAAGTAAATTCTAGAGTAACAGGAAGCTTTCTTTTATTCTTTTGTTCTGTTTCTCAAAATGGTTGTCTGAACCCACCAGAATTTCTGTTTGCAGTCTCTGCTACACAAAAGCAGCTGGATCCACCCGATACATCACTGTTTTCCAGAGCAACTTAAACAGCAGCCTAAGCAAGGACAAAAAGCACAGTTCTGTACCTCTGTCTCCTTCTCTCCCATTCTTTTCCTTTTCTTGCGTCTTTCGTTCTCCTTTTATTTTTCACCCTCGTTCTTTGCCCACTATTTTTTTTTCTCCTTTTTGCAATTTCACCTCCACTGCCATCTGTAACTCCTTTTCCCTAACAGTGCTACTCAAGAATACTTTATGCACACTACAGAGCTGTGTGTAGTTAGTGCCATGTAAATTGGAGGCTCTTAGGTGATAGAATCTGCTTATATTTGCACTAAAATAGCAATCAGGATTACTGAGATATAATAGGAGGAAAAAGTGAGACCAAACCTGTCTGGAAGACTTTAGATAATAAATATGGTTTGTTTGTTGGGTTTGGATTTTGGTTTGGGCTTGGTTTGGGTTTCTTTTTTGGAGGGAGGGGTTGGGTTTAATATTAGTGAAAGGAAGTGAATACACATCCATGAGAACTCACGGGATTAGAAAGATACTACTTAGGCAAAATAGGACACGCTATATTAAGACTAAAGCTAAATGTCTAAAAAAAAGTCACTACACAATATTGTGAAATCTTGTGGGGGGGGGAGGGCGGGACTGGCTGGTTTAAATATTAGACCTTTTTCCTAGACCAAATTCTCATTATGAACATCCAAAACAGCAGAAATACATACAACTAGGCACCATGAACATTTGTGCAACTTTGAAAAATGTCTGAAATGGGGAGAAAATAAGTTGTGTGTGACGAGACCTAGAAAATCTGTTTGTTCCTGGTAGCTACTCCTTAGCAGCCATCAGCTCTTCTGTTAAAACAAACATCAAAGGTCTGAAATTCCACAATGACTTTTGATGTCTGCACAAGTTCAGTAGTTAAAGTTGAAGACTTGTCACATAAGGAGTTTACGCCAATTATAAAGCATAAAAAAGAAATCACACACATGCAGGCATATGTTCATTATTAAAACAACAAGTCCACCAACTCTCCTTCTCCGTTGAATGTTTGGCCTATTTTATGAGAAAATAAAAATGAAAAATAGCTCCAGTTTTCAAGGTAAAATACTTGAAAGAAACAAATAAATGTCAGTAGTAGCTTTCCCTGCATGCCTTCCTGGACTCCTTTTTCTACTGAACTGTGCTGGTACATTCTTCAGCTTAACCCTCACATGCCCTTGTTATTTTTCTGTAATGGATACTTTTTCCCTGTTCAAATACAGGAGCTTGGATTGCTACTTTTTATACCATTGCCCAATAGACAAGTTGGTTCCCAATGTCACTCAATGGCATAAAATAATTTTCCCTATTCATTTAAAAAAAGAAATTAGATTACAGGTTGTCTAAATATTGCCTATCATGCTTCCTTTAGCTGCCCCTTAACACTGCCAGCACTTCACAAGGCTGTAGTTATGCCTTAATAATGAGTGAGCAGACCCCAAATGGGTGCAAACTGGCATAGCTTTTTTTAAATCATTTTCCAAATGTTTTCACAAGCAAAAGCTATAATGTCTTAAAGCTTATGGGTGTATTAAGTGAGAGTGAGAATATATAATCTACAAAGCAAAACCACAAACCGAATCAAGCCAAATTGCTCCACTTCCCTGTCAGGCAGTGGGGCAGGGAGGGGAGGACTGTTTACCTGAAATGATTTTTAATGGAGTCATTTTTAACTTCAAGTGAAATTTTCCAAAACATCATAACAATTTGGTACCCAAACCTCATTGTCTTTCCAACAGGCTCTTGTGAATTTCTTGGTGAAACAGCCTATGGGGAATAGTGATGTATGAGTATCTCACAGAAAGGGTGTGACATCTTCCCAAGACAGGCAAATTCCTGATGGAAGCACAACTGTGTTTCCTTCCATTCAGCTTGATTCACTGCTGCAAACCCACCTTCCCAGATCCTGCACTGGACAACAACTGCCAGAGCAAACCAGCAGGGTACTGCTTGGAAGCCCTCAAACCATAGCTGACAAATTCAGGGCTTCCTGATTCGCTGCCACTCATTTTGGAGCCTGACAGCCACCATGGCTCCAAAATGAGCAACTCTTGGCACTTCAGGGAGCCTCCTGAGCTGCTTCCAGCAGGTTGGGAGCTTCCCAGTGTGCCCCAAGGAAGCGTGGCAGAGCCAGGAGTCAGAAGTTATGACAGCTCTTTCATTTAGGAAAACTTACACCATGTTTTCCCATTTTCCTGAACTTAAAGTTTTCTCATTTTCCTTTGAGTGGAAGATTTTGAAATGTCACTTTTTGTTCCAATTCAGTACAAAAACATACTAGAATTCAGGTCTCCTCAAGCACAGCTCCCCATCATAAAACTTCTGAGTCTCAGCTAGTTCTTCTGTCTTCAGTGCCTTTGAAAATCACCCCCTGAGCTCTCGCTGATGAAATCATAAAAGCAAATGTGTGCTTTTACTTTATATTCAGTCAAATACCAGATGTTTAAGTATTCTCATCATATTCGACACACTAATACCCGTTCAAAAGTTTTGTTTCACAATATTGCGGGAATTACTCTCCTTCATACAAATGCTCATATTAGAATGCTGGAAAGACAATTCATGCATAAATAGGAGCATTTATGGGTATTAATTGTTTGTTACTTGGTGTCCATTTAGGTGTTGGTAGGTAAGGGAAGAGCAACTGACATCATCTACCTAGACTTGTGCAGAGCACTTGACATTGTTCTGCACAACATCCTTGTCTCTAAATTGGAGACACAGATTTGGTGGATGGATCACTTGGTGGGTAAGGAATTGGCTGGGCAGTCACACTCGCAGTGTGACCCCACCTGGAGCACTGGACCCAGGCCTGGGGTCCCCAGCATAAGGGGGATGTGGATCTGCTGAAGCAAGTCCAGAGGAGGCCATGAAAATGCTCAGAGGGCTGGAGCCTCTCTCCTATGAAGACAGGGTGAGAGAATTGGGGTTGCTCAGCCTAGAGAAGATGAGGCTGTGGGGAGATCTTACAGCACCTTAAAGTACATAAAGGGGGCCTACAAACATGGTGGAGTGGGACTTTTCACAAGGAGAGAATAAGGGATAATGGCCTTAAACTGAAAAATAGTAGATTTAGATTAGATTCTTTAGTGTGAGGGTGGTGAGGCCTTGGCACAGGCTGCCCACAGAAACTGCGGATGCCCCATCCCTGGAAGTATTCAGGGCCAGGTTGGATGGGGCACTGTGTAACCTGGTCTAGTGGGAGGTGTCTCTGCTCATGGCAGGGGGGTTGGAATGAGATGATCTTCAAGGTCTTTTCCAACCCAAACATACCTATCATTATTCTTCTTGTACAATGATTTTATCAAGTAAATAACAGCCTATGATTTCCGTGACCAACTATAAACTACACACAGTGAACAGGGAACGAAGCCAATGTAAGCAACAATCTGAAACTTACTTCCCAAAGCTGATCTGTAAACAGTTAAACAACAAAGTTACAAAAAGTTGGATGTACAGAAAAATAGTGAAAACTATCTTCTAAACACACTACTAACATTTCTTCAGCCACCTCGGTAAAAAGAGCATGCAGCACAGAGGAATCAGCTCTGCCACCTCTCCCCAGTACCAGGGCACGTCCTGCTGCCTCATCTGAGGAGGGGCTTTTCCACAGCTGCCGCTGGTCTACCAATGCTCCCTGGATTGTGGGAGCTACAGGGCTGCTGGGGAACATGCCATTTGTGCTGGAAAGCATCCTAAAGCTTTTGAAATCCCAGCTGCCACAGGCTGCTCTTGGGAAAACAGGATCCATAAAATCTTGGTGCAAAACTGTGTCACTACAAAATAACACAAAAGGGTTTTGTGCCACAGTAATCGGATCCCATCTACAGCATTCACTTTAAGACAAATAGGAAGTGATGAATGAGACTCAAATTCTTTTTGGTATGCACCAGCAGCCAAGATTTCCTTAAGACCAGAGATATGGTTAAGGAATGCAGCGGCCATAGTTTCTTTTCCTATGAGCTGTTTTGAGTGGTTCTCTCTACAGTATTTCTTCAGCAATGAACTTAGAGCTGCTATTTGTTTTCTGGGCAATTGGACCGCACAGACTAAGGTGAAGACAGAGGCCAGGTAAGGTGCAGTATCCTCTATGTGAGCATCACCCAAGAGTGATATCCTGAGAGGGATACAATCACGACATCTCTGGGCACTCTGCTCCACTTCAGTGATATACATTCCTAGAATAGTTATGCATTCTTGGCCTCACATCTTTTGGGACTTCTGAAAAACATGGAGATTCTGTTGGCTTTTATCAACAGATTAAGGGCTCTGAGCAGTTCATAGGATTATGCCCTGTCAAATACAAGAGCCATTAGCTATAATTTCTGTTTGCCATTCAATTCTTTAACATTCACGCACACCATTTTCAGGGGAGGAAACTGTAGGGATCCCCTGCACTAGGAAATTGTTAGAGAGTCAACCTGCAGGAGGCAAAGAGCAGGCAATGAGAGACAATGAGCTCATGAGTTCCTCTGCTTCAAATAACACCTCAGAAGTCTTTGGGAATAAAGAAGGGGAAGCAGAAACAGGATGTTTCTGTTGATCTTTTGAAGCCTTCCAAGTTTAGCTTTTCAGCTGATTCAGATGCATTGCAGCCTACTAGCTCCAGGGCTTAGCAGGGACAGAGATGCAGTGGCAAGCTGAGAGGCTCTTTGGCTCACTCTGCGCTCACCTGTCTGGCACAAGGAGAAACAGCACAGCCACTGCCCCACTGAGTCAGCGCAGGCTCCTTCTCCAGGGATCCTGGCAAGCATCAGTGCAGCCGGTGAAGCTGAGGTCAGTGCGTCACAAGTTAGACTGCAGCTGAGCCTCCAATATCCCACAGGAAACACAAGCAAATTTTCTAGCACTCTAAAGAGAAATACACATAGCTGCCTGCACCACAAAAGCCTCGAAGGATTACTTATCACAAATCAACAAGTCCATCCCAGAGCCACAGTCAGAACAGCTCTGGGCTCCGTTGCAGCTCATTTTTGGCAACACATAAGCACTCATCCCTGTTTGAAAGACACCCTCAAACACAGTGTCAGTGTCACATCAAAGGTTTTGGTTGAAGGGGGAGGATAGCAAAACTTTCATGAAGACTTTCCCAAGAGCAGAATGTACTGTAGGAAGTATTTTTGCTCCTTAGTATTTTACACACATAAGAGCAGCTCAAGTCCTTTGGGAATGTACAGTTTAAGACTTGGATTGTCACTGTATGACTAACCCAGGCATACAGTTGCAGCAGCAAAAATGACACATACACAATCTGAAACTGCAAACTCAAAATTCAGGTGACAATCAGACCTGGTGGAACACCATACGATATTTTTAATTATATTATTCAGCAAGTTTGACAGATTTAATAACTCCACTGTAATATATTATTTTATTACTGAAAGAATCATCTGTTGACATGTTGTGCAAGTATTTTTGAACCATGTAATAATATTAGTCAAGACCAAAACAATTATTGTAAATCTAATTATTCTAAAGCCTGGAACATTAAAGGTCACTAAGCCTGGTTCTTGGCAACCACATTTATTTACTTTCTGTTTCTGACAATTGTCGTTCAGAAACACACTAAAGGTGCTTTTGCTTTCAGAAGTGTCCTGTTATGAGAAGTGAAATGTTCATTCTCCATTAAGGGCAACATCCCAAAGACCATTAAAGACTCCTTCATTGCTGAACACTAAAACCTCTTCTCCTAAAGGATGTTACAGTGCTACTTCTTCACTTATACACCAATTTTATCAATTTTTTGTGGTATTCTACTACTCACATTAGTGTTTCCTAAGATGCTTCCAAAGCAGAAGTTCCCTGTGGTCTTGGAGCATCTTTGTTAGCTCCTCAGGAAGCCAATAAATTGGAGCACTTGGTGTAGAAAATGAGATCCTATGCCCTATTTGATATGTGTTTATGTTCTATTGGAATAAAGAGATGTGCTACAGATAGTGAAATTCTGTTCATTAGCTCATATTTATTATCAGACTGCAGCTGCAGCCTTTGGGCTAGCTGACATACTTAAAGTGTTTTCTAATATAATAAGTACTTTGGAGAAAAACAGTGTTAGCATTATGAAGCCAAATTCTAAGACAGTTACAAAAAAAGCTACTCTTATTTACTCAGTTAACTTGCGCAAAGTTGAGCTGACATTAAAAGCAGGATTTGGGCTGCATACTTAAATATATGTTAATACACAGAAAGAGAGCGTAGCGCCAAGCTGTCGGAAATTGCATAGACTCCCACCAGTGAACCCACACCACACAACACAATCTGTCATATCAGGAAGACTTAACAGCACTGGTCCAATCCAATCCAGTTGGGATTAGCCTAACCCAGCAACCTCAGCAATGCCTATAGACAAAGAGCCCTTTGCTGCCAGAATGCAGCACGGCCTGACCTAGAACTTGAGCCACTCCACCAGTACTGTCCTTCTCCACTTCCACATTCATGCAGAAGGAGTCAGCTCAGACTCATTTTCAGCAATTAATTTAGACTTGTCCTCAACTCTCAGAGATGTGAGCTACTTTTTTGTTGTGCAGAGTAGTCCTAGCAAATAGTAACAGTTCAAATTATGTCAGGAGAAATACTGTCTAGTGCTAAACTAACGTCTCCACTGATTGCTACAGAAGAATGGGTGAACCTAGTAGTTATTACAGATATGTTAAACTTGTCACATCTGCAAATTCAGTCTACCAAAAGGCAGAAAATGCCTGAAATGAGTTTGCCCTACATGAAAGATACAGCAACAGGAATGATCACACGGTTCCAAAGGACAGGGGATGGAAACACACGAGTGCTGAATTGAGCCAAGTGCAGGGAGAGCACAGCCACAGCAATAGTACATTGGCTGTCTTCTCTATTCACCAGCCACTGGAGGGAAGACATCAAGTGCTTTGACAATGGATCTCAACATTTTTGTGACAAAAACAACAAATTTAACTTCCGCAAACAATGGGTGTCACCTTGCAAGACATGACTTTTCTATGATGACTCCCAGTATCTTGTCATAGTTCCTGCTTTCTTCTTGACCCAGGTACCACTCCATTTATCCAAAGTCTTGTCTCACTCCACTGTTTTCAGCTTATAAACTTCTACCCCAGCTCTCTAACTCCTTGCTTGTTCTCACTTATCCCTCATTCACAGTCTTCCTGACCATGTCCTTTTCTTCCAGTTTACCCCCAACACTCACTGGTTCCCATTCGCAGTCTCAGCCTCACTTCATCAGAAGAAAACTTGACTCATGATCCAGCCTCAGCTTTCTCCTGCCTTGCACAGCCCTTAAAGCCTGGTTGTCTCACCCTTGTCCTACAAGTTCTCCTCATTTCTTATCATCTCTGGATCAGAAAATACATATTTTCTATCTGATTTGTCCCACATCTGCACAGCCAGCAGAGGTAATCGCAAGGAGAACACGCAGAGCACCTGGATGCCCTGGGGTGATGCTTAGGGCAGGACTCAACTTTAGGTGAAGTCATGTGCTTCTAATGAGCAATTCTGAACCAAAATGTTTTGATATTTGGCTTAGATCAAATCCATCCTAGGTCAATGTCTTGAAGGAAGAGGAAAAGCAATCCCTGATCCCAGAACCACCTTTGACCTGAAGTTCTCCTGGAAACACAAAAGCATATCAGTAGAAGAGAAAGTGGGAAGATTCCTTTTACCAGAGTAAATATTACGAAGGTATTTCAGCTGAAATACAATACAGACAAGGGACACTCTTCACACACATATTATTAACTTATAAAGAATACATTTATGGCAGAACTCAGAGATTTTCTCTCAGACAATCAGTTTTAAGAACAACTTCCTAAGTTGTTCCAAGATTCCCCAACCTCTCCACATCCTGGAATAAAGAATTATAGGATGCACTTTCCTGAATGGTTTTGCCAAGAAGTCAGACTTGATGTGCTTTTATTTTTCCATTATATTCAATGTATAGCAAACAAGCAGCATAAAAATTTTTACCCTAACAAATAATTTAATAATCTACTTGTAAGGGAGAACTATGATGAAGAGCGTTAAACAATCTCAAATACTACCGTTGCCATCAGGTCTGACAGAAAGATACAGACGAGAAAACTGCAAATGCAAGAGAGGAAACAGATACTATAAAAAATCATCAATGCTTTTTGAACAAGTTACAAACTTCCACTACCAGCCTCTGGTCCGGCCAAATAGTGCCAGGGGTGTGCTGATGCTGTGACAGCTAAAGCATACCCCGGATGCACAGTATGGAAAGATGCAGACACACTGATCAAGAGGGGAACAAACCTGGAGGGGTTATTTGGCCTTAGGCCCAATAAATAATACTTCACTGTGGAATTCAGCATTAAGCAATGGGTCATAACTGCCTCACTGCTTGGAAAGGGTCAGGTTCAAAAGAAGACCACTGGGTTTGTCCATTGCCTCTTTATGTCTGACAAACGGCTGAGTGTTTCCTGGAGATAGAGAAGTTGTGCCCAAATGTTAGGTATCGAAAGAGCAGAGAGACCGGGTAAGAATTAGCGGAAAGGTGAAAACCCCTGAGGCATGACCACAAAAAACAGCTGAGAAGAAATCAGATACACTTATATTAACACTGAACTAATTTGAAACAATTAATTAGTATTTCAGAGAGAAAACGCTCATTAAAGATTTAGCCAAGGTGTAAGAAATCACAATAGGCATGTTACAGGACCTAAACCCTCACTAACAAAGAGCAGGTTTAATATTCCTGATGTTTTTCAGGCAAAATGAATGGGAACCAGATGTTATTTTCATCCTTCCAGGAGGGAAAATAACTAAAAATTGAGTACACTGTTGTCTTTGAAAGATTATTTTCTAATCAGAGACTTTTGTTTTGCTTGTTCATAAGAAAGCTATTCATGCCTCTGTATTTGAAACACCTACTATTTACTGTGCAGTAATCACTCAAAAATTTACTTGAGCCCCCTGCCTCCCATCCACATATCACAGTTTGGGGGAAGAAACTTCACAAATGCTCAGTTTCGTTTTTAAAATGACTTGTCCCTTTTAGGTTTTTCTTCCCGTAAGCAGAACTTTGGACTGAGAAGCTGATACATATAAGTGTGGCAATATTTATTATTATATTTCTTATGGTTTAACCTAGAAAGGACCAGACAGTCTAATGTCCATATACTGGTGTGCACAAAACTCCTTTGCATATGTGGCTAACACTAACATCCTCATTTTCAGTCCTCAAGTGTAGGCAAGGGATTGGTCCACCAATGTCAGCAAGCTCTATCGGTGTAACAGTTAATTGCAGAGATCTAGATATTTCATATAGAAATGTTTTGTATCCTGAAGAGACAGAAGACATGCAAAAGCAGCAGTAATTCAGTCAACAGTGTATAAGAGGGGAGCTAGACTGCAAGCATGGCTTCGTCCTTCCTACAGTATCTCTGGCCACAAACACCCACGTGCACAAGCACTGCTCTTCAAGGGGCTTCTTGTTCTGCAAATGTCTCAGGCCCTCCAGACTCTCATGTCCTTATCTGCCCTGGGTGCCTCTGGCTCAGCCTGGGGGCTCTGCAGGGAGCAGCCCCCGCTGCCTCCACAGCCCTCAGCACTCTGCCTGTCCTCTCCCCTCACATCCGTGTGCTGTTCCCATTGCCACATATGGGTGCAGAATAAAGCAAGCTTGCTGACACTTGTGTGTATGTCACTGTGATGATAGCGTGGCAGGAAACTTATCACATTCGGAATGTACTTGTGAAAATCCCAATCTCTGCATGCTGGCATTTGTACGTATAACATTTCAAGGAAGCCAATTTAATTACCAGGGGGAGGTCACAGTGCTCTGGGTACAGAGGCCCTTTGTCCATGCAGAACTACACCACTTTTTGACCTTCTTTGCCTCAGATGTTACAAAACTGCAAGAGTCTGCTATCTCATCCCTGTCACCACCATCTGGAGCCCTTTTCTTCTTTTCACGTTACTCAGGAGACCCTCTGGTATTTTTAGGAATATCAATTTACTCTTTTTCAGAAAAATATCTATGGAAGTATGCCAGAGAAACACTCCACAAACCCAGCAGATGCATTATGTGAAGACACCTTGCAGTCATTAAATGAGGTGACTACTCTAAAGCCCATCACTTCCTACTACTTTTCACATCATCATGATTTTTTGACCTCTTAGTCTATACCCTTTAACAAGGATTTAAGTACACTAAAAACAGCACAACACCCTCTGCCTGCACTTCGCCTTAAATAAATCTTTTCCGACTTCCCACTGTAGTTTTCATTTTATTCTTTTACTCTCATTTGTAATGACTCCTTGGCATCCTGTTTCCTAACAACATGCTATTAGCATTTCTGGGTTGTAATCCCCTCTTTAGCTGCCTAACCCAACGTTAGCATTAGCATCAGCGTTATCGTGTTATCGTGTAACAGAGCTGCATGAAAAATTACAACAGTTGTGCAGCAGTTACAGTGTAATTACTTGGTGCCACTCAACGTGAAGTGCTGCAGTAATAGGTTGCATAACCAATTAAATTTCTGAATTCTGCTCACATAAGAAGCCTCTGAAACAATGTCACCATAGAGGTTTCTCAATCCTGTCTGCGACTGGTTTGTGCCCGTGGCGTTCGAAAGGGAGCCAAAAGCTGAGGGTTGCTGGATTTTTCTACTACTCCCAATAGCAAGGAAAACACACTACTGTGGTCTTGTGAACTGCTACAGTTATTAGAATCGATGTTAATATGGGAGAAGAGTGCTTGGAGGAAAAAAAAAAACCAACAGTGTTAGATGAGTAAATTTACACTCCCCAGGGGTGTTCTTCAGCCTTAGACAGAGAAATCATAAAGAAAAAGGTAAATGGCTTTGTCCAGCAGACTTTTATAATCATGTTACTTTTTATAAATTGTATGCAAATGAGAAATGAGTAGGCATACTGATGCCTATTCATTTGACTTGTGCAGTGTCTAGGCACATCTGGAGAACCACTGCACCAGGCTGCTTTCATAAACAGGACAGTGTTCTTTTTTGAATAACGATGTTTTCCATTTTCCTGACATATATTTGTTATTAAATATGCAAAATAAGTAAAATGTAGCATTAATTATAACACAAGTGCAATAAACTTTTGTAACCAATTTTAATTGGTTAAGATTTAGCTATTTTCTTTACAGCTTAAAGCTGGCTACCAACTTTGTAATATACCTATAAGATTCATACGCACCACTCACAAAACTTGAATAACAGTATTCTGAAAAAATTGAAAAATGCAAGCTACAGTTATCTTTGGAAAGGCAAGAACTCCTGTGTAAAAATTTGTGCATGTACCTGCATCTGTATTTTGCTACTAGAAGATATACATACATACAAAGAAAACAAGCTATATATATGTTTTGGAAGACAGATACAACTCAAAGTAACTGCAAGATTCTCAGGCCTCAGTTCCTTCTGGATTCTTAACCTCGGATTCGCAGTCAGTAGCAGGAATGGAGAAAATAGTGGAGATTTTACTGTCCCTACCAAGTAGATGTTCGCGATCTTTCCTTTTAAATTAGCACTTGCCTGATGCAAATTTCTGCAGCATTTCCTGGCAACTGTCAAAAGCTATGAATTACATTAATCAACTAAAAATGCGGTGGGTTGTTTTTATGAAGTTGATTTTTCTCTTTTGCTTGGATTGAATCAGATTCCTATTGGTTACTTGGTGTAACTCATCTTTTGGTCTATAAAATTTTATAGCAGACTACGATAATAAATCAATCTTTATCTCTAATTGATGCAAGTCTGCGTTCAAGACAATGACATTAGCTTATATTTTGAGAAAAAGGAAAACCATAGTCTCTGTAATGCTATCCTATGGAAAACTTTATAAATTCTTACACACAGTCTCACAGATTGAAGCATGGCTGCGATAAGTTTGAGGCTGTTCTTATTTAACTTCTGTTCTATCCTCTTTGGAAACAGATGAGAGAGAGAGAGAGAGAGAGAGAGAGAGACACGCTATTTTCCATTAAAATACTGGAAAGAAGTAGGAAACCCAGGATTCACCAAATAAAAATTAAAATATGCAACCTGTGAAGAGCTGCTGAAGCCAAGTCACTTTGCAGAAGAGGCATCAGTATGAGACAGACACTACAGCAGTACAAACAAGAGCACTGTCCAAGAAACAGCAAATCTGTATTTCACTTATTCCTCAAAGAATATCTTGTGCATTTTTGCCCATTGAAAAATTCACAGAACTACTAATACCTGTCATGGGATGACTTTTTCAAACTTCCATCCTTCCTGGTTTTTCACTCCTGTTGCATGAAACATTTTGCACCAAGAAGATACTCTCTTTTCCACATCAGTTTGGGTCTGTCCTAAAACTCAGTCTCAGTTGGTGCCAGCAATGTCTGAATTGAACACTGCCATGAAGAGACCAATTGTAAGATTAACTTACAGTAAAAAATGAATTTTTTTGATCCACTCAACTTTTACGTCTGTGCTCAATAAGACTTGACAATTTTTTCCCAGGTTTTGTAATTACATAAGGAGTGAATCTATATGAAGTGATCTTATTATGTTGTATTAGACAGTATTTTGGAAGTTTTTAAATTATTACAGATAACACTTCTATTTTGCTGTATGACAGGCAGAGTGTTTCCAAGGGGCTCCAAAGAACAATATGAAAATTCTACAAAGTTATGAAAGAGACACTACTATTTGAGCTCAGGGAATTGTTTCCTGCAAGCTGAGGAACAACCTGAATAATAACCCAAGGGCATCTCCTGCATGCAATGTCTTTGGGCAGCCCTAGGTCAGAGGGAGATAAAAACAGTTCTCTGATTTGTTCCTGCCCACAAATCTGACCATCAAAAAACATCAGTAGCACAGAGACTAGCTCATGTTGAAACCCTAGGTTACAACATTTATTTAAAATATTTTGCCTTTTGTTGTCTGATGCCTATGAAACGTGGAACACTTCATGTTTCAGTTTGGCTTGATTTGCCATTTCTTTCCCTTTACAGCTATCTACGCCTGTGCAAAGTGGGAGTATAAAGCCTTAACAAATTAGAACTTACATTCCTTGGGAACATTTTACAGATATAAGGTGGCAAAAACCAAGCGAACAAACACAAAGAAAATCAGCCCCATTAAGTTTTGATGAACACTAAGAATTTTCAGAATTTGTTGAATCAAAATTCAACATTCATCATTGGTGCAGATAAAAGTTTTACTGTGTTACTGGGGCAGATTTGTGTGACTAATGTTGTGACATTAGTTTTTGGCTTCCTCTCTTCTTCGGTGCAAATATAAAAATAAATTTTAAAACAACACCAAGAAAAGCAGCTTTCTCTCACATTGAAGTGTTCAACCAGAAGCTCCCCAGAGGCTTTTGTGATGGCTCATTTATAATATAATTCAACAAGAGCAGTTAAGTGATGCTGTTGTACAGTTTAAGTGCCTTTGCTAATTTTCCTGGCCCTGGGGGGGTTTTGTATCACATATTTCATTTGAAGCAATATAAATTTCAGAGAGCAATCAGAAACATTCCCTAAGGAGTGCAGGGGGACATCTGGACAAAGAACTTCCTTTTATAAATATACACCATGCATTTTTTGTAGCCACACTTGTAATAATGTCTATACTCTCTTTCCTCCACTTCTTAATGGGGATTTTGCTACAGACTTAAATACTAACACACACTCATTATGGATATACATACTTGCACTATTAACACACTTTCATATCTATGATCAAATACACATGTGAAAATGAAATTAATCATTTTCTAAGCAGAGTCTGAAATAGCAACCAGACTTCCTAACTCGGTGAACCCCCCGGCTGAAAGCCACACGCAGACAGCAGTTCCTCAGAGATAAGGAGATGAGGAGCTGCAGGAGTGGTTTCCAGATTTCCCAGAAGATCCATCATCTCATTGCGGGATGGTGGAGGGTTGGACACACGGTTCAGTCCCAGAACAACCCAGCAGTACTGATGATCTCAACAACTCACTGGTTCACCTTTCCCAAAGCCAAGCATTCAGATTACCTAGAGCTCCCTGGTGTTCATACATACTGTCCGGGAACGCCACGACCAAAAAGGTGTTGAGCTGGACTCCAGCAAGCATCATATAAAAAGACATTCAACTGGGTCTTGTTGAATTGGTGCAGAGTTACTCATTAAAATTTATGGCTGTCTTCTGTAGTAGACTAGACAATCATTCAAATGGCTGTAAAATTTACAATTGCATGAGAGACTAAACACAAGGAAAAGAGCAGGAAGTATCATAAATCATAAACACAGGTCCTTAGTGTCACACTAAAAGCCAGAATCTCCATTTCTAGTGACAAGGCTTAAAGCCACATTGGTTTCACACTGCTGTATTTTCTTTAATGTGCTGGATTACCCAGAAGGTAGCCACCCTATAGCCCTAAACCTAGAGGGCTCTTCAGGGCAGTAATGAAAGAGAGATAGGGAAACATTTATCTGGTTCATTAACTTCAAGAGCTCAGTGCTTTTTGTATTATCTGAAGTGGAACCTGGCGCCTCCCCTATGCAGGGGGGCCACACCAAACACTGGGGCTGTGGGATGTGCAGTTAGAATACAGAGAGTCCTGAAGCGCTGATGCTGCCATTGAAGGGGGAAGGACATCTGGCTCATTGGGCCTGACTCCTGTGAAAGGTTAGCAGGTATTCCAGGTTATAAAAAGTGCTGTAGATACACAGACCTAAAGAAGCCTAAATCCCACAGATGAGATTACGTATACATTAAGAAGGCCCAATAGCATCCAGCCAAGCACTGCGGCAGTCTGGCTGGTGACATGATTTAGATTGCTCCACGTACTTAGGCCCATTGTAACTGCATGTGAGCAGACCTAAACAGAAGAAAACATGACAGGAAAAGTGTTTTCTGTTCTTCCATTAAAGCTACCCAGTAGATCAGCAGTATCCACATATTAATACACACAGTAAATTCCACGTCCTTCTCTGCTTTCCTTTTAGAACTGTGGGAAAACAGATGGACCCTCCTGCACACCCTCTAGGTCAATAGATCTGTTGAACCAAAGAAAGACAAAATGCCAACAAACACTCTCTAGTAGCTTTCTGTGCTTCCCCTCAGTCTGCTGTATTTTTACTTTATCCCTTTAAAGAGCTAGCTTAGCAAGCCTGAAATACCAAAGTCCATGTATTTAAAACACATTGGAAGAGGAAAGAATTTTTAATCTTTTTTTAATACCTGCAATGATACTGGCCTTTTTGATTAGCAAGAGCCAGCATTTTTCTCAAGCAGCTGCAACATTTCTCTTCACCATCTCCCTTTCCCTGCAGATGATACAGTGTCAGAGCAGCTGAGACCAGAAGCATGAAGGCTGAGATACCATGAGAACGGCTGTTCTTGCAACAGGAGTAGTGAAATACATTCAGAAGTCACAAGAGATGTGGCAGCAACACAACACGTCCCTTTCAATTTAACAAGTTCATTGCTTTTGGATATGGCTGTTCCAGCTTCTGGGAACCTACTTGAACTGAATGTTTTAGAGTTGTAAAAAGTGCATGGTATCAGCCAGAATAAAGTCTCTTAGAATTTACTTTCTTCTTTTTGAAGTTTAACACTGACACCATTTCTGCATAAGTTGTTTTTAAAATAATTATTTTCATTAAATAATGGCAATTTGTTCACTGAAATAACTGAGGAAACCCCTGTGTACTCCAGTAAGCACTGGCTGAGGCCTCCAACACCAGATTCTGTCATCCTTAAAGACTTGACCCAGCACCATGAAACATTACTGGGAATTATGCCATTGGCTTCAAAGGGAGTAGGAACAGGCCCTAAACAAGCAAAACTTCTAGCTATTACTCCAACGGGAGTAATCCTGTCAGGCCACAGAATGTGCCTACATAAGCCAAAAATTCAACAGTGCTTTCTAAATGATATCCATACATTTCCTATGAGTGTTCTGCATCTACATACGCACAAACCACCCCGATGCATGTATCAGGTAATTGTACAGAAAGACACAAGGGAGTGCTAAGAGAGCTTGTGTATAAACCCCAGACTGTTTACCTGATGGGTTCAGGGCCCTTCTCCAATATTATCCCTCCAAAATGTGCATGCACAGACAGACAATTGTCTCACAGACCAAATTTCCACAGCACATCACAAGAGTTTTATAACTAAGCTCTACCCATCTTCTGCCTTACTGTGATATGAAATTAATTGAAGGAGGGTAGATTTTCATGGGAGCTTTTTCCTTAGTACTGTTATTTTGACCCGTGGATGATTTGCCAACAAGTGAGGCAGATTGTGGTTGGACCTCGCTGCCTTAAGCTGAAAAGGGCAGAACAAACCCCATACCCAGATATGTGAATAGCCTTTGCAAGGTGGAACTCTGTATTATTGCAACATTCCCCACTGCCCACACAGCCACACATGGTAGAACATCGAGACAGGACAAAAATCAGTAAGATTCATATCTAGTGTCTATGACTTGGGGTATTTGAACCTGGGATTTTAACTCAGTGGGAAAGCAGTTTTCGGGGCTTTAGAGAGGGTTCCAGTAAGAAGCAAAAGCCAGGGGTGCCTAAATTACAGAGTCATAATATATGCTGACTTGGAAGGGACCCACAATGGTCGAGTCCACCTCCCAGCACTGCACATGACACCCCAAGAATCACGCCATGTACCTGGGAGTATTGGCTAAATGCTTCTTGAACTCTGCCAGGCTTGGTGCTGTGACCAGCTCCCTGAGCAGCTTGTTCAGTGTCCAGACACGCTCTGAGTGAAGAACCTTTTTTTAATATCCAACCTAAACCTCTCCTGACACAACTTCAGGCCATTCCCTTAGGTCCTGTCACTGGTCACCACAGAGAAGACATCAGTGCCTGCCCCTCCTCTTCCCCTCGCAAGGAAGATGTAACTGCAACGAGGTTTCCCCTCAGGCTCCTCTTCTCCAGGCTGGACAGACCAAATGCCCTCAGCTATTCCTCAAGTGGCTTTCTCTCAAGGCCCTTCATCAGCCTCATTTCCCTCCTTTGGGTGCTCTCTAAGAGCTTTATATCTTTTTTATATTGTAGTGACCGAAATTGATCACAATACTAATAAAAGCATGGTTTAAGAATTACTACAACTCCTGGTTTCCTTCCCCCCCCCCCCCNNNNTTTCTTCCAACCCCTGTTTCCTCCCCCCCCCCCCCCCTTATTTATACTTCACCCTTCCAACCCCAAAAGTCAACAAGGTCAGAAAGCTTTATTGAATATGTCTTCTAAACTGCATTTAAATGCAATTCCCAGAATCTATTATGCTGAAACGATCTAAGCCTAACACACTTTTGAGAAGTCAGGCATTGCACTTTGCTTTTCTAAATCAAGTTACATTTCCTCCACTTTACCAACTTCCATAAGGTTCAAAACATCTCCAGGCTTTTGAACCTTTAACTTTCTTTGTATTTCACATTTCACTATAAACGTAGCAGTTTCCTGCACACCAAAGGAATCAAGAATGGATATAGGCCAGGATAAACTTTCAAAATATCTCATTGTGGATTTTTCCTCCTCATTTCAGTATTCATGACTGTATTTGAAAACCACAGATATGCAAAAGAATGACTCTTCTTGGTATGAAACAGCATATTCAGGTTCAGTTCTTAACCTAAAGGAGTTCAAACCGATCTAACATGCTGAATGAATAAAGAAAATTTTTAGCAGAACAGACGAAGATTTATTATATATTTGAGATTATACACCTCTGGTTGGCACAAAACAGGCTGATTTCTCAGGGATGAAAAGGAAATGCAAGAAGCTTGAACTCAGCAGCTCAGGAGTTAAACTTCAATTAAATAATGAGGTACAACAAAGATTATATTAGCTACTAACTCTTGAGACACCTACCACACCAAAACCCGTCCTTTGCCAGAGATTCTTGTTGAATTATTGATTCAGTGAGAGTGCAATTTTTAAAGGAAATTAAATCCTGCTGGAGAAGGACAGTTCCAAAACTGTTAGATAAGGATTATTGTAAAGGGAATTGAACATTGGAAAGGGAACATGCATCCACCCTGAACAGAAGGGATAGCACATAACTGCCTTGAAGACAAAGACAGAGGTGGGGGAAAAGAAAATACATTGTTTGATGTTATCTGAGACATGACGAAAGAAGTGTATCCTCATCTGGGAGTTTTTAAAAACAAAGAGTATGATAGACATGTGTATATACTACTCAAAGGAGAGTGCCTTCTCTCCCTCAACAAAACACCAAGGTCCCCACCCACAGCAGTTTTATTCACCAAGATCCATGTGGCTGACACAAGGATTGTACCAGCTCAAACTGCTTCCCAGCCCTGAGCATGGCCCTGGATAGATTTGCTCTGTTGGTAAGATGAAAGGCAAGGATTTCCCCCAGAAAGTCTCCAGATGAACTTGCTGGAGGCCCCCTGTGGCAGGAAGTCAATTTATAGACTTCTGACACACAGCAGCTGCTGTCGAAAGCTCCCCACGGCTTTCGAAGCCACACTGACCAGTCTGCTACCACGGCCTCCCTGCTTTAATGGGATCCTGAAAAACACAAGTTTATCCCAAGGGTTCCAAGATTTTCAGGGTTTTCTCTTTTCTACATTAGATTGCTCACATGAGGACTGTCAACAGAAACACATCCTCTGCTCTATTACCTGTTTGATATTAGTGCTAAAGGAAGAATGCACAACTAGTTAAAAAGTTTCTGTAAAGCTTGTATAGCTGTCACAAAACTAGTGAGTTTTATACTGTTATTGGAAGCCACTATTTTCTGAGCAGGCTGATAGCATGGTAGGAAGTTGGATTTGGTCCATTCAGTAGTTTTAAAACCAGCCCACATTTTCTCCTACTTTGAAATAGACCCATACACAGGTAACGAATTGTTTGTCATCCATGTATTTTACTAATAGCCTGCAGTCTGCATTTCTCCTGAGCCCCCACCATCCAGCATTTTCAGTGTACACATTTCAGTCCAGTACCTTGCACTACATTTTCAATGGTATCCTGCCTGCCACATTATTTCTCTTGGAACACAAGGATGCAAGAAACCAAGGAATTCCAAGAGCTGTTAATGGCCTTTTTCAGTTCAGCAAAAGTCAGGAAGATTTTACCAGCTGGCATTTTTTTATTATTCCCATCTCAAGGAACAGCTGCTTTTCCCCCCTCCGAGGGCATCCTGCCAGGAAAAGAAAGCCATCTAGTTAAGACAGATTGTCAGTAACAGACTTTAACCTGATGAGGTAATCACCAAATCAAGTCCTAAGAACAATGATAAGTAATAGGGATTGCTTTACGGGGTAAATGAAGAGGAAATCCCCCTGAAATAATATAAATCAAATTTTCGAAACATTGAGAAAAACCTGTCCTGTAGGGCAGAAATTTTCCATGTAGGCATTCCCCACCAGAGCTGCTATTCTCTGTGCCATGTTCAATGTGCCAATTAGATGAGAACCTGTTTTCTTTTCTCTCCTTGTGAAGCTGCCTTTTTAAAAGCCAGAATTTTGCTTCAAGTAAAATACTTATCCTGGACAGGCTCTTTGGAGAGCACCTTTTTCACTAAAATTCTCCTGAAGGAGCAGGGAGAACACCTTAGCACAACAGACCAAAAAAATTCCTGCAGACTGACCTAAAATTCTTCTGAAACCATCTAAGGGTCAAGTGTGCAGGTGGCATGCAGTGCTACACCTGATCAGGTAAATGGCCAGCCAATATTTACAACACCCAAAGCTTTCCAAGAAATACCTACATATTTCGCCAGAGCAATTCACTAAGCAATTGCATGGTCAGAGTAAACTTAAATTTATGATTGGATACCACATGCTAGAAATTCCTGATGCTGTAGAGATTCAACTTCTTATCATTCCAGAAAGACAGAAAGGTCCTTGCAAATTCTTCTATGATCTTCTTCACAAATGTCTCTATCCACCCAGAATCCCTTCTTCTATTTCCCGTTGTTTTTAATCAGTTATGTCCCTTTCTCCATCACTGCTTTTGTTCCTGTCATCCTCCACTACATTTAAAAACCAATTCCTACATAGAATCCAGTTACTTCTTTCTCTGGCTCTCATAATAACATTCTACCGCTATAACAAAGCATATCTTTTCACCTGCATCCACTTCAGCTTCTTCACCAATGAAAATGAGTACACGGCTTTCCAGCTATAGTCAGTCTCTGATACTTTTGGATGAGACTTGTTTGCAGTGCTATTATTGTAATTTATTACATCCCATCCTCCCTAAATACCATTTTCCTTGCTGCAAACCAAAGATCTCTTTTTCCTGGCATCTAGCAACCCTGCAGTATCTTTGTTGACATCCTGCCAAGATCTTTGCAGGTTCTCAGCAAATCTGTTAGTCTCTGCTGGGGCCAGCTGCTGTCTACAACCCTCACATATTCTGAGTTTCGTTCAATTAGAAACCCCCCTGAATATATTACATGCTTCTGACCTCAAGGGTAATCAGACAGAAAGACACTTCTGCCGACCACTGCAGAATCCTTAGCTCACTAGCCCTGAAATTCAATTTGTGTAATATCACAATGGGTGAGAAGAGATCAGGTCAGAAGAAGAAAGGAGTTTTCATCCAAGTCTTCCTCCTAAAGATTCAATCTTGGCATGGTGTCCAGAGACATTTATCCCACCCTCCCAAAGAAACAGATGAAATCTCAGAAGCTGATGAGATTTGAACTGTTACCAACTTTTAAAAAAAGCTTCAGAGCTGTCAGCATCCCAGTTCTGATCCTTCACAGACTGCAAATGTATTCACATGATTCAGCATTATTTTATTAGATGTCAAATTTTTCATACTTCAAGAGATTTTTTTGTAAAACTGGAAAGGCTGGATCAGTTTTGCTGGAGTGGCCAGCTAGGCTACTCTAGCTTTTGTGAAATAAGATATCTAATATAGCATGAACATACACTAAACCCCAGCTGTTTGGTAAGAGAGGACCATTAGGCTGCCTGTACCACAAGGTGTGCTGCAGAAACACCTGCTGAGAGAGGCAAAATCCACCCCTCGAGCCCCACACCATGCAAGTGCATAATGTGCAGGTGGTTTGAAAAACAGTGGCTCTAGTATTAGATGAAAACTGAGCAGGACTTCAAGGGTCAGTATGGCGGACTGACATGCCAAACCTGGCAGTACAGGTTCTATATAGGAACTAGCCCAAAAGACCTCACTCTCTGCAATAACCATAAATGTAAAAGAACAGGAATTTTTACCACTTAAATCTCAGAAGATTGATCCCCAATAACTAAGGAATACCGGGGGAAAAGAAACAGCTTCCAATCATATGCAGACCAAAAAGAAACAAACCCCCAACACCTAGAAAAGGGGTGCACACCCACTCTCTAGCCACTGCCCGGGATGCTTAGATACCACAAACATGCCACAGTCCCACGGGCTCAGGTTCAGAGGAACTGCAGGTTTGTAGCTGTCTCTGGGATCCGGTTTTAAGATGGCACATTCGTGACCTTTAAAGTGGTAATTGGCTTCAAGGTAGCATTGAGGTATGCTTTCCAATTCATTCCAGTATAAAACCATGCACTGCAATTTTTCCCTTCCTTGGATTTCAGGAGCTGGGTCAGACCTTTGTGTACCATGCTTTCTAGAAACTGGGGTTTGGCAGATCTACTTTACCTTCTGGTTATTGTTGTTTTGTGAGCATATGAAAAATGAAAGAGGCCATAAACACAGCAACTGAAGGAAAACACAAAGCAACTGAGCTACTGCTTGGAGCCATGTGAACACGCTTGTTGCAATAGATGGTCTTTGGCTGTTCTGGTTTAATGCCTCAGTGTGAGTGGGTGCCACACAATAGTGATGTTGATATCACTCCTGACTGTCATTATGGAATAGCAGTTATTACAGCCTCTGGCCCAACTTGTCAGCACTTACAGGAGCAGACGCAGCACCGCCCAGGCACATGAAGAGTTTTTCACTAGTTTTGTACAAATGGAGAATTAGCAGGTGAGAATCTCAGAAGAATGCACAAAAACTGCATTCATATATCCATCTGTAGGTCTTTCAGGAACTCATCACCTTACATAGCAGTAAATATCTTCAGCCAACATGCAGTATAGTTACTGATGCAAAATGCACCCTTAGCAAGCCTGCTGGTAACAATGCACAAGCCTAATGCACGGCATAACAAATTCACATCAATATGTGATCAGCAGCAGCTCTCGAGCTCTGCCCTGTAAGTGCACCCTGTGGGTGTGATGACATCATTTGTGCTAAATGCCAACTGAACTCCAGACCTCTGCTCTCAGCTGACCCAACAACCCCACAACAGACTGTGGGGGTACCAAAGGACAGGCACATGCTCAGTCAACTCACAAACCTTTGCTAACATGACTTCCCCTTCAATCCACATTAGTTCCAGCTAGACAGCATTTGTGCCACAGGAGAAAAAGGCAAAACAAGCAGATTAAGGGGAAAGGACTGTACCTTTCTTTAGCACTGCCATGTTGATATCATGAGGGTAAATGCTAAAGCATTCCTAATCTGATAAGTCAGGTGCAAGACTCAGTATTACTTCAGAGAAACTCATGTTGTCACCAGAAAACGTTTCAGCTACAATAGTGCATCTTACTTCAAACATTCCACACACAATTGTACTTTGAGTGTCTAGGAAAAACTTCTTCATGGTGATGATCTATTCCTAAACTAAAAAGCTCTAACATATCTCTAGGACAAAACAAGTACACCCAGAGAGTAACGCAAGATCTTAAAGGAATGCTGTTGACCAAGTCTAATAACTGCCTAGAATAAATTTCACTACATCAACAATTAACCATGAGAGCAGAATCAGAGAATCACAATATTCTGAATTGGAAGGGACCCATAAGAATCATCAGTCCAGCTTTTAAGTGAATGGCCCACAGAGGGATTGAACCAGTGACCTGGGTGTTATTAGCACTCACCTCCCAGACAGATAAATACAAAGCTCAGTGACTTCGTTTGAGTCCGACCACACCAATGGTCACACGAGTATTTTATAGGATGCGTGTGTATGATTCCACTCAAAACTTGTTTCTGTTACCTTTGACAGTATCTTTAAAAAGCAAGATACTGTATAAATTGCTGTACAGTTTGCAGATAGTCCCAGTTTTTGGAGCTCAGGACATGTTCATTTGCACGAGTGTTTAACAGTTCTGGACAGCTTGTTCTGCAGCTCCTAATCCTACATACATCCTTCACCACGCTGCGAGGTGCACTGGCTCTCAGCATTGGTGCACACTCAGCAGCAGGAAAGACATGACTTTTTACAAGGATTATCAACTCATTTGTTGGATTGATGCTTTGAACACCGGCTACTATTTTCCAAATTTTCTTTTATAATGATAGCACTGCCCTACTGGCCAGATAGAGATCTGTAAGCCAAACTTTTACACAAAATACATTAAGGAATTTAATTAATGCCTGACACTGGGGAGGGCAGTAGCAGTGGTATTCCATACAAGAGAATCCCTGCTCAAGTAAACAATGTACTACATGTTGGAGATTAACAGCAACATTGCTAAAAAAAATACTTTCTAAGGGATTAGTCCAGGGAAATTTTTGGGTTTTAGTCCAGAGAAAGCATCTTTGATATTAATTGGGATTTTTACATATGCTAGATCCTTCACCTGGGAGAATTTCAAACATGGCAATATTTTTCTCCTCACCTCTTTTATGTGTTTCTCTCAAACATTTAAGCACCTGCATTTTGTAAATTTACTCATTGGTAAAGTCCTGGCTTCATTTTTTTTCCTCTGAGGTGTGACAGTTTCTTCTGGGCCTGAGTTTTTCCACTTGCTTTAGCAATATTCATAAGCTAAGTTTACGCACATGCTTAGATATACCTTGGATTGGGATTTAAGAGAAACAGCTCTGTGAATTTGCTTGCATATCCAGCACATCCAACTTGTTTCCCTGTGCTGTGATCCACTCAGAACAAAAACACTCAAGTTTCAAATCAATTGTTCCAAAGATTTTGTATGCATATTAGGAGGATGTCAGTCACACTAATTTAAGTCACCCTGCTGTGCAAAAGAAATTGTTCAAAAAAGTCATGCTCCCTCTCAATCACAATGTACTATAAAGTAATCTGGCGTAACCAACTCAGAAAATATCAGACCCATAACTATACAATGTGAAATGTAGTGTTGATAAGATGATTTTTAATTAGAATTTAAAGCTCATTTTGCAGTTACTCTATGAGACCCATTTTCACCTTTAGCCACCTAGTACTGAAAATGAAAGATTTGCTGTATGCACTATTTAATAGGTCAAACACAATGAAATTACAAGTGTAGATAAGGGAGAATCCTTTATTCAGTGAGGAAAAAAAATCAAATCTAGAAAAGACTACATACAGAGCAGAACTGGTTGGAAAGCTTTCGTTAAAACAGCTGCCTGCCCTGCTCTCCTGCTTGACTCCCTCCCAGCTCCCTCAGCAAATTAGAAAAACACTAGAGAAAAAGCTGTTCATAAAAAGTTACCTAAGGAAAATGATATCATTTGAAATTATACAAACTATTTAATTTTCCAGTCAAAACTACTTGCATGGAAACAGAAGATACAGTTCTAAAAAAAATGAAAGTCAAATTGTTCTTAACCAAGTTTCTTCAAGTCTATTCTTCTCTACATGTAGACTAAGTATGGACACTAAGTATGGACAAACATGATTTTTCATTGAGGAGCATTTGAGATGCTGGGTTTTATTGCAACTTAGGATATACCTGTATGTCACTTTTTCGATGAATCTCAGTATTAAACTATGTTTTAAATATGTATTTCCATGAATAAATATTTTCTTTAAAAATGCAAAAATGGCTGAATGAATTCTTTAAGATGATATGCATACCAATTACTAATATAATCTGCTGGCACACTTCAGAATCATGCTCAATATCTCTTTTGATCAGAAGGTTTTCTAACCCTGTCACTGACAAACTTCAATAATTTGCCGGGTCACAAGGTGAAATCACTCTGAAACAGTGCTTCCTAAAACCCATAAATATCTCAGGTACATGAAAAGAAATGGAAAGTTTTGCCTATTTGAAGATTTTTATTTTGCATTTTAATATAATAATTATAGCAGAATCCAAGTTTTACAATGTCAAAAACAGGAACTTGAGGTGATTGCTGAAGAGCCTGTTGTGACTTGGAATGACACAACCATAGGAAATCTCATCTGGGGAAATATGATAGTTTAGTCCTGTAGAAACAGTTGGGGAGACTCATATGACAAAAATTAGAATATCCATGACATGAAAGGAAACCTCTACCTTCTTTTTTGCCCTTCCTGTCCAACTGTACAGTTATGTAAATTAATGGGAAAACCACTATTTTCATTCTTCCCTATTTGGTTCCAAATTATATAAATAGGGGTTTTTCCACCCATTTCCCCATTCCTCAGTTCATACCATATCATACACCCTCTTCTTGCATCTTGGTATAAAAACTGGAAACAAGAAAAGAAAGGAACTAGACAAATGAAAAAACCCTCTTCCCTGATAAACAGCCAATGCTTCTTAGTTAGAAAAAGTTTTTAAAAGGGAATAAAGTTTTGTACATGAAAAACTCCAGTTAGTGGGAACAGAATCTTGCAGCTATGAAAATAACTTTGTATGAGTGTTTCAAAGCATTCAAAAGTACTTTTTCCAAACAAAAAAAAAAAGGTAAACAAAAAAAAAACCCACAAAAAAAAACCCCACCAAACAAAACAAAATTTAAAACACACACACACAAAAAAAAAAAAAACCTGCCACCAAAATCCATCAACTAAACACCAACTTTTGCCCCGGCTCTCATAGGTGGGTTTGGCACTTCACACTCTTCTGGGAAGTGCTCATCGTAGGGATGCTACGTTTGCATCTGCACCTGCCTTTTGCAACAACTCCCAGCTGCTTCAGTGAAGAGAACAAAAGCCAGTTCCCAAATTCAGCCACTCAACAGTCTTGACATCTAAGGATAAAACACATTCACCTTTTATGAGCTGGCACAAAGCCCGTGCACTATTTAAATTGCACTTTAGTCTGTTAGAATTTTTGCAAGGACTGGGTCTTTCCAGAGACATGATTTCCCTCTTCCCGAGTGAGCTCCTGTACATAACTTAAGCAATCAACAACTCAGAAGATCTCATTTGCTCTGATTATATCAGAACATCACTGACTCCTCTCTCTCTGAGACCATTCTAGTGCTGCAACTTTGGATATAGTTACTAAATATTGAAAACACCTAGGTCAGCCGACTTTTGCGGCTTTGTGCCTTGACTCACATCTTTCTTTTCAATCTTCTTCCCTTTTGCAACTTTAAATGCCTGTGAGGGAATTTTTGTCGAAGTGTGTCAGTGGCAAAATCAGGCCGCTGGCTTGTTAAATAAACAATCAGCCCCCAAGACGTTCCAGAAAAAGGATGAGATTTCTCATACTTACATCTTTCGTGAGTTAAGGTTTATTTAGGTTTTGAATCCCTCAAGGCAAGAATGCAATGTGTAAAGCAGAAGCCCATAAGAGAAATATTTTAGCCCTATTGCCTACTGAGAAGGAACAAGGCTTTTAAAAACAGATCAGAATGCCACACTTCATTAAATAACATCAGCCTTCCTTGTCTAATAAACTTTCTCCTTTATTTTTCTATTGCATTCATTTGTATCTATTTTTAAAAGATAGCTTAGCTTCCATATAAACAAGCTATCAGGTGACCAATGGCTCTTAATGCTCACACTGTAAGAGGAACATCCAACTGGAGGAAAATCTCTCTCTCTTTATTTCTCTTTTGAGTCTAAGGATGGATAGATATTACTAAAAAATAGTCCAAGCTGTATAGTTAAATTCAACTGGTTTGAAAGAGACAACAAAGAATTAGCAGAAGAAATTCATTCTTGTTTCTTAAAACATCCAGGATCTCACACATGCTAAAGGTTTTATTTGTCTGTACCTAGATATGTGCAAAGATATAAAGGATGTTAATTTTCCATATGAATGCAAAGATTTTCAGAACAATGCAAAGAAACCTGACACCAGAAACCTTTCTCTCTTTCAGATTTGGTTGAAGAAAAAGACACCTTAGTGGAATGGCCAGCTGAAGTTGACAAAGCTTGGAAACATCTCTGGACCTGTTTTCAAACATTCATAGCTTCCCATTGGCTTTAGAGATGGGTCTGAAGTTTCTTCAAGTTGAAGGATATTCAGACCCAGGATGGAATGAGAAGAGAGAAAGCCAACAATACATTGTGGTTCTAGATCTGACTATAGCTGCATTCAAAAGCACTTGGATCCTAACTGGGTATAAGAGCTCCTTTTTAAATAAATCAAAGATAAGAAAGCCTACTGAACTCTCAGTCTAGTTGAAATGCATACATGCAGTGAGTGGAATGAAAATACTCTATTTTATTATTGGAGGAAAATTAGGGTTCCCTAGTGAGCCCCAGCAGAACAGCTGCATCTCTTACCATGTTCAGTGGAAGTTAATGGTGACCCTTCACAATTGGGGCCCAATGGTCAGGAGACTAGTTTAATTTTTTCATTTTACAGCAAATAAAGTGAATTTCACCTTAGGTGGATTTAGTGTGCTTATAAAGCAGCAGAGAACACAAGTGATTCTATAGGAAAAGAAAGTCACAATTATAATTTCATATCTTTTCCTTATTAAAGAATAGCAAGCTTTTCCAGGGGTTTCCCCAGTGTCTCTTGTGACCACTGACTACCTCTATACTGCATTATGTTGAGAAAAACAGCAAAAACTTCTTATAAAGTTCACGACAATTTGTTACTGCTCAGCAGGAACATAATCTGCACTTCTTACAGTGCTGTAACCCAATTTAATTTCCCTGTCAGACCACTTGATGGATGTGTATATAGAGTTCTCAAACAGGAGATAAAACTTTTTACCACTGAAGGCAGATAGTACTTTCCCTTTCATTTGCTATCCAGGAGTTCAACCATCACCTGCTCAGCAAGGCTTCACTAATTCGGTTCTCAATTTTTTGAATATATTTGTCTTTTTCATTTAGAATTAAAACAGAACTAAAATATAAACATTTGCATAGGTGAAAATCTCCAGTTTCTGGAATTTGCAGCCTGAGCAGTATGTAATTCCTCCATTTTAATTCACAGCAATGCTGACCTTAAATACAGCCAAAGAATGAGTATTTAGCCTGGCTGCACTGAGGCTCTGAGTGAGATGTGTGAGCCTGAAAAAGCAATAAGACACATGCACTCACAAAGTTTTCCTAATATATTCCCCTTTATAAGAGCGCTAAAAACACTTCAGCTCTCAGTGCTGTCTTTATCACACTTTGAAAAGTACAACCACACCTACACATGAATGGGAAATCCCCTCTGAAAAATGTATTAAGGCATTTTAATAACAACAGGTTTATGATTATTCTCACTAGTGCCAAATACTGTTTTTCTAAGCTTAAAGGCAGGTAATAACACACTGAGTAATGACATTATGCTATTATTTAGAACAGAGTATTTCCAATTTGTGTAGCAAATAGTTCAACCTTTTCAATTTATGAAACTGAAATTTTAGACTGGAACTTTTCAAGAAAATTCACAATAGATTGAATAGGTTTTGATAACCACCTTGTTTCAAGGGAAACACAGCTAAAGGCAACAGAATCTAACAGAGCTGGAGGACAAATATCTGGATACACACAATTTATACCCAAGGTATCGTATGATGATTATTAGCCACCATTCTAATTCTGTGAACGGTGAGCAGACTTGAGAGCCAAGTATTGTACATGAAAGACAAGAAGGAGCAGCAACATTCCTGCAAGAGTTGTTTTAGGGCCCAGCAACACAAACAGTCCAGGACATAGAAATTAAACTGACTTTGCCATCAATACATTGATTAGAAAAAACTCTAAGTGATTGCAAACAAGACTAAGTGCAGAGATAATCACATGAAGAGCAAAGAAAACTCATAGGCCCTTGTCAGCTTCGCACACTGATTTTTAAAAGTCCACCTCAAATCCACCTACTGCCCCAAGCTTTCCTCAGTAACATACACCAACTTTTAAAGCCAGTGAGTAGTTTTTCTTCATGAAATTAAGCCCTTTTCCCAAGGACCCAGATATGCACTTAAGGCTGGAGGAAAGCCTTTGGTAGGGGTCTGAAAGCCAGGATAAAATTGCATATCACTGTGTTCTGCTCCTTTTCCCCTAATCTCCTTCACCAGTAGTCCAATAGCAATATTCAAACAAAATTCAGCTCAAACTCCAGGAATATTTTTTCTTTTTTAACATCCAAGAAAACGTGAAGCAGTTTTGCCTTTGTCAGATCTGCATCTA
Organism: Cnemophilus loriae; assembly: GCA_013397755.1. Classification (NCBI taxonomy): domain Eukaryota; kingdom Metazoa; phylum Chordata; class Aves; order Passeriformes; family Corvidae; genus Cnemophilus; species Cnemophilus loriae. Next base: position 873,330 of record VZTF01000702.1, read on the forward strand.
GTCTTCTAAATCTAAGAAAACATAACCCATAGCTTTACAGGTTGTTCTACACCAGTTGGAATTAATTCCTAATGAGTCTGTGCAGTCCAGGTTTTTTCACTGAGGGTTAGATCAGACACCACCTTTCCACTCTTTTGGATCTGTTGTTTTAATGAGACATTTGCAAATATCTTTGTGAAATGTATAAAGCAGGCAATGGCTAATAAAACAGAGTTGTTCTCACTAAGACACTATTTCCTGAGCAATCAAGTAACTGCCTTCTGGGAGCTTCTGCAAAAACCAAAGTTATAGATAGCGCTTTCAGAAGTCAAGATTAAAGTTCAAAAATAATCATATGTGTTAGAAACACGCTTATTAAAGAAAAAACATATTTACTCAGCAATCCTCAGAAAATCCACACTTTATGCAGAGAATATCCTGAAAAATGTGCAGTAGATGCTCTGATTTTCATACCAAAGTCGCAACTTCCCAGAAGCAGAGCTTCTGCTGTGCAAGTAAATAATATTCAGCCTTTATGGCGACATTTCAGCGTTTCCAACAGTATATCTGAGTTTGCATATAAGGTTTTGTGTTCCTCTTGTTGCCAAAAAAGAAAGAGTTCAGTGCTTTCCATACACTATTTGCTTCTCCATGGGAATATCACCAATACAGAAGCCAGCATATCAACAGCTGGAAAAACTTCCAAATGTCTCTTCTTGAGTCAGAAATAACACTGAGAAGATGGTTAGGTCACTGGATTCATTGCATTAGAGATGATGCTGCAAAACTGGAAAAACCTTAATCAATTTAAGTGGCTCAATAAAGTTTGACCAGCAGTCAAGACTAAAAAGACTATGAAAAGACTGGAGTTGCAGAAAAGATGATAGCATTGATTAAGGTATTAAGAGTCAAAATTTCTCTCTCATAACACCCAAGGGCAAAGTTTACTTAAAAGAGAAAGAAAAGACAGTATGAGATGGCAATTTCTCAGGTTTCTAGTGTTGGCTGAATTAGGTATGTATAACCTTTCTGTCTGCCCATAAGACCTCCATTCCCCCAAACCAGCCCTCTTTCAGCTGTTTCCAAAATACATTGTCCTCCACACCTACTGAAGGTTCCCACTCTAGAAATCCAAACTGGCTCTCAGTTCTCAATCTTTCTCTAAAGGATACTTCTCTAAGGAAATCACTTCACAGCAGAAATTGCACCTTACTATTTTCCCTCGTCATTACATACATCTTAAACCTGAATCTCTTAATATTCCCTCATTTCAGATGGGATTAAGTGCAGTACAAAGTGTTTGTCTTGAATGAAGCAGGACTACAAGGCAGCTTTTCATTCCTTGATTGTGCTATTTCAGAAAGTAAGAACTGCAGAACTATATTAAGGGGTAAATTAACAGATTTCAATATTTTAGTTCAAATGTTGACAAATATTTACTTTGGAACTGCTAGGTACATCTACAATGCTATAAAAACAGTACTTGCTACCAAAAACATCATAAAAGCCTATAAATTATTTAAAGATTAAAGTTCTCTATCAAGTTTTCATAAGCATCTGTAAAATTCCAGTCAATCTAACAGATAAAACTATAAGTTCTACTTCCACATTCTTATTTCAAAAGCCAAGAGTTATCATAAAGCTATTAGAGTTTAGATGTAATAAATTTGTATTTAGGAAAAACACATCTATTTCAGATTTGAAATGCCTGCAAAGGCAGCTTTCTGATTACAAACAAAGATTACATTAACCAGTTTAATAGCCATCAATACACATGTAATTTTTTAAAAAGCTTTTTCACATGGCAAGTCCTAGTTAAAAATTCAGCAGGTTTAACACTTAACATCGTTATTCCATAATCAACACCAAACTCATATTCAGGCTTTTGCAACGCCAACAGCTATTGTAAGAAAATGCTATGTTACAAATTACTCTAACAGCAGAATTTTACAACAGATGAACATAAGAGTCATTTATAATGCGTTTGTTGCTATTAAAAAACAAATAAACATTTATAGTCTGTGCTAATTAACTTTACTGCTGAATTAGTAGTATTCCTCACTCCTCTTAATTAGAAGAAATATTGCAAGTATGGCATTAAAGTCAAACCCTTCAGTGCAGTAAAGGCTGACATGTTTTAAAACCTCTGTCATCCTCTAAAACACATGGAGCTTTTGGAGCTATATGCACCAGGTTCAGTACTAACACCCTCCACTACAGGTGTACACTGTGATGCATGAACTGTGATGGAGCAATTTAAGGGGGAAATGTTAGAAATAAATTACCGTAGTTTGAGCACAAAATCTAAGTACAGCCATTAGTAGACCTGCCTCACCCATTATCAAGCAAGTCCCTCCTGGTCCAAGGCTAGGAAGTCAACATACTTAAACACATTGTCCCAGCACGTGTCCATGGAAGTGGAAATTCAGCTTGGCTATGGCTACAATCTCCAACAGCTGTCACAAAGTACATGAAGCGTTTACATCATGCATCAATAAACATTTCATTGTTTTGTGGATTTTTTACTTTGTCTTGCTGCTGCCAATCCCAGTAGTACTTCGTGGCAAATCTAAAGACACACCCAGTTTGTTCTCATGAGAAAAAACAACAAAGTATATCATCTTACCTTTACTGAAGTCAACAGTCGTGTCAGGATCGAGCCTGTGTGAAAGCAGAAAAGCATCCGACAGCAGAATCTCTGAAAGACCCCTTGGAATGATTCTTTTTCCTCATCTTAGTAAATAGAATATTCTCAAAGGTCTCGACTGTGCTCAATGTGTAGCAAAGGACCTGTCAACAGAAAGAGAACAACATGGTGAACAAACTCTGTTCCCCATGTCCCTTAGAGGAAGGTTCCTCAACTTCCTGAATTCCCTCAGCTCTCGGGAATGCCAGCTAAGTCAGTGGGTGAGATAAAGAATGAATTCCGCTTCGCTCTTCTCTAGACACACTTATTGTCTTCACCTCTTGAATGAGAGGTCACAGTTATTCATTAAAACTGTTATTTATCTCTGTTATATAATCAGGAGAATTTGTTATAATGCCTCATCAAATGTCTGCACACTTTGGGCAATACTCAAGGTTTGACCCAAAAGTTAGTTTTAAATGCCAACCAAAACAGTTTCTACCACAGCCATGAAGTTCTGGCTGATAATCTTATCTTTCAGGAGTCTGATGTTTAGATCCCTGCACCATCTTATACTTGGTTTTAATTTCTTGATTTAAGAGATCCAGTAGACTTCCTCCATGATAACCATATTTCCTCTGTGCTAAAAGGCAGAATGAGATCCTACCACAGACAAAAAGTTGCCAGTGCTTCATGTGTCATAAAAACATTCCAGGACTGGATACCATTTTCCTTAGTTTAATTAAAGCAATACTATTTTTCCCATTCACAAGTAACCTGATTTTTGTCAGCCTACCTACCAATATATTTTTCAAACTCTGTCAGTGCCACTCAATATTTTCAAGCTTTTTTTTTTTTTTTTCCAGATGAGGAAAAGTAATTACTACCAGCTTGCCAAGCACATGATTCTGTAAGTACCATTTCATGAGCACAGAAGACCATGAAGTTCAGAACCTTGGAGCTAACTTCTTGCTAGCTCTTTTCCACATCTTCAGTTTCCTGCCTTGGAGAAGGATGTTGTTGTATTAGAACTCTAACATTAAAGTTTGCTCCATTTAGTTTGGATATAATGGTTCTAGGAAGAACATCATAAGTTTGGAGGGCTTAAGTGAGACCTCAGACCTTGTAGCAGCCATGAACACATGGATCAAGTGCTTCAGAACTGCATCTGTACTCATATTGCAGAAGTCCTTGTAAATGTTGACAGAAATAGAAAAGTTTGCTTCTGAATCAGGCAATGATTTTGCTCTTACCAAAAAAAAATATATGGCATTGAATATATACAACTGTGAGTGCACATGAGCATATTTTTATACGACCATCTTCAAAAGCTTAGAAAGCATTTCATATATTAAGTTTTCCAGTGCTTTGACTGCCACATAGCCACCTCGTATTACAAAAGGACCACGCCATTGCACTACTGCCACATTAGACAGCATAATGCTCAGAGAAACGAACTGAGCTGCTCACCTTGAGCTTGTTTATGAACTAACCATGGTTGTAAGTCTATTCAACTAATCTTGTACTTGCTGCATTGCTGCATTGCTACTGATTTGTTCAAGTGTGAATAAATCTAGAGTCCTGTCCACATGCCTGGAAGATTAACGTACACAAATATGCCACGGACCACATGACAAAGCGAATTTAAAATTCCTTGTAGTGTTCAGCATCACAGTTCTACACATGTTGACCCTGACTAGCTGCAAAGAAGCTGATCAACCCTTTAACTATGGTTAACAAACCAGAGGCAGATGGGTGACAGTACAAGTGATACAAACATTCAAAATGCCCAGACACATGGAACTGGCACCACTCGTTCCTTCCAGGAGATGGTAATCAATGCAAATCTATGCATTACTTATGCGGTGTTTTAATTCCAAAGATAACATTCTGTGATTGATGAATTTTTCCCAGCTGTTGTCTACATAGCTGTTTAATTAGAGCATGCTGGCAGAGGCTGTTAATTCTTCACTGAGTTGCCGACTCCATGGCATTCCACTTTCTGCAAGGCAGGGTGACAGTTGGTAGAGGGACTTGGGCGGCTGGTCAGGGGACCTGACTTTTGGCAAAGGACCAACGCATTAGATGAGAAGCCAAATTCCATCATCTTCCTAACAATACTAGCAGGCTGACAAACAAAGTGCCTTAATTGCCAGTGCTACTGTCTTTGATGGACATTGGATCTAAAAGCACAGGAATATCTACTTCATGTTACTGTTGTTCCCAGAGAAGAGGGGTGTCAGCCAACCACAAATACCAGGAAGGAAACAAAATCAGCTGCCTTTGAAAAAAACCAAACCTGCCAAAAGCTCTGGCATTTGCTTTATTTGATCTCCTGAATCCATATGGTTCCCTTGCTGGAATACTCCTTCAGGGAAAGGGAATCCCAGGCTTAGATATCATGTGACATATGCCTAACCAGGGCCTTAGAGGTGGAGACTTCCAAATGGGTACAAAACAGAGGGAGTTCACACCACTCACTCACTGAAGCCTTTAAGGCCTAACTCAAAGAATGACATCCAGAGGCCAGCAGGATGCTTATTTTCATCTACCCTGTGCATCACAAGTGGCAACAGAACTGGCAGTTGTGAACACAGCTCCTGCACCACACATATCTGGCCATTAAAAGTTGAGATTTCCAAACTTACTCCACACATGCCAATAGTTTTTAGATGCTGTCAAGCTCAGTAATACTCACACTGGTCACCTACAGAGGAAAGCAACTTACTAACAATTCCCTGAGCCAAATGGATATTTAGGATACTGACCTAAACTAGAAAAGAGTTAGAAAGCTTCTTATTCTCAGCCTTGAGTTTGCTTCCTAGAGACTGTTACAGATTAGACCCTTTACAGTACCAAGAAGTTCAGAATTCAGCCATTAAACTGGGTCTCTGGAATCAGTCAAAATTCGTGTCACAAACAAATAAAAACCCTTATTGTATTCCAGCTGCAGGGAAAAGTTACCTTGCCAGCAGCATAATCTTTGATACTGAATGACAAGTTGTACTGAATGTACAAATTCATCTATGTGCAACTGCATTCGTGTTGAAAAGTTTATGAAAAATTAAAGTATATCTGTTTAATAATAATTCATTTATTATTTTTAACTCCTGGGCACTTAAATCTCAATTTGACACTAAAAGTCTTTGATCTCAACTAACAAACTCAATCTCAACTGCGAAATACAACCCAAAAGCTTCTTCCATTAGAAAAAAATATTCCCTTTTTCAACAGTAAACTTTTTAACTCAATTAAAAATGTTCATGATTTATTGCTTAATTATGTCATGCCAAAATACAGAAAAAAATATCTGTTCAAAGAGGACTGGTTTTGCACAAGAGATTTAAGCCTAGTCCCAGAACTACTCTCATGGGTTACAGTCTTCACATGTGGTAAATGCTTCTATACAAAGAATTAAATAAAATACTAGTCTCACCAAATCCTTACCCACCCAGGTACTTAGACATTTTGTCCAAGGTAGTGCCACAGTCCCCTTATTTTAAAATAAAGTAACAAATGAATGCAGATTATACGGTTATAAGAAGACTTCAATTCTGTCTCTCTCTTCCTCCTTGCCTCATCCCTAAATCTAAAACAAGACAAAAAAGTTTTAACATTTGAGATTATTTTAAAGAAGGGGTTACATCGAAAGGTCTTTTTGTTGCTTAGTGGCTCAGCAGCCTAAAGGCAGCTAAAACAACATTGCTCACTACTTAGTTTCCTATTTATTTATAACAGAGTTGCAAAAGACAAAATTCATATCATAGGAAGAAAAGTCACGAAAGAGCCTGGCAAAACTTGCAAAAACCAGCAGTGCCAAGTCTTACACCATCCTATTCAGCAGCTCTGCTGGATGCATTGCTCGCAGCAATTCAAATTTTGCAAGCAGTGACATAGAGCCTACCTTATCATTCACGATAATACTTCTCTAAAAGACAGATTATCAACTTCACAAGTTTAGAAGAGCTTTCCCTGCAGCTGTGTTACCTGGTGAACACTTTACTGAACTTACCAGAAAGTTGAGAAGAAAGACAAGACAATTTTATAACCAAAGAAGACATGGCAAAGCTTCCCCTGGTTTTAGCAATAGCAGGATTCTTACACAAAGCCATTTAGCATTTCATACCTGAGTATGAGTTGTACATGAAAGCAGAGCCTGACCCTGTAAACAGTTATTCCAGAAGTTTAATGTCTGCTGGGTATACTGTCTGCATACTTCATGCTCTTATTTATCTCAACAGCTGAGACAAAAAGGAAAATAGAAGGAGAGAACAGAGAGCTGGAAGATAAAAAAATATAATAATAAAACCCCATAGAAGGAAAATGAAGGGGCCCATGTATTTGCTGGGAGTTGATCCCCAAGAGGCAGCAGAAACCAGTTTCCTTGGCACCAGGTATCCATTACAATATAAAGCATAACAAAGGAAACTTGTGAGTAGTGTTGCACATGCCTCACAATTTTTCCATTAAGATCACAGGCTACTTGGAGTTCGTTCTCCTGATTCCCATGTTGTCCTACACATCATTTAATACATACCAGTTTCTTCAGAGTATAATCAGTCATATTTCATTGTTTTGCACTTTCTCCTACATAAACTAAGAGGTTATATAAATCTCTTGATTTTCTTAAATGACTTAGTAGACACTACACCATATTTAAATTGAGCCTTAATTCCAAAGAAATCATCACTTCAGAATCTAAAACTAAAAATCTCTACTGGATAGGCAATTCAAAACATCGTAACACTTCATACTATCTCTGATGCTCTTCATCTCTTCCATAAATATGTTTTGAAACTCCCACAGTAAGTTATAGGGTGACAATTATTCAGTAGATTTTGAAACAAGATGTCCCATGTCCTCTCTTGCCTTTTAAATCTGATCACCTCTCCAGAAACAGTTGTTTTGGTCAGAACACCAAATTTTCTGCACAAACTGGTAAGCGGGTGAATGTAAAGTTTTTCTAGTAATCATTGTTGTAGGAGTGTCTTGATGTCATATTTTCCAGCTAAAGCAGCGTGTAAGTTTTCAATAGTGCTGGCTCTCAAACAAGCCCCACTCCCCAGAGATCAAGTTACTGCTGTGTGCCACCAGCCCCGGGACAGCCTGGGGACCAGCACCTGCCTACATCCCCTTCTTGCTCCACTGGCCATTGCCCCTCACCTTCCCTGGGCTGGAGCTTTGAGCAGCAGAGACATCAGCTTTCCCCAGGATGGGATTTCTCATGCCACTTAGGGCCATTTTGTCACCCTGCTCCATAGCATAAGGCAGAATCAGGTTACTTGCCATGTACTGATCAAATGCACATCATTCCTCATCTCTCCTTATTTCATACCCTCACTACTCACCTAAGACAAAGCTTGTGCTGTTGAAAAAAAACAGAAGGAAAAAAAAGTCCAATTATGCTGTGTAACACTACAGAACGGTTAGATCTTGATATCAGATGAGAGGGATAACGCATGCAGAAATCACTCTTGGGTTGGTTTGGTGTTTTTCTATATCCATCAAGAAATAAAATCAAGGTCCCAACAGTTTAATCCTTAATGCAGTCAGGCCTTCCCTACCCAGTATCTTTGTCTGCATTGAAATGTGAACTTTCCCCTCACAAAGCACAGGATTAGAACACTGCATAAAATTTACAGAGAACTTCAGGGGAAAAAAAAAAAAAAAACAAACCCAAACCAACAGAAAAAGCCACTCTTCTCACACACCTCCTGTAACACACCAGGGACTGGAGGCAGAATCTTACAAAGTCTTTGTACAGTAGCCATCGAAAAGCAGAGCTGAAGCCAGCTTTAGAGCTCTGACCTGGCCTTTTCCTTTTTCCTCCTCATTTCTAGCAGAACCATCCAGCTTTTGCTGTTTCCCAACACAATTCAGCATATTTGCTAGGCAGGCTCTGATGACAGAAGATGCTCATCCATCTCGGAGACCAGACAGCCAGGTTTTCAGAGGAAATCCCATGGGACTATCAGGACAGCTGTTCCCTCAAGAAGTACCCTTCTGTTTTCAGTTTCCTTCTGTCTTTCAGAGTCAGACAGGAAATATCTAATAACAATCCCAAATTCTGAAGTCCCAAAGGAATGTAAAACAGCCTCTAAGGTAAATTTATTAACAATCTGATCTAAACACCCACAGTTCCAGAAACACCCTAATAACATTTGTGAAGAAATTAATTTCAGACTTAAAGATAGATTTTTGTACTAGCACAAGGTTGAAAAAAAATCATAATGAAATCAGTTACTTTTCAAATACCAAACAACAAAAATTCAAGGCCAAGATAAAAGCATGAGTTGCTCCACTGAGATTTAAGCACCCGAAGACACCATGTGAAATCACAATTCATACTGTTAACACCTTGAGATTGACTCTAATCTTCAATGCTGGACAGAGAGGGTGAAAGAAATTGTCTTCAGTCGCACTTGTGAAAGACTCCACAGATTTCAAGTGACTTGCACATGCACAATGCAGCCCCTTCTCCACTGGACCAGGAACTGCTCCAGTTACTATATTAGGTGTCACTCTCTTGCCTATCACAGAACTTTGGTGCTCTGACAAGCAGTACTCAACATACACACACACAGATAACCACTTTGGCCTTGGATGCCCTCTTATATTCTCAAAGTTTAGAAGAGCCCTCTCTTCCCATGGATATTATTTAAAATTGCTGAGCTTTGTGACAAAATCACCAGTGGACATGTATAAAGAAAAGCAATAGCAAAGAGACTGTCAGCATGTAAACCTCAATTCCTTTTGGTTCAGTGGAGTTGCCTCATTCTTAAAACAGTGCAAGTGAAAAGTGAATTTACTGCTCTAAAATTATCATTCAGTGGCCATTCCTATTATTCTCTATTTTCTTCAGAATAAGGCAGTATTATTATTTTGAATTGTTTCTATACACAAGTGTTCTTTCCATAGCCAAAATATTTTTTTTCCTCTAAGAAACCATTATTATAATTTTTGCTTAATTGAGTTTTTCAAACTCATAGATTCTAAGATTATCTAAAGTTACCTGAAAAGCAAAAAGCTACTGGATTTTCTTGGTGGAATACAGAAACATTCTACTGAAAAAGATGATGACAGCATCTAATGACATCACAGTAAGAAGGAAAAAAGGGAACATAGAAACAAAAGTCAGCAAGAAAGAAAAAAGCAACAGTTACTTCTCTGAATTCTCTATTATAAGAGAACCTCAGTTCTAACCACTACCAAGTGAGGATTCATGCTGCACAAACTGGCAAAGTTGACACCCAAACAGTCACCATGTTACAGAAAAACATTAACATACCAGCTTTCATGCACATAATATCAAAGACTTCCAAAAAAATGTTATCTTGCTGGAAGGAAGTGATAACTCAAAACCCACAAATACAAATTTATTTTTTTAATATAAAGAGTTTCTATAGGTTTATTAATAAACAAAGGAGAAATAAGCAATCAGAGCATTTACACAAACACCTATGCTCATGTGGATGGATACAGACTTTTTTTAAGACCTGTTTTTTTTCCATCACTTCCCCCCACCAGCCCCTCCTTGTTATAACTGCTCTGAACTGTATGCTTTCACCCATGCCATGTAAGATACCAAGGCCACAAGCCAAATGCCACTCTCAGTTACACAGATTCAACCTTTAACGTGAGAAGATCCTCACCAGTGTAAACCAATAATAGATTTTGGCTGCCATTATAGATCTGATTTTGACAGGTGGACGGAACAGGATTGGAAAGCTGCATTTGTTTACCTCAGGAAACTGGAACTCACATCCAGCTTAAAAGAGATTTGAAAGAAGTTTTATAGCCCAAAAAGCTAATCTCTAATGGAATTCCCCACAGCATAAAATCACTATAAGGGAGAGTTCTTGCACAATTCATTTTTACGCCCTTAATTCCTGTTTAGAAGAGGTCCAGGAACAAACAAGCAGGATACTGCAGAGCGGAGGCAAGGTGTAATTGTAGCAAAGGCACAGGGGTAGGACTTGGAGCCAGCACTACTTACTGTCAGCCTAGCTGCTTGTGAAGGGTTGCCATTCCCCTGTGGCTTCTGAGAGCACTGAATTACAGATACAATGGCAGGGAGAGGGAAGGGAGGTAAAAATAAAGTGCCCTTTGAGAATTTTTAATAAGCCTAACAAAGAAATCATGCAACTTGGGAAGATGTAAATCACTTCTGAGCTGAAAAGCTTGTTATTTATGCAATATAGACAGCTATTTCAAAATTGCCATGGAAGTCATTAGGAATACAGTTTTTAATTCAGCAACAAACGCAATATACAATGTATATAAATAAAATATATAAAACTGGAGTGAAGACAGATTTTCAATATCAACACACCATTAAATTGCAAGTAACAGTCAAGCTCTATATCATCATTAGAAGGTGGGCTGCTTCTTCAAATTAGTACTCCTGGGAAAAGAAATAATGCATATTCAAAAAAGAAGCTGCTGGCCAGTGCACCCTAAAGGGCTTAAGATCAGCCAAGGGAGGATCACTGCAGTGAGGCAGAGTTACAGCAGGAACAAAACAGATCTTTAACACTTGGTAGCCCTACAAAAAAATGGATGTGTTAGGCAGAAGAAGAAATAAGCCTGTATTTCAGGGAACAAGCAGCAGAGCAGAGGAAGATACCTGCAGGACAGCGACACAGTAGATGTGGCTGAGAGGAATGTGTGGAATTAACAAGAGCACTTCAAAGCTTTGCTTTGAGATGCAATCCAAAGATATGCCATCCACGCTTACAAAAGTTTAGTGTCAGAACTCATTTAAATAAAGAGCTAATTAACAGTACTGGGATGGTGACTGTCACCCACAAAGAAGAGAAGCATTGAGATTCAAAGTCCAAGTCAAAAGATTCACGTGGATTATGCAGATTCAATTCTGTTGAGAAGGATGATGCAAAGTTGTTTAAAGGAACTGCTGTAAGATACCTCCTTCACACTGTGGATAAGATCTGGAGGCAGATTTGCTTGGCAAGGTTTTGCCCCAAGTCAAAGTCATTTAGCTTCTCAGCACCAGGGAACCTTGGTGCACTAAGAGCTGTTTCAACAAGTGATTACAATGGAGCTTTTGACTTTATTTCTGTAATATTTAGGAAGCTCCTATAGCTTCAAGCCACACAGCTTACTAGACCTAGGCAAACAAGAACACTTGACAGCAGAGCCAAGCCAAAGAGCTTAGCTGGGATCAACAAGCTGTTAGAGCTGACTACACACATTTGAAAAAAATATTACATAAAGTGATATGTATCTAAGGTCACTGTGGGAGCCAGGAAGCAGTGCCAAGACATTCTTCCAGGCTTCTCCCTTCCTTGGCTTGCCCTCATTCATGGACAGAGAGCCCAGCCCAAGCCAGGGCTCAGTGGAAGCTTGTGCTGGCTTTACCCACCTCTGACGACTGTCGGGTCATGTTGCAGAGTCGCTTATATTTAGATGAACAGGTGGGCAGCCCCATCTCCAATTTAATCAAGTTAACACTTTATATTTCTTCGTGGTTTCCACATCCTAATTAGCTCACTGTTGCAAACTAAGGGATGGGCTACTCCAGCCTGTTAGAAGTTATAAATGCTATTTCTCTGCAAACATTAACATTTTTCTTCTCTTTACAGGGAGAAGTTTCAATGCACAAATTTGAAAGCCCATGACTTTTGTAACATCCCACATCAAGATTCAACAGAAAAATGCCCCAAACTCATGTTAAAATTAACCTTTGTAGGACAGAGGAGATGAAAGGTTAGCATTACTTTTATATAGAGAGCTTATGTGTTAATGTCATACTAAATACTGGCATTTTCCCACTTCCTACTGGGAAATCTATGGGATTACAAAAAGTTCATAGAATAGTTTGGGTTGGAAGGGAACTCAAAGATCAACTAGTTCCAAACCCCTTTCTAATGGAAGGGAGACCTCGCACTAGACCAAGCTGTTCAAAGCCCCATCCAACCCGGCCTTGAACACTTCCAGGGATGGGGCACCCACAGCTTCTCTGGGCAATTTGTGCCAGTGTCTCTACCTTCACAGTAAAGGATTTCTTGCTAATATCTAACCTAAATCTACCCTCTGTCGGCTTAAGCCCATTAGACCTCATGCTGTGGCCTTATGAAAAGTCCCTCTCCAGCTCTCTTGGAAGCCCCTTTAGATACTGGAAGGTTCTGTAAATTCTCCCCAGAGCCTCATCTTCTCCAGGCTGAAGAACTTGAACTCTCCCAGCCTGCCTTCATAGGAGAGGTGCTCCAGCCCTCTGAGCATCTTCCTGGTCCTCCTCTGGACCCACTCTGACAGGTCCCCATCCTTCTTACCCATCTCCTCCCCACCAGAGCTGGATGCAGAACTCGAGGTTGGGGCTCACAAGACAAGAGCAGCAGAATCCCCTCCCTTGATCTGCTGGTCAGAGTGCTTTTGATGAGGCCCAGGTTGCTGTTGGCTCTCTGGGCTGCAAGTGCACATTTCCACGTCATCTTGACTTTCTCATCAATCAACATCCTCAAGTTCTTCCCCTCAGGGCTGCTCTCAATCCATGCTCTACCCAGCCTCTATTTTTACTTGGGACTGCCTCAACACAGGTGCCAGACCTTGCCCTGGGCCTTTCTAAACTTCGCGAGGTTTGCTCAGACCCACCACTCAAGCCTAAGTCCCTCTGGATGGAATCCCACCCTTCCAGTGTGTTGACCTCTAGAAACTTGTGTTCAATCCTTAGAAGCAAAGACACCATGTCCTTTGAAGGAGGTCTCAACAAAGCCTAGAGAGCCCTTTTTGGCCTGCCACTTCCTGTATCTGCAGATATGCCCTGGAGACTCTCCCCACAGCACAGGAAGAATCAGAGTAACATTCCTCAATTTATTATGTGACCAGACTGGCAGAGGCCCAGGACTCCCCGCCCCCAGGCTGCCAGCATGACACCTTTCACTAGCAGAGCTCTCCCAGCCCACACATCTTTCTCAGAGGTCTGGAGCCAGACAGCACAGCCAGAGAGTGACAGACACTCATCTCACCTGAGTGCATGACAACAGACCCACTGGGCAGCTCTGCATCTCACCATGGGCCAGGTCCTGGTTTCTGTCAGTGCAGTCCAGCCCTGGGGGTAAGTATTTACCTCATCATAATGATTGGAACAGATAAATAGAGAGAAAAATGAAGCTAGAGTAGCGTTTTCAATGAAACCAGCAAGACATCCTACTCCCTTAAGGCACACCAGTTATTTCTTTCTGCTTCTGTGTAAAGCAGATTAGCTTTCTGGTCTTGAGGATTTTTTATGACACAATTTCAGATTCACCACAGTAAGTCACTTACAAGGGTATCAAAGGTGTACATGTCCTGTGGGAACTCCAAATTCTAACTGATGACTACTAACATTTTCCCTCTATGTTTTAAAAATCTTAGATTTGATCATCATAAAGTGTTGATAGAAAACCACAGGTGACAGTCTCCATTTTCACTCATGTTTTATGATATTTTAAAATAACATAGTGGTAGTAAATGTGTTCACAAAATGACATGATGAGCAGGCAACTCTTCCCATCGCCCTGATGACAGGTAGGGTTAATGTCAGCAGTGTAAAGGATAATTAATCTTCTGTCAGTGCAGCTGCTTCACATAATTTTATCCTAATAGCGAATATCACATATCTTTGCCAAGTCAATTTAAAGGAGTAGAAACAGAATACTGCATTCAGATTTAGTTTACTATGATCACTTCCACCCTCATTGTTGTAAGTTCTCTAAATTAATGAATTTATAGCTTTCTGGTGCTGTTTTGTTCCTATGAATGTCTGAATAAATTTGTTAAATTTACTGCCTCTAGTGACAGGAGCCTCCTCTGGGTCTTCTAATAAAAGACATGGCCTTTGGAACTCAGGGTAAAGAATCTAAGTTTTCATTTGAAGTCTTCACAGATATTTTTAACGCAACATCCACATGGCATCCAGCTTGTTCACACACTGAGAGACAGGACCTTTGTAAATCTCCTACTCTTGCTGGAGTATAAAGATGGACAGTAAAATAAGCCAGCGAAACTGATTTCTAGCAAATGAACAATCTCTAACTGCTCCCACCATCCAGATGGAACTTTTACCCTACAGGCAGAAAGTTGTTCCTTTATAAACAGCTCCATTAAAGGTCAAGGCGACTCATCCTCCTTTTTATCATACAGGCATATTGTTTAAGAGAAAATTGTAACAGAAAAGGTAGAATCCTTGTAAAAAAGCCTTTGAGATGGAAAGCTCATAGACCATTCCCAGAGAAGCTGGAAGAAGCTGCAGGACATCTCTGCTGCTGTTGCTGTTTTGCAGAAACGCACATACGAGACCCCCCAGTTCCCATGTTCTCTGCACCATCCACAGAGCACTGCATTCCACTTGGCAGCATATTTCTTTTCTGTTGTACAACTTTGCAAAATACTGTGGCTAAAATAAAAAGGAGAAAAATAAACCTTTAGGAATGCAGAGTACAAAAAGTTTAGAAGGATCCAGAGGTGAGGAATATAAAGGAGGCAATCTAATGAGGGTTTAATCTGTGTAGCTCCAGTAGCTCTGCACAGACCTAGAGAAGTAGACAAGAAAGCAAGAAATTATCATCAAGGAGCCAGAAACAGAGCAACATGGAAAACTGCACCAAAAGCAAAAGTATCACCCCCTGGGTGGCCTGTATCCAGCTTCATGGAAAGCAGCAATCAATCAGCTTTTGACAGCAGCGTTTAATGTTACTGAGCTAAGCAGCAGATTCATAAGCAAAACTAGCTCAGTGAGAAAGTGACAAACTCAGACTTCGAAGACATTAATTAAGAACAAATCTGAGAAGCATTTTCAGAGAGAAGGTCGTGTTCAAAGTTGCAGCTTTGGGCATTGCTCCTGCAGGATTTAACATTGAGCACATGAAGAACAGGGCAGACTTTAACAAGTTTTTCCATTGGTGTAAACAGGTGCTGATGGGTCCAGGTCCCAGAGCAGACATGAAACCATGCTCCCTGTGTGAGATTACTTCCATAGTTGAATATGAGCACAGTCAAAATGCTTGAAAATTCTGCCAAGTTACTCTGCCCAAACGTGAAATTTTCACAGCCAAAGAGCACAAGATTAGCTAGCACCAGGATGTAAAAATGGCCTGATTGGCTCTGGAGTTTCATAAGTAGTTTAACACGCAAGAATGGAGTAAAAACAAAAATAAAATTAAAAAATAAAAGTATTTACAGGTATACATCTCCTGTTACTGAGAGTGGGAGGTAATGCAAACAAAAAGTTTGAATTTATGGAGAGAACTGCCAGATATACAAGGGAGACCAATTAAATGCTTGGAGCAATGCTACTGGAAAATGTCAGACTCAGGAAACTGAAAAAGTTCTTAAGGAAATACCTGGCCATGTCATTTGGCCTTCTAGAAGCAATTCACAAGAGTAGAAGCTGTTAAATACATCCAAGGGCATGTTAAGACAACAGACTTTTTCCCCCTCAGTTTTCCAGAACATTTTAAGAATTCAGATTTAATCTAGCAAGTCTCTGCTACAGCTAGTATTCACAGGAACATTTTCCAAGCTAATTACTGAGAGCCAGGTATTGCCAGAGCTATCAAGCTATCTTTTGTAGATTTTTTTAAACATATACTAGGAGCCCATTTTCTTCCTCATCGAAGGCCAAGTTTTAATGATTTTCTGGTCCAGAAGGTAGTCTTTACATAGAAGAATTCTATGTATTCTATGCATTCTTCTACTTCGAAATGCACTCTGATAATTTCTACAACACATAACAAACCTAAGCAAACCGGTGTTCTAGAGCAATGTCACATTCTAGGCTGGAAAAAGGGTCTCCTATGCTCTACTGGTATCAGCCCATAGAGGATTCTGAGACCAGAGGAGATGAATGACCTTGACTTTCATCACTTACCTGAGGCCAGTATCACCAGGCCCTACATACAGCTGAGGACTTGATCTGCTGTGACTACACAAAGGAGCAGAAAATGTGAGAGGAGCATAAATGAGTGAAGGATATAGGTTCCTTTTGCTCAAGTCTCACGGCCAGTGTTCACCCAGATGGAGGTATATCTTTTTTTGCCATATGCAGATTAACATAGGGAACCCTCAGACCAAGAGATTATTGGGAATTATGAAGACAGAGATATGATGTAGATAAGAACAGTTGCCATTATCCTTTTAAATGTGATGAAATCTCACTTTTGAGGGGTATAAGTTTATCAAACGTGAAGAAGCTTATTCTGCAGGCACATTGTTGTACACTCATGTTCAGAGTCATTGGACATTTCTACAGTCAGATCCTCTTCTTCTCAGAAACACACTGGTACTCTGTTGGATACTGCTAATATTTAGATGTCTCCCTTCACAGCAGTATTAGAGCACCTGGCAAACATTAATCACAGCACCCTGTGTAACTGTAAACACATTGCAGTAAGGAAATGAAGCAGAAGCAGCTCTCATCCAAACAGGAAATCCACACTCAAGTGGTAAATTGATCCACAGTATCTCTAATCTTCAGTCAGTTCTTAAACACTACATTATACACCTCCTAAGGTCTTGCATAAACCATGGTATTTTTTCAATGTTGGTGAAAATAATTCTTTCATTAACATCACACAACAAGAACACTTTAAAATGCTTTCATACATGGAGCAAATGGGCTTGCAGAGAAAAACATGCAAAATGAAAATTATTTTCTCAAAATTGAAAGCATGACATATTAGGAATTCTCCTGAATAATGACAATATGCCACTGTTCCCCTCCCAACACACACCACTTAAGTGAAATAAACAAGAGGGAAAAAAAAGTATCTGGCTATCAAAACACAGAAGTCAAGTGCTTTTGTCCAAAACCACAAGAACTAGAATATTATGGAAATTTCACTGATCAACAAAATGGAATGTTGGTCAAACAGTTTTGCTTTTTAATTTGATACTGGTAGAATACTTTTATCCAGAAAAAAAAAAAAAAAGGCATCTTTTGTAACTGTCAGCTTTTGGCCTATACATCTAGGGCAGTAAAGAGACAACTACTACTCAAAGTCATTCCAGAAGGAAGCAACATCTGCAGCAATTTATATTTAGTTTTGTCTGTAGCAGAAAAAATAGGGACAGTACATACATGAAAAAACAGTAGTGATCATCAGTAATTAAGAAACCAAATACAGTTCACAAAGTAGTTTTTTAAAAATAGGAGAGACAAAGAAAGAAATAAAAGCAATATGAATGAGGAAGTGAAGGCTGTGCACAGTAGCCTGCAATCTCACAGAGGAAATACACTTGGCCAGACTTGCTGGAATGCACACAGAGTAACATTATTACTTGAAAACTGCATATGAGCTACTAGTGTCACCCTATTTGCAAAACAGAAGCCACAAAAATATGAGAATTGCAGCCATGCTATAAACACTGCACTTCAGCAGAGCTAGACATAGATGTGTCTGGAGACTCAATAAAAAAATTAATCTAGTAAACAGCAGGGACAAAAATTCCAAGTATTTGTTACATTATTCCTTTGTTAGTAAGGATTCTAGACCAAACAAAACCCAGTAACACAAAGACAGCTCTAGAAAGATATACCTGGCATGGACAGAACAGAATTCACCATGAATCTATGATAACCACGTAAAATAAATCTTGAAGTCACCAACTGCAGGGGTTAGAAAGATATTGAGCCCTTTCTTTCTGCTATTTGGGACAAAGGAAAACTCCTTACTGAGTTGTACCCCAGGTTTCCTGCACCTGCTTTCCTACACAGGAAGCAAGAGAATCATAAGTTTTCAGCCTTTTCCTCTTCTACCTAAACCAGAAAACATTACAGATAGGGTTCCATCTTACCTTTTGAACTTCTGTTTGAGCCCGTTTGACTCTGATATTGCCAGACACAGACTGCTTTCTGGTCTTTGTGGAAGGTCACGAATACTCTTTAGTCTCACTACTCACAGAGAAAACAAGAACCAGGTTGCTGCCTGTAGGGAGTCTAGGATAGGCTCTTTCCATTGTCCTGCTCAAAATGTTGCTGGGTCACCAACGCAGATGATCTGGTTTTGCTCCATCTACAGAAAAGGATTCCCAGCACATATCAGAAATAATTTAAGATCATTTCAGAGCACAAGGAAGAAAATTCTTCTTTCATAGAGGTATCTGCACACATGGAATAACTGCATTTAACCTTATTTTGTGAAGGTGGAAACCTATGTGCCTAATTTAAACCTTTATTTCACACTTTATAAATACATATCAAGTCCAGTTGGGGAAAAATATCAGGATACACTCTCACTGTAATTAAAATTACACTTTACCACTTCAAAATGCATCCTCTCAGATGCATCACATTTGCTTTAACGTTCACGTGAGAATCCTAGGAGACTTGTTGTGGGCTTTTTAAACTAATATCATACGCAAATTTGGTTGATGAATAATATGAACTGACAAACTGCATACAAGATGTTGATAAGCAAAATGGATATTTAGAGTGAAAAGGTATCTGAACTTTGTAATGCAGCCTCAGGAGTTACAGACCAGACCTTGCATATTCATGAAAATAATTATATCACAAGGCAAAAAAAAAATCACCCGAACAGCACATTCCAAAGGTGATGGAAATATGCTAATAAGTTTGCTGTGATAGACAGGGAATAACTATGGCCTTAGAAGTCATGTTTTCTTTTCTATCCTTTTAAATAATAGGTTTAAACTCCAAACTCCTACGACAAGAAATGCTACTTGTCCATAAAAGGAGCGCAATCATCACAAGCTGCCTAAAATCATGGAGAGAAAGGATCACACCATTTCAGAGTTTCTTTCTAGTGCCCAGTGAACAGTGCCCTCTGGGTACCCATTAGAATATTGTGTGGTACTTGTGTGGAAGCCTTAGGTGCCCAGTAGGGATTGCAGTCTCTATCAATTCATTACCTACAGGATGGTCATCAGCTTGCAGAAAGCAGTACTTGTTCTTGAAGCAATTACATTAGAGCAGATGAAAGAGTGGAAATTCCCTTCTGAGGGAGATATTTTTAGTTCTATCATACGATAGAATCAATACCACAGGTAAAGGGTGGATTTGCAAATTACAAAGTTCTGGCAGCTGTTCAGATCATCTCCCTTATTCAGCAACACATTTATTCCTGGGGTTAACCTTCAGCATGCTCAACATGCTTCACTGAATAGCAAAGACCTACACGAGTGATAGAAAAAGTAAATGTAAGCATGCAGCAAGAGAAGCATTGCTACTTGCACAGATCACTTTCAAATTCCTAGCTTAGTCTAAGATTTTAAATCAAAGTTCCCTGAATACCACCTGTGAAGTTACCCAGGCAAATTCTGAAGTTAATTCACTGGAGGAAAGGAGTCTTAGCAATATGAGGATATAAAATTTTCAGTGCATGCTCATACACTCACATGGACATACTTAAATGCAATCGGGTACTAGAAACAGTTGAGGACATTCTTCAGAAAAGCAGGTGATTGTACTTCAGAAATGCTGCAAGCTTGATGCATTAGAGAAGAACTAAAGGAATATTAGAACTGACCATGAAGCCCTCTAAATGACAATATTTTCCACAAGTGTCCAGTAAGCTTTTCACTCGTTTTGTAAAGGGATGCTGGTGAATGGGTGTATTATCCTTTGTAATAAGACGAGATGCACAAAGTCTTTGAAAGAGGTATAACAAGTTACAGAACCTCCTATAATTGTTCAAAAAACTCTGGAATAAAAGTTTTGTTTAGACCCCTTTACAGACAACAGTAATATCTATCCATCCAACTCCAATAACATGTCCTTTCTGCACAGCTCACAGGATAGGAACACAGATTACAGTGCTACATGTTTTTCCACTTAGAACCACCTGTTACCAGCAGCTACACTTCCTCCCTTGATCTCTGTTTTCATAACATCCGCATGCCAGGTGATGCTAAAACTGATGCTGAGTTAAGAAAAGTGTAAGGAAGCACCAATGCTTCTATTGGAAGCCACTAAACAGCTGTCAAAATCCAATGAAGTTTTTAAACAAAACCTCTAAACTGAAGTGCTACCCTGAAGCATATCTGAAGATCCATCCTGTAGGTCTTGTAAGATAAAACTTTACAGAGTCCTAGGTAGCTGCAGGCAGGCCAAAACAAAAGCTCTACCAAGGCTGCAAAATGACTGAGTATTTTAGCCTCGTGCTGAACCCATGCTAAGATAACCTCCACAATCTACTCACTAACATACTTCTACGCTTGTAGCATGATAATTCAAGCCTGAATCACCTTCCAAACAACCATTGAGAAGATATACTTTGTTTTAAAATGGAGTTCAACTGTAAGAAGATGGCAGGATTAAGCTGTAAATCTCAAGGCCACAGCTGGTATGCTATTCTCCTCAAAAACGAGCTATACTTAGGTTCATTATTCCAGCACAGTTCATGTAAATATTGGGGTTTAGCCTCCAAGGATAGAATGATAGCATGTTTGTCCTGTAAACTACCATGAATGCCTGTGATATTACACAACCTGCAAGCAAAAGCTCACCAAGATAAATGTTTGTACAAAGTGGTCAAGTAAAACAATTTTGGATGACTATTTTTGTGTAATAACAGGAATTAATAGGGGAAATCATGCACATTGAGATTCAGCTGTTTTGAGAAACTGCACCAGAACTGAACACATTTCCCTCTCTTTTGTGGAAGTTTGTCACAAAAAAAGCAAGGAAAATGTTATTTATACATTTTAGAAATAATAAATTAAAATTTCTGTAAAAATAAATTCTTCATGATAGAGGTGATATTTTATCCAAGTGTTTGTTCAGTGTTTTTGCTAAGTGCAGTAGGATATATTTGAGGTATTTCCTAACGGCCCCTTTTTTCGTGATTTATTCTATGCCTTTATTTAAAAAGAAATAAAATCCCTGGAAATAATAGTAGGATGCATCAGGTAAACAATCAACACTGAACACCATCAGCAAGACACTGGAAAGAGCAGCGTAAACCTGGTCCATATTAGTTCCATTAAAAGATGCCTACAAGCAAGACAATGGTGTATGATGAATCAAAGTGTGATACCATTTTGTTATTCTGCCTTTCTCTGATGATTAACAGAATAGAAGTAAAAATAGAATCAAGGTACAGTTTCCCATAAAATTTTATTTTATTTACCTACTTTTGACGTAAGAAATAATTTACATCTGATGTAAAGTAAAAAACTGTTTATCTTGTAAATCAGGGTACAGATCAGGTGCTACATAAATGATTCCAAAAGTAACTCCTCTAAAGCCACAGCATTCATTTTTCTTTTCCTCTAGTGCCTACATGCTGACAGATGGAATGACATGTTTTAGGTCAGGGGGCTTTTCCACCAAGCAGAACAAGTCAATTTACATTCTCATCAAGACCTAGCAGCCTGTGTTTGAGTTTCCATTATTATATTGGTAAAGTATCCCACTTTAAAAAATACAAATTTACCCTGTGAAAAGTAAATACTTGAACCTTATCACATCTTTCTTTATAAGGCTCTAGGCCAGACTGTCCTAACCAGAAAACTCTTTGATTTACTTAATCAAGAGCACAGCTTGTTTGATGTTGCAAAAAAGTCCCACCTAGATACTCAGAGAGTTCAAGTACAATTCACCCACGTCAGGTGCCAAATTCACCCTTCACTTGTGCTCACATAATGCCCCAGACAAGAGGAATGCATAGGCCTGGAGAAGGCTGTTTCCTGTGGGCTCTGGAATTGTCCATGCTGGATGACAAAGAGGATAAAGCAACTATAAAAAATGAAAGATGCAAAATAAAGGACAAGCAACAAGTTCAGCTTAAAAAAATGATGACTAAATCTGTATGCAAAAAACAGAATAGAGAAAACATGATTTTCTTAGTTCAAAAAAATAAAAATTCTATGAGGTCGTGAACCTAAAAGTTATAAAGCAAGCCTGGAAAGGGTAAATTGGGCACAGAGAACTAGCTGGCCATTATTTCAGGAAACCTTCATGTCACCAACAGGATTTCATTAATATTTGAGGGGAGAGGGGCATTCAAACACGTGAAGAGTTGTGGGTGTGTCAGGGCACAGAAGAAGTGAATCTCACTCAACAAGCAACATACATTTCTACACACATCCAACATACCATTGTACTATCAAAGACACACTTATCCTATAAAACACTCATCAAATCAAAAAAATAATGGCCTAAAAAGTAGTGAAGGTTGTTGTAAGGAAATAAAAGGAAAATGTAAATTGGTAAATGGCCAACCAATCTCTAGAGGCTACAGGTGGCATGAGTTATTAATTTATTCTGGGCTTCTACTATAGCACTTAAACTGGTGTTCCTACAGACAACTTACAGGTGTTCCTGCACCAATTAGAAAGATCAGTCTCCTGATTGCCTGGCATAGAACAATATAGGATTCAGAATAAATAACCTGCAACAAAGACTTTTAAAAAGGATTAAAAACAGTTGGGTAGAGGAATTAAACCAATCTTGACTTAGAAGTAAAGATCTCTCAAAAGATATTCTGACCTCTAGAAAATAACACACAGGCTAACATGCTACACTGAGGGCCACATAGTTTTGAGAAGCTACATGCTAAAAGCATATCAACTAATAGAAGCTGATTTTCGTTCTGTTTAGGGTTTTTTTTTCCTCCAATGAATTATTGTAAGTAGGAATTCTCCTCAAATACTTGGCAAGGTCATCAGCTGATCACAGTGGAAGTATTTAAGATAACACTGAAGCAGAAGAAAATTATAGCCTTTTCATTAGTGCTCACTACAGAGGCCATTGGGGGATTTTCATATCAGAAATAAGATTAAAGTTCTGCCTGACATCACCGTTACCATGTCAAACCCTAAATAATCTGCTCAAAATCACTGACTAAGTCAGAGACAGTTTTCATATCTACTAAAAATATGACTGCAGCCAAAGGAACTGTTAAGGTGCCAGGTGTGAAAGCTACCAGGTACACTAAATAATTGAGCTTATTTTCAACATTTTGTTGCCCCAAACACAGCAGTATAGCTACTCATATTTACTTCTTAAAGACTTAGTTAATGCTTCAGTCAAGAGTTACAAAAATAAAGTTTGATCCTGTTTTACCAATGGAATCCAGTGGGAAATTTTGCTCATTTCAAGACAACCAGACCAATCCAAGGGATCCTGCATAGGTACAGAAGTTTGAAGGGAACACCAAGTCCAGGAGAATTCAGAAGTGAATCTGGCAGATGACACAGTTTGTCAGGCTGACAAGTTGATGAGCACAGTAGCCTGAGAAACCAACACGACTCAAATATAACGCAGGTCAATTCTTCCAGTCTTAATCAAAACAATCCACACACTCCATGGCAGACAGACAGAATACACCAGTCCACACATCCTTTCCCCCACCATCCCCTCCTCCCACACCACTGGCTCCTGTAGGTACTCCAGTCCTCGCAGGCAGTGACAAACTGCGTCAAACCTCCCCACGGCTTCTGAAGTGCAGTCATACAGTAATTGCTCAGCATGAAAATACAAGCCTCTAGAAAGCAAAACTGGGAAGACACAAGTACAGTCAAAACTAAAGTGAGCCCAGAGCAATATAAGAGAAAAACACAACATACCTAAGTCAACAAATATGATTTATGTTGCGACCCAGAGCAGTAGCACAAGACCCTCACTCCACAAAGCCAGGGCCTGATGGTCATTCAACAGTCTGACTTCTCCCCATGAATCATAATTACAGCAACACCTGTGGCAAATGGCTAAAACCCACAGTGCTCAATAACCCTTAACACCTTTCATATTTTATTATTTTTTAATGCATGGAGGCAAAGGGGAAGGGTAACACAAAAGTTGGTTTTTTTTTCCCAAGAAAACTTGCCTAGAGACAGTTGCTCCAAGTTTCTTGGCTTTCTCTGTAGAAAGTGATTTTCCTTTTATCTGTCAGCAGATGTTTATATCCTTGTTGCATTTTAATGCATTGAATTATTTACTGTGGCAACATTAGTTGTCTAAAGAGACCTGCTCTCATTTGCTAGACCTGCAGGCTGGGCAAGATGGGCAGTGAGTATTTGAGAGGTGGCTCCATTCTTTCCCCACATTGTCAGGATTATAGACCACAAGGACACTCTCCAAAAAATTCATCTTTCACCACCATTACCCAAATTTTAGATGTTACATTGATTTTATAGTTTTGCTTGGTCAATGTCAGTTCTACACAGGACAGGCAAAGTGGAAACTAGAGATGATTGTAGCCCATAACTCTGGCATTGCTACCAGATGACTGTGGCTTTATAGGGGAGCTATAGCAATCCAGTTTGCTGTGCAGCTTCATGTTCTTCCTTGTCTAACACCAAATGCTCACTAGTAGGAGCAGCCTAGGTGTATCAATTCTGAAGTTCATCTTCGATAACTTATCTCTCATAGAAAACAGTCATGATTGCTGGAAGCAGTGAAATGGAGGAAACAGCAAAAGCAGAAGGTACCAGACCATCTGTAGATGCACCCATTCTCTTCATTTCAACCGACTGCACTATCTTCCAGCTGTCAGACCCACAACTTTAAGTAAAAACAAAACTGCTTTTTCTGCTGCTCATAATTCTATATTCATAAGAAGTCATGTCCAGAAAAAAACCTCACCTGACACCACCACTGAGTTTTCCTGTGGCACTCATTAGACCTTATGCTCTGAGCCAGGTACAACCAGCATTGAGCAATACCCGACTTGATGATTGTCCCTGTGCAGACTGTTGGCTGGCCAAGGCAACCCACAGTATAAAGTTCCTGAACCCTTGCAGACCACTCAAACCCGGCTTTTGTTTCTCATGTCTGTAGCAAAAACTCAGTGGCACACATTTCACACTTCCAGGAACTCATGTGTGAAGGAGAAAACGTACTTGTGAGAACTTTCAGAGATTGTTCTAGCATATTTTCATCTAAAAACTTGAGAAGCAAATCTATTGTGTAGTTTGTTAATTGGAAATAGAAAATTCATATACAAAATTCCCATAGGACAACCCTTTATTAAGTGAATGCAAAAGCAAACATTATTATGTAAATATTAAATGAAACAGGAACCATGAATGCTGAAAATAAGAGGATAAAAAAGCCACTGTTTTTACAGGAACATACATATTTTGTTCTGATTATGTTCAGAGCAATCCCTGTCTCCAGGGTTCTTTTACCCTCCAGCCAAGCTCCTCACCTGTCGCCAGATGCCTATTCCTCATTCTCTTTGTCTACTTTTACCTTCAAGCTTCTTGCACCACCTGGCTGGGGTTCCATCATCCAAGGCAGTGACATTCTCCTACTTGCCCCATCCAGTATTTGCTCAGCAGGGCAACAGAGGTGTGTGTCCTGTCACCACACACTGCCACGGGTTCAAACAATGCCTAGTGCTGGTCCATAAGTATTTTTTTATTCCACTATAGTGTTTTTTTAATATAATTAATCTGTTCTGAGGAATAAATCCAAAGGTCTCTTGAATTAGTCCCTCAGAGCAAAGGGAACTACTCAGCGTGAGATGAGAACATTCCTAGGAGCAGTGTTTGTACTTACCTGTCCCAATCCAGACTTCTACTAGGGCGAGTCTTCTACTGACAGTTTTTACATCATTGCTGAATCTGGGCATGAATATTTAATCCAGCAGCCCAAAATACCATCTAGCCTGTAATTAAAGGTCACAGAGAACAGTTCTAGCTGACTGTCAAGCCTACAGCAATCACATACCTAGGAATTACCTACGTCCATTCTTTAAAAATATTAGACGCAGCTAAAAGTAAAAAAATCTGAAGGTATGGACTTGACATAATTTACAAAAGAGTAAATGTTACAAAGTGTGGTCTCTATTGCCTCTACACAGCAGAGAGGCTGTGAAGCAGGGGTCTCACACACAGCCCCTGCAAGTTCACATTTAAAGGGGTTCTCAGCCCACAGAGAGAATTTGACTCCCAAGTGAGCAATACACAATTAGCACGAGAATTAGTAAAAACTCCAGCAATAAGACAACTCCATGTACTGTATGGGGAACTGAATCTGCAGGCAGGGAAAGGTTTAGTGATTTATTTTTTTTTGTATGTGGTGTGTGTATTTGGTTGGTTTGGGGTTTTTTGACAGTAGTGTTGGTTTGTCATTAATGCACATCAAATATTAGGATTTATTACTTATGAGTAGCTCCAGTGCAGTACCATAACCAGTTTTTCCACACTGACTGTCATTTCCCAAAAACAGCATGAGGAGCTTCTAGCAGATAACTTGTTAGATCACTGAACACAAAGGAAAAAGCCTCTTCTATTCTCTAAATATTTTACTCAGCTGCCACTGTCACTCTTCTGGAGTTACACAAGTCTCCTGAGAAGTGGCTCGGGTCTAATCCATGGAGCCTCAAACCTATGATCCCCATTCCCCAACACATCCAAAATGCCTCAGAGGTGAGTGAGGTGTTCAGTCCCTGCCTACCTACATATTTAACTTGCTTTTCTGCCTGAGGCTCTTTCTGTCACAAAACCCATGGAAGCTTCATGTGAGTCAGAGCAGGAACAAGAGGAATGCTGTCCTTAGTTTGTCTTTTCACGGTCTCCACAGGGTGGTTAGGACTCACAGCCCTTTTACTACTACTTAAAACTCAAAAATAGAAAGTTTTCTTCTGAAATATGTCACTTAATTCCACAGTAGGAGAGAGACTTTACTTCTTGGAAAGTGCAAATCAAAGAGCCATTACATAGTACCAGCAACTAAATTTACTATTTATTACATACTGGGAAAGATCACATGAGATGGAATGTATTACTACAACACACTATTGCTAAATAGTAAATATTGCTTTACACCGCCAGGAAGGAACATGATATACACCACACTACTGTGTTAGTTACTATGAGAGTTGCCATCCTGAATTAGTTTGAAGGTCCATCAAGCATGGTATTGACTGACACCAGTATCAGATGTTTAAGGAGGGAGTCCCTATGGGGGCAATTATAGACTAATTTACCCATCAGGGAAATTCCTTTTTAAACTCCATCAATTATACCCTGAGGCATAGGGATTTATATCTCATGTTTTTAATCCTTTCTAACTTAACTCTTGGTTATCTTATTACACTTATAAATGCTTAACCCTTTTTCAAAGCCTACTAAGCTTATTTCTCTTAGTATAACAATTATAAATTATGAATAACTTTCCAAACATGTAGATAAACACAACAAAAATACATGCTAACTGGAAAATTATTAATGGGAATTGCATAAAAATCCATCATATGTATAATGGAAAATTCAGCAAGGCTGATCACCGAGAAATCTATCACAAACATTCAACTTAATGTCTTCCAGCAAACTTCTGTGGATCAGATAAAAACTGCATCTAGAATGGCAATGTTGAGTGTCAAACAAAAAAAAAAAGGCAGTGTTTGCTATGTTCTCACCGTATCAGTAAGCCCATTTATGTGGGTGTTTCCTATGTTACAATATCCAGTACGTCATCCAGCTTCTCAACACACAGTCACAGATGGAAGTCTGTTTTGTAAGACCTGTAATTCAGCGATTTCATGGAGAATAACACACGAGACTGCTGTGGAGTTCAGTGAGAGACCCTGCATTCACACGGAAAGCAGAGAAAATGTCTTTGGCATCCCTCTCGGTGGCCCCTTGACAGGAAGGCTGTACACAGCTAAAGTTTCCTGCTTGCTGCAGAGCTGCTGGAAATGTACTGAGGTAAGGAGGCATGGGAATCAGATCACCGTATTAACAGGCACTTTCCTAGCCAGCCTGAGGAGCTGAACAAGAAAGGGTTATAAAACACAGAGGCAGAGGTCCTGCCCGCTCTGTACATATAATAGGACATAAGTCACATCATGGGATTCAGCAAGAAAAACTGGATGAGCAGTAGGACTTGCCGCCTGACCAAACCAAGTTCTAGAAAACTGTTATATTCAGATCTGGAGAAAAACCTGAAATTAATATAATTAATCCAACACACACATTAAAGAAAATATTAAGTCTTTTTTTTTTAGTTGCTTTAAAACCATACATCAGCTTTCTAATGACACAAAAGGGAGTCTGAAGTTGATTAAATCGAGCAAATTTTCCTCCAGGTATGCAAGGCTACCAGGGTGAGGTAAGGGCTTTCCAGATATAATTTAAATACACTTCAAGGAATAAAGCTCAGCTGCCCTCTGACTGCTGCAACTGCCAAGTTTTTTAAGTGCTTCCTCTTCCTTTCCTACTTTCACCCCGGGAACCTGATGGATGCACAGCTACCATTCCTAGGGGCCATTCACATCTTTTAAAGCGCCTGCTCTGTGCAAGGCTGTTCTCTGCTCTCTTGTGCACAAACATGAAGGAAAGACCCCCTTCCCCACTCAAACCTCAGTCAGCCCATACCAGCATCTACTGACAGACAGGCAGGCACAGCAGAGAAGTTTGGGAAGGGGAGGCACTTATCTCTCCTATGTCTTTTTACTGTGTATAAATTATTCCTGGTCTCTGCCAGAGAGAGATCAGGTAGACTCCATTCTTGTCCACAGTTCTCACGAGCCAAAAGTTAACATAAAACTTCCCATAAAATGTCTGCCTTCTAACACAGCACAAATAAAAACCCTTGTGTGAATAATTGATGTCATGGCTCACCGGATGAAGAACCAGAAGTATTTCACATCAGTCCCAAAACTTAATTTATCCGAACTGTCATGCAAGATGAAAACATTTGTTTCAGCTCAAGAGACCCCTTCCCCTTTTCCTACATATAAATTTGTTTGGTTTGAGATTAGGGGTTTTTGTTGGACTGGGGGGAGGGACAGAGGGATGGAAGTTACAGCAGTATGGGTATTTTTAATAAAAGCTAAAGAACTAAACTCTCCAAAAAAACCAATTTGCCACTGGTTGGAACCATCACAGTTGTCAGAGGAAATCCAAGTTCACATTCCCATGCTCAGGCAAACACAAAACAATCTGAGCCCAGGTATCCTATATCATATTCCAGTATTGCATCCAGGAGTCTACAATTCCTAAGGATGGAAGGATGCATTAGCAGTATCTCACACCACCTGAGCTGGCTCTCTAATCAGCATTCCAGTCCTGACTTGCTTTTCTTCAAGTGAAACCACTTCCTGGATCAGAACAGTCTAAGGATAATTTCATGTGAACCAACACCGATTTTTCTAATGAACATACTAAAGAAAACAAAACAAAAATCACCCAGTATGAAACTAAAGCTGCAATTCTATAAAACTGATGGGCACAACTTCAGAAACAACATTAGTGGAATAACAGAGGATTTCTTCCATGGATAAGAGATTTTAGGATAGAATAGACCATATTAACCACGATGGTGCAACTGAACAGGAGAGCATTCAAGAAACTTGCTCACACAAGACACCTTCCCTCTGCATTATGTACCAAAATCCTGCTTGCACCTTCTCCTCTGTGCCTGGAGAGCTACTCACTACAAGAATTACTATGCCAGTGCTACTGTACCACCACCCCCAAAGAGAAGTGCACTCCTAGGACCTGGGGGATGCACAACAGATACCAACAGCAGCAAGATTACGGCTACTTGAAGTGCCACAGGCAATTCCACATACAGACAATGTTTTGTTGTTTACCAACAGAATGCTATTCAGGTCAAAAAAACATTTTAGATGCAGCACACTGATTTCTGATTACATTCTACCTATTTAAAACAGCTTCTGCCAGTCACAGAGAAATGAAAAGGTGTCTGCTGGCACTCCAGTACTTATTCTCTCTGAAGCGGTAAGAATATTATTTAGGAATGTCATTATTGGCAGCATTTCAAAGCCATTCAGTGCCGGATTTTTTTAAATCCCATGTATAATTAAATATCTCCTTTCTGTGGCCGGAGTGTAAGACAGAGGGGGAACCGTGCAGACAGATTCCAGTCCCCTGACTAAGGGGTCACTGGGAGGCACAGTTCACCAAACTTGCTTTTAAAAAAGTCAGAATAAGCACATTATTCTTTTCCTTAGTTATTGTTGGTAGCAAATAGCTTATATTTTGTTTCTCTAAGACTTAAGATAAAACACCTTTCCCTATGGGATAGCATCTGAATTCTAGTTGCTCATGCACTAAAAATATCCTTACCTTTCAAATACCTGATAAATGTTGCATTTCCCAGCAGAAAAATCCCTTTTTTCTAGTCCTAACAGGTTTCCTAGCCCCAGGTTTCCTTCCACACTCTCTCTCAATGCTTCTTTGGTAGGCTTTCCAATTCAGTCTGCTCTGGTCGATGACCCACACTCACCACGACTCCACATTTTACCACCTCTGAAGGTCTCTAGAGAGGTGCTGTGCACTGAACTAAGGCTCCCAGGGCAGCAATCGAGTCACAATAAACAGGAGGGAAATCCTTCTCTAGTGACACAGACTGAGTGACTCAAAGGTAATTCAGAGGCATTTTTATCCTCTCCTTACAAAGTACATTAACACACTGAGGCCCTTAAATTAACCCTTAAAGTACAATGATCTGAAGTGGTACAATATATGCCTGCTGGTATCCCAGACACAGCCTTTCACAGAAAACCAAAAGGCCTGGCTGACAAACATTACTTGACAAATAAAAATAGTCTGAATTAACTTTTCAGTAGGAAAGGGAAACCTCGCAACTCAAGTAGAAAGGGCAGTCAGGACATTTTCCAGAATTCTAATGAAGCAGATCAAACCTCTCCACCAAGGAACAGGGGAAAAATATCACAAGCCACAACAGCCCCAGCTCCCTTGACTGCCAAGGTAGAGTTGGATTGCCCACGCTGGGCAGGCACACAGAGATCTGCCCCTGCCAATGGCAATACCTGAGCCTGCCAGGCAACAAACTGTGGCCAGACCCCAACAAACCCCAGAGCTGCTGCTGGCTGTGCCCAGCACACGACACAAGGGAGCTGGGGAGCTTGTTGCACACGAAGATGCTCACTTGCACTCACTCCTCAGCAGCACTGAACCCAAATACAAAGGGAGGATTGAAAGAAGTTCCTCCAAAGCCCACGATGACATTTGCAACTCGAACACAGTTTAATTCCTAGGGTAACCAACAGAAATCATGAAGGGTCTGACTAAAGAACTGTAGACACTTTATGTAGCTAAAGACTACAGCTGTTAGCAGAGACACAGCCAAACCCCAGACAAATCCCTGCCCATTTCACTGGAATCAAGTGAAATGACTGAACTTGGATTCACTCCTCATTCCCAAGAGCTAATAGTATTGGGAATCACATAGGAGAGAGTGAGTTTTCACCTGCTGCAGCACTGCCACCAGAAAGGGGAGGAAAGACATGGGTATGAGAAAGAGTCCAGTAAAAGTTCCAAAGCTCCGTACTTCTAGGAATCAAATCAGAGTGCCAAAATCGCTGGCTTGCTGGCATTCAGATCTATTCCAATACCTCCCCTTCCAGGAATAACATCAAATTTTAGTGGATAAACGTGAACACTGCAGTAGCACTGTCTAGTACATTTTCATCCATAGGAACACCAAGAATTTAGGTTCATTGGGCTGTATATTTCACAATTCCTCTACCTGTAGTCTGGTAACAGTCAGGTATATTAAAATAACTTGATCAATGTGTGATCAGCAATGTTTTAATTTTAATAGTATGGCATACATGGCATTGAAAGTCCTATATTAGAGCCCTCTGAGCTTCTATTAAAAGAATTTTCACTTTATTGGCTTTTGAAATGCAAAATACTTTTTTGGTTTTCTTCCATAAAACTGTTTCAACACACTTAAAACTTTCATTATATTTTTGAAGGCTTCCTCTGCTTAAGATTTAAGTTCATTTAATTTTCATAGAATATAAATTAATTTGTCCTTCAATTAGAAGTGTGGATTCCACAGACTTCTTTTCTCTTAGAGTTCTTTAACCATGCTTTACATCCAAACATTTATTAGAAGTTTGCCAAAATTCTAATCTGTAAGATTCTCCTGCTCTAAATACATTTCAGGGACCAACCAAAAAAAGAGGGGCATTGGGTTTTGGTCATAAATCACTAGGGATGATTTCAAGAAATCCAAAATACTACATCTAATTGCACTACTTCATCGCGCTGTAAGCTACCTCACCTCCTTTGAACCTTTACTAAGCTGAGCAGTAAGCAAAAGTCTCAACCCTGGCAGCAGAATTCACTGAAGTATTTAACGAAAAAGCTGCAAGTAAACTATGATGAATGTGCAATTAGCACTGAAGAACAAATATTTTGGACTGGTAGTTTAAAAGAAAAGGCCAGATACGTGGCCTGCAATACACAGTGAGCATCAGATGGCCCAGCACTGACTGCTGATTTATTTCTGGCAACAAATAAGAGAGGCAGGAACCACTACAAAAGCAAATTGATGCCTGTGCTGCTACATGTGTAGTGGAAATGCTGCAGACTGATGTTACTTTTCAGCAATCATGTTAGGCAGAATGCTGTCTGAGCACAAGATGTTTAAAAATTGCATTTTTCATGGGAAAATTATTGTGCTTAAAAACACAGAATAGAGCCAGGGTACTGCTGGGCCAGCCTGATACTGTGCAGAAATATCAGAAGAGAAACACCTGGAACAAAACTACACAAAAGAAAAAAGCAAATAAACAGAAACTTCCCAGAACAGAAAAGAGCATCTGGATCTAGACAGGACTGCACTACAGCTGAAATGCCATGTACCTATGCACTGAACGATAACTCTCAAGTCTATATATATTACTCAAGAAAAAAGAAATTGAAGTTCAAAATCAGTTCAAAATTTCTACTTTCATTCACAGCATGGGTATGCAGCAAAGTTCAATTAAAATTAGCTCTGAACAGCCACAGTTTCCTTTCCATGTGATCCATTTGTCTGATTCCAGAAGACTGGAGTCACCACAAAGAAAACCTCTCATTTCCAGAGCAGCACAGTGTTGCAAGCAACGTTCCCTCACCAACTGTAGAAACAAGTCTCCACTTTTTAAACTAAGGCACAAATAATGAAACTTTCATTGATTCCGCTCCCATTAGCACACACAGGGAATCCAAACAGGTGAGAAGGTGAGAACAGATCCGTGTCAGAAGAAGCATATGCTTCCTCACACATTAGACCTCAGGCACCTGTCACAGCAGCCTTTCTTCATCTGCCATGCTCCTCACAACCAGATCCACATCCAGTGCAATCTGTTCACAGCAATAGATCTAGCTTAATTAAATGGACATATGAAGATGTTCATAAAGATGGAGAGATTATATTTAACATCTACATCACTGGAAACTTCCTTTATAGCCTAATTCATCCTTCCTTTCAGACAACTGAAAACTCATTCTTAACAGAAGCTGAACATGGCTAGTCATGCTCAGAAGGGGTTTTATTCTTACTTTCCACAAATAACACCTGGGCAGAGACAGGCATTAGCAGCAGCACAAAAGTTCTGTATGCCAGTACTTCTCTTCCTCATCAGAAAAGCTGCTGGGAACATCAGGAACAAAGGAACTAACACTGTTACACAATCCTACTCCAGCTTCAGGGCCTAACACAAGCACACGGCTAAGTAAACTGACTGTCTCTAACAGCCAAAAAATTAGAACAAAACACCGCATTGATCATACCAGTAACTAAATATACTTCAACCACTTCAATTAAAGACCCAAGCTTGCAAATTCAAACCTTTATAACATGAATTTCCAATTTCCTGGAAGGAGGGGGGGAAAAAAAAAAAAATCACAGCTACGGAACATCTGGATGGTCTAATTACTGCTGCATGAGCACTGATTTTGAACAAAGCTTCCAGCTTCTGCGAGCTACTGCAAGCCAAACAGCACTTACAGGTGAAGAGCTAAAGCCCACTGCCCCCAGTATGCAGGTCATTCCAAATGAAATCAGCCCAGCTGTTTTCCCTTTGGTTCAGTGGAAGATCAGTTCACAAATTAAATCTTTTCTTGCAAAGTAACAGCAAAGCATAATTGATTTTGTGATGGCAGAATACAAAAAATGTTCATTAGGTAAGGGTGGGAAGGGAAGATTTAGCTAGCAGCCGTAATATGGACAGTGCAACACCAGAGTTGGCTGTCTCTGTCAAATTAAAGAAGTCTCAAAAAATTATGAGAAAAAGGATCCTTGGAGAGAATTATTATATAGGGAAAGAAAGATGAACAGGAATCTGATAATACCTCCAAACAAAATTACTCTTTTTATATTTCAAATGTCACAACTTCATCAGAAAGATCAAAACTAGAGATTAAGCACAAGCAAAAAAGATTCTGGAATACTCCTGCATTTTCCACTTTTGGATCCTTAGCACCCTTAGCCTAGTAAGCAGCAAAATGTGATTTATCACAACCACGGATAACCTAACAGCAAAAGATTCATTACAGAAACTTTAAAAAATTAATCAAGACATATTCTAAGACCTATGTAAAGGTATAATGACTTTGGATTTTCCATTATCCCCCTTTCTTCCTCCCTGTGAGGAGGTTAAGCAGAGAAGCCCCTACTCACTGGCAGGCAGGTCTCTGTTACAGTGTAAGTCCCCAGTGGTTTCACAGCTGATGTACCACTGGAAAAATTAACACAAAGAAGCAGAATTTCACCTCTGATTTCATTTCACCCTCCAATTTTACACAGATTTCAGGGTTAGTAATAAAGACAGAAAAAACTGACTAAAGACATTTTCCCCAGGTGAGATAGGCACACCACACTTCAGAGTATTGAGGGCAGTAGTTTTCTGTTGAAGTTGTACATTAGCTGGTCTGCACATGGGCATTGATTTGCCTGTTTTAAATCCACCTGATTCATTCTTATGTCAAAGTGGGAAAACCCAAGACCAACCACACGTAAAGTCATGGGACCAAAGAGTCCCTTGGTAAATGCCAAACTGCTACCCGAGAGCGGGGTCCCTGCCTAAGGCAGGGAGCTTTGGGAACTGCAGCAATGGAAGGAGTTGCTTACAGACAGGAGAGAAGATAGGAGCCCCTTGGAGCTGCCCTGCAAGAGCCAGTGCAGGTGGTACAAGCAGCCTCCAGATTCTTCATCTGAAACCTAGAAGCATCTGGAAAAAGGCACATTTCAGCAGTGCAGTAGAAAGGCACCATCATTCCTGCTGCTAATCTGCAGGAATCTCCTGGGAGTGCTTCTTCCTGCATAAACTGTAATTACAGGGGCCTAATCAGTAAATTCCATGTTATGTTTCATGTCTTAAATGTCTACATTACTTTCAATTCCCTCTCGTAAAAGATCTGAGTGAATACATAGAAACAGAGTAAGTGAAGAATTTACCAAGGGCACCCCTCAAAATGGAGTGGGCTCATTTCCAAGGCCACACAGAGAAGTGAAGGGACATAATACCGTAAATGAACTACAGTTTCAGTCACCTAATACATCTGTAGCAACTGTTTTGGCACCATGTCTTTGAGCCAACAAAGATTTTATTAAACAACATTTGTATATACAAGTTCTTTTTTTAATGATCTACATGGAGGCTACTATGACATAGTGGCTGCATAGGGATGGGAAAAAAGTTTCAATTATAGATGCTCTTACTATATTAAAAAAAAAATCCTTGTTAGTCTCTGTCTCCCAATCTAGTGAAGCAGCCAATTTGGAAAAGCACCTTGTGTGAACACCGCAGCAGTCTGAGCACTCTTGGCACCTTCCATCATTTAGCAAGGCATAAAGTCTCCACGTGCAAAACCAGCCCATCCACACTGCGTTATGTATTACCTGTTTAAATATATTCTGTATTATATTGAATCCCTGAGGAACAGTCATCTCTACCACGTTTATATGCTGCAGTTTGGAAGGCAGCTCCTTCCAGCACTCAAAAACAAAGCAGAAAAGGAAGCTGATATCAATCCCTGACTGATATCCACTTTTCAAACAGAGACCTCCTTTGAGACAGTTCAACCAAAACCCACAGCAGAGGAAAGAGAATGGTGGGAATTTGAATTTAATTTTTTTTTAAGATTTGATTTTTATATATTTACTTAATAGGGTATTTAAGAGTTGCAAACTAAATTCAACACTCAAGTAAAATAGAAGTTAGTCTTAGAGACATCATCTATATATATATAGGGACAGACTTTTTAGAACTTATTTTTTGGCAAGTTTTTGGAAATACTGGCCATTATAACCGTGATATTGTTATTTCCCCCAACTTTCTCACAAGGTCGCACATTAGTCAGAGTCTTGAACCCATCTGTGGAACAACCTCCACTGCCTGAATAGATTTGAATCTACATCTTGCAGGTGAATGCTCCAATGTCTCCCATGAAGCTGTCCTATGAATGTTTAAACAGGCATTTCACACTGCTGGAACTAGAAAAATCCATCCCTAATCAGACTTTAGGTGTCTGTGGCCCTTTTATTGATGTCCCTTGCCCTTTCCCAAGCCTAAAAGGAACAAAGTGGAAAATCTCAACCATGATCTCACACCTACCCAAGCAGACATCCTGTCAACCTGAACTGCACCTGGAAAACAGCACGTCAAACTGAGCTCATCCTTAGCAAGTTGCATATTTAAGTGTTTAGCTCATGTTATGCCACTCACTACACATTCAAGTTGATGTGCACTCAAGCTGACCTTTGTACTTCTGATATTGCAGAAAAAATACCTTCAGATTTCATAATGCTCAGAACTTTACAAGACTAATTCAGATGACATTCAAAATATTCAGTGCTGTGATATGACAGACAAGCCAGTTACGTGTTGTTCTTCACCCAACGTACAACATTTTTAATGATTTTTTTTGTTTTCCCCCAGCTTTTATTTCTCATGGAGTTCATAGCTCAAGCCCACAGAGCCAGCCAAGCTTTGGGCACACAGTCAAACATGTCTTGGAGCCACTGCAAAAACATCTTCCATTCCGCTACACTTTGCATCCTAGAATTTGCTGCAACCCTTCTACACAGCTCAACATGAAGCAACTCATCAGGGAATAGGATAAAAAAGGCATCCAGTAGCAGAAAAACAACCCAGACCATCCCATCACAGCAGTAATTTTGAGCTAATCAGCATATAGAAATACTCTTGGAGTGTTAGAAGAATCTCAAGAATACTCATGGGTGAACTGCTCATAGAAAATATATCTGGAGTGAGAAATTTAAATAGATCCCAGAAATCCTTTTATATCACCTCATTATTAATACATATCCAAGGCCAGGATGGATGGGGCTTGGAGCAACCTGTCCTTGTGAAAGGTCCCAGTCGATGGCAGGGGGATTGAAGCCAGGTGGTCTTTAAGGCTTCTTCCAACACAAATCATTCCATGATTCCATGCTCCAGTGCTTAGCCAGGTATGAACTAATAGTTGCAACATAAAACCTAGGGAACATTCTTCTACTTTAATTGTTTTTACATTTAGACATTCATTCTGGAATTAAAAATGAAAGAGATTGATATGGGACACAACCCGCCTCCTTTCATCAGATTTGCAAAGTTATAAAAGTGATTACTCTTCAGGACACCTTCATGTGTGCAGGTGGAATTCTGCGCTCTGATACCTCAACAGCTTTGAGGGATATAGTCAGGAATAAACCCTGTGAATGCAAAAAATAAACTGGCCTGTGGACATTTTGATCACAGCTTTTTTCACCAGAAGCACAGAACTGCTATTTGGTTATTGATTATTGGATACTTTTCGCACTGATTACAGCTAGAATCATAATGGTAGGCATGCAAAAAATGAAGTGGAGCCAGACTAATGAGAAACTATCACAAACACAATACAAAAGTACTGAATAAAAAGTTGTGCTGAGAAATTCTTGACATAGTTCTCCTGATGCTGACTCACAATCATATTCTCCATTATATGTGTAAATATATTTACTTTGCCAATACAGTGGCCACAATAACATAGACAATTGGTTTTGACAGCAGCAATAGGTTTCTTGGCTTTCTCCCATGATTTAGAACCACAATAATAGTCTCACTCACTTTCAGATGTGAAAAAAAAAATTCAGCTTGCTCAAGCTTATTTGAGGGGTGCTGAGCCACAAACTCTCCTCTCTCCCATTACATCATTCCAACTATTACCAGACAGAACTTCAGATACTTTCACTCAGTAATTACAAATCTTTCACTTTTTTTGAATCGTTGTTTAAAATATTAACCATAATTTCCCTCCTAAATAGAAAAGTGAAAAGGCTCTGGCCACCATGTATCAAGAGACTAAATAATGCCTAGGCAAATTAAGGTGCATTTGTTTTCTATTTAATTTCATTGCTTTCCAGTGCTGCCATTGGCCAATAGGATGTACTTGAACAGGAAGAAAAAACAAAGCACACATTTCTGAATGTATCAAATGCATTTGAACATCATTAATTGATAACAGCTATAATACACGTGCAAATAAATCATAGTTGAGAAGACCAAAAATGTATGAAGCAATACTAAGCATGAACTGACTCCATACCCAGTTTTTTCCATCTAAAGAAACATCAGTCATGTGTTAGACTCGTGAGGGCTCAGTATGTGAGGACCTTGACAAAGGATGCAGCAGATACCAAAGCTTATGTAAGTTTGAGGAGAGACTGCACAACTGAATGAAAAAGAAACCCCAAAAAGTAACTAAATAGTAGAAGCCATCTCAGCTTTGACAGTCTCTGAGCTGCAAGCTATTGAAGAGCTATTAAGAGTGTTTGGGAAAGTATTCCCATGTACCTGCCCTATCTGTAAATTCTTTAGGCATCCACTTCTGGTCACTGCTGCAGACAATAAGTAGGCAAGGTGAACCTTTAGTCTGAAACTGTATAGCTATTCTTGTGTTTATGTCCTTACAATGGCATCATTGTAGTGCAGGCTATCATAGCAATATTTTACTGTGCATGACCAAGGAAAGCTGCAGAAACAAGTGAGTGTGGGCTTTAGCACAGAGTTCATGCCCAGAGTAAATTAACAAGTGGCCAGGAGGCCAGGAAAATTCACCCAGAGAAAACACAGTCCTGCAGTGACTGGACATTTTCTGGCACCTCAGCTAAAATTGGTGGAATCTGGCCATAAATATGCTGAGTTTAAGAAACATGGGTCATCAGGAAGCATTTTAGGTGTTCAGCTTTGATATAATGGGAACACAGCCCCAAACGTTATATTATTTATGGAGCATATGCAAGAAAATGTAAAAAGCACATAGAAGACACAAAAGACATGAGAGGTAGGGCTTTTTTGTTTGTGCTGTTTTTTATTTAGATCCCATCTTCAAAGCCAGGATTTAAGACACTCCTTGTGCATAATTTCTGGAAAGCGCACTTACAACACCTTGTTGACATTTCACAGCTATACCTCAGCAAATACTTCAGGCTGTTGGTGATTATTTATTGTTAGGCATACATCTACTACAGAATATTTAATTTCAGTAAAATATTATTCTGGGTAAGGAGGCCCGAACAGGGACTACACTATAAAACACTACATGTAATTCAATATGACAAGCAGAAAACACTCAACAATTGCCCTGTAACTGTCTAGTGCAAGCTGCTCTACTCAGTGATCTTTTAAATCAAAATGGCCATGGCCACATATAAAACCGTATATTCCTTCACATCAATTCCTACCCATTAACATATTTATTAGTCAAAAGTTTAGCATTCTGCGTCCTTTTACGAAGCTTGATCCTGCACTCCGACAAACACTTCTGTAAAAGAACATAGATCTATGCCAGTTATCAACATTACCAACTATGACTATGACCAAAAAATAAAATCACATGCCCTGGGACCCCTCCCCTCTCAAAATTATAAGTTTGACTTTTCAACCATATTGCTGCTCAGTCATGTCCATAATCAAGGCTTCAGGCTGCTTTCTTGGGAAACATCATTTCTATGTATATTTGATACTTCCAGCTGTTTTGTATACTGCTTACTTTCAAAGCAGAAGATGATGACAGCAATAACTGGAATTGTCTGAAGAAGACGTTGTACTCTCACACAGCCAAAAAAACCCATGACTGTAAATGTCCCTATTGCTTAAGCATTTTTCATGCTGGAGGACCAGTCTGGCTTTCTCCCACACAATGGAAATTCTGT
Source organism: Cnemophilus loriae (assembly GCA_013397755.1). Taxonomy (NCBI): domain Eukaryota; kingdom Metazoa; phylum Chordata; class Aves; order Passeriformes; family Corvidae; genus Cnemophilus; species Cnemophilus loriae. Next base: position 913,811 of record VZTF01000702.1, read on the forward strand.
CATTGGCACCAGCGGAAGATACGGATCTCTTTGGCAAGACCCACTGACCACTGAAGTCATCAGCAAACTTTGAGTTGGTGTGAGATTTGTGTTACATTTTACAGTCAACTCCTGATAACCTGTTCTAGGTCAAAGTTAAAATAGTTGTGCTGGTACAAGTCTGCAGACTAATCTATTCCATTTCTGTAATATACAACAGAATTATCCACTCCAGTTAGGCCTATTAATTACTACAATAACTGATGCTAGACTCATTTAGTAACTCACCTTATTATAGGATAATTACTGTTGCAAGGTTTGCACAAAGAGGAACAGAGGACCAAGCACTGGAGCAGGTTGCCCAGAGAGGGTGTAGAGTCTCCCTCACTGGAGATATGCCAGAACCATCTGGATGCAAACCTGTACCATGGGCTCTAGCATAACCCTGCTTGAGCAGGGTGGTTGGACCAGGTGACCTGCTACAGTCCCTTCCAACCCGACCTATTCTGGGATAACCCCAGTTCCGGCTCTATAAAAACTGTAAATCCCAGATAGAGATGGCAGCATCTCCTGGCAGCTATGGCCAGTTGTAGCCACAAAGCAGACAGTGGCTTCCTGGGGCTGGCAAAGTCACAATAACAACAGCAAACATCCCTGTGTGATAAGAAGCAATGATGCTGCTGATGTTATTGCTCTGTGCCTGCTTCCTTCTTCACCCTCCTGCTGCTGCTGCTGCCCTGGGAGATTTTGCAGCAGTAAACCAGGCTGAGGGATCCCAAAGGCACCTACCCCTATATTCCCATTGCTTCACCTGCTCCCCTAGACAGCAGCTTTTCGCTAGTTCCACAGGGTCAGACAGAACTGACAGGTTTTGACCCTAAGACAAGATTCTATTCTTGGGGCAATACACCCTATGCAACCTCCAGCAGCCTGGAGTCAGCCCTTTCCTAGGTGTACGTTAACTACTGGGTGCAAAATGTACACCTGCATTACCCAAAGGCTTAGGCATTTAGAGCTAAAATGGCAACATTTGAAACTTGGCAAGAAGTAGTAATTTGTAGGGCACAGAACACTGCACACCATGTCCCCAAATAGCAGCCCACATAAATAAAACCTAGACCAAAAACTGGGGGCCTGGTAGAGGCTTTCACAAACAACCTTAAGGAATACATTTGCAATTCTTGGCTGTCATTTTGTTTCTATCATGACTCCTCATAAAGACATTCCTGAAAATCTGAATTTAAGAATCATCCCCTGAACTCTTAGGAAAAATAAAGGCTCTATTACCTGTCCTTCCACATGCAATCAACAGAATTGCTGCACATTAAGCGCTTTACTGACTCATGGCCAAAACTTTTCTTCTTTGCCTTCTCAAGATCCCCACACAAAATAAATGGTGACTATGAGGCATAGTCTTTGAAAACAAAAGTAACTTCAGTGGCCAAGGCATGACTATTTCTATTGCCTTTACTGTTATTTCAGTATCTTTTAATAGACATACTTTGTTAATCGATTAGAGACCCATGAACAACTACAGAAAGCTTCACTCAACTACTTGGACTAGGTTCTTTGCCATTCTTTCCCAAGAGAACTGTGATTGAGGAGCAGGGAGTTCTCTAAGAGAGGAGAATTTTTCCATGTATGAAATTACTGGTGTTTATGCTGTGGATCCTACTCTTTTTTTTCCTACAAAAAAGAATTTTCCCTTTCTTGCACTAAATCATGCACGCACTATGCAACCTGGCCTTCTTTTCAGGGAGCTGACTGCATTTGCATAAACAATAACAGTCTAATGTTTATCAAGTCATTAATTCCTCATGAAAGCATACAGCTGTATAAAGAGCCTTTTTTCCTTAGAAAAATTCAAGTGTAAGTTATTAAAAAAGAAAGCAGTTGCATGACTGTAGATCTTGGAGATTAAAGATCATCAGGGCTAGCAAATAAAGCAATCAAAACATGGAAAATTATGGAAAGAGACATTTTTACTGATTTGTTACTTGTTTCTTTCTGTACAAAAGTTATATTTACATATGAATATAATTCTGGATCAGAAATAAAATTTTATCCATTGTATTTTTAAGTGGCATTAGAAAATAGTAAACCAGTAAGAAATTCTCAAACATATGCTTGCCTACAGCTTTTATAACAGTCAATTTGGGCAAAAAATCTACCTCTACATCTTGTCAGTGTTCCCCTCACTATTATATCCTTTATATTCCAAAAACAGTACCATAGTAAAAGTGTATAAAAGTCCTTAAATATAACAAAGGCTTATAACTGTATACAGATGAAAGTCATAGAACTTTTCCACCAACTTCACTCGAAATCTTTGGATTTCTCCTTCTGCAATTTCACACCCTAGAATTCTACTTTTCTGTTAACTTTGCTAGAAAGGGTTGAAGAAGAACTGAAAGAAAACTACGCCTCCCCTATCAATTTTCACTTTACTGTTGAAGGTCCTTCTCCCTTGAGTGCCTGGGAGGTGCTCACACATACGTGTTTCAAACACTAACCCATAAGACACACATTACAGTGAGACAGTTGTGGTGTCCATAAGGCCACTGCCGACAATCAAGTACCTCAGCATATTCACCTGGCATTTTCAAGGCAACAGAGGCAGGTTGGGATAAAATCTAGACCCTGCCAGGAGGAGACTGAGGTTGTAACTCAACCAGTGCATGCCTCGAACATAACAAAAGGCAGATGGAGTTAAAGAAACACAGAGCAAAGGCAGAGAAAGCAAATCCTATCCTGGCAGCACCCCAGAAGGATTCAGTGAAATGTACATAGAGAAATAGGAAGTGGTCCTCTCTTTCTTACAGTTAAATAGAAAGGCTTCAAGCATGTACTAGAGGCATGTATCAACTCCCCACACTGGTTTCAGCTTTTCCTCTTTATCATCATGCAGTAATATGTGCAGTCCAGATTCTGATCCCCTTGCTGATACTGAATAGCATCCCTGGCTATGTCAGTACAAAGAATTCAGTGTAATGAATCTGGAGGTGAATATGCAGCCTCACTGGTTACTACATTGCTCTCCGAGCATTTAACTGGATATAAAAATACTCTATTCTGGGATAAGTGCTACAATCTTTTACTTTGATTTAGCCAACATACTCTACAAAGGCTTATTTTGTGTTTAATGGGGCTGTGCATGGAGTGACACTTCAAAGTCAGGACAGTAGCAGCCAATTCAGTGCCATGAATACCTTGCAATCAAACAAATATATAACTCAAAATTCCTTAGTCGCCAGACAGTATGGAAAGTTGTAAGATAAGTGGAAAACATGGCCTTGCTTCCCTTATTTTACGAAAGGCAGTAAAGCCTCCTCTAACAGCAATGAGCCATTGCCATAAATCTAAATGGAGAAAGCCTGTTCACTGAGCAAAGAAAAAACAAGTTACTGTATATCACAGCACAGGAAGGCTCTAAAGATCAAAGGGTAAATACCATTTCCTGCAATGTGTTTTTTCAGGATACAGCTTACTCAGCTCTTAAGTTGTTCTACAGTAGAGAAAAAAAGGCTATGAAAAGGTGGGAGAAGTGCATGTTTAGACTCTGGTAGATAAACACCCAGACACCAAAAATAGAGCCATGCTTGTGTAGTAGAAACAATGTCTCTAGTCATATGAAATGACCCCTTTATTGTTATATCTTTTTCCCCCCCCTAGTATTTAGTTTGATATATTCTCTCATATTAGACCTTCAGGATCCCTTGAAGCTGAACAAATGACAAGTGTGACTCTGGATTCTAACTCCTAACTGCACGCCTTGTTTCACTGTGAAGAGCAGTGCTCACTTGATGGCTCCTGATGGCCTGTGGATAAAGGCCATTTCACCACTCTATTCATAGCATGGCATATAGTTCTCTCCTTAAATATAGGAAATATCCTGTACAACATTATATGAGGTACAGAGAGAACACATCACAAAAAACCAGCTATAAATGCAAAAGTAATTGCAATTTTGTAAGAGCTTTCTGAAAGGCTTCAAATTCCAGCTCTCAAAGTTATCAAAGTAAAGACTTCCTCTTCACAACATTATATCCTTTACCTGTATTGTTGATTCCTTCACATTGCAATGCTGCAAGATTTTCCCAAGAGATTCTTGCAGAGTGACTGGAAGTACTATGGATTCTCACAAAAATGCTGTAATAGGGGAAGGAACAGAAGTGATCTGGAGTCCTTCTCCACTGAATTGCTCAAAAATACCTCCAAATACAGTTGCTCTGAGGGACAAAGATGCTTATCCCTTGCAAAGAGAAAAGATGGGGTAGGAGTAGATGTGCTGCCACACATAACAGTGCTGGCTTTCAGTGCACACACACAGAGCCGGGTGCTACAACAGCTTGAGGCCAGGCAGCCAGCTCCTCCTTCCACAATGCCCATACCAGCAGTGTCATGGAAGAGCCCTGACCACGGACTCAGAGGCAGCACATCTTGGGGAATGCTGATGGGCCAGGAGACAAAAGTCACTTTTGAAAACAATCTAGGACTATATAAACTGTTCTGTTCACCAGATGAGCCCAGCTCAGCAGTGAGGGAAAAAGATCTCGGCTCAAAGACAGGAGATAGAGCAAATTAATCATGGAAACTGGTGTTACTAGACCACTCAGGTAGGTGAGGTCTATAGTCTAAAATATACAGAGTCCTGCAAAAGCCAGTCAGTCTTTCTCAAAAGAAACATGATTAAAACAGCCTTGCATTCTCCTTTTCTGTTTTTTTCCCCCTAGGAGGGAGAAACTGGGTTTGCCCTGGCCTAATACCAAACAATCAGAAAGGGCCACTGCTTGTGCTGGGCTGAGGCACACAGCAGTGCTGGTCACAACTCAGAAGTCACCATGTAGCCACTTTTCCCACCTGGCAGGCAGAGATATCTCTGTGAGCATAGGGAAAATAATTCTTGCCATGTGGTAAGTGTGGGTGAAGTCTAACTTTGCCAAATGGTGACTACCACAGCTAGCCCAGAGCAAAGACGCTTCTTTGCTTGTTTTTACCCCAAAGCAAGAACCTGAGGTTTTTCTTGATTTATTTGTTTTCCCCTGACAACTAAGGACTGCACTCCTTTTGTTCTGGAAGCCAAGGGCAGATTTGTTTTGCATTCCCCTAACAACCAAAGCTCTATGGCAGGTTTTCCTGACTCAAGAAAAACTACTTATTTACTTCAGTGAAGAGAGACAGCTTCAGGGGTGCCCTAGAGGGAGATATCCTCCGGTTTTGGAAAACTTTGAGAATAGAATTTACCCTTATTTGTCAGAGTAGAGACCCCTTCCTGTCTGTTCTTCACCTTATCAACGGCCCAAACCCTTAGGTACATAAGGAACCTTTCTAGGTGCTCCCCACTTGCAGCCAGCCAGTGCAGCGACATGGCTGCAGTTCTGCTGTTCCTGTCCTGTCATCACACCCAACAAAGAACAGGAGGTCTCTCCACCACCCCTACTTTCAGCAGTCCATAAGCTGATGAGCCATTTCTTTCTGTCCATGTAACGTGTCTCTGCCTCTAGAAGCTCAAATGCACCCCTCAGACCTTATTGATAATGTTGATGAAGATGAACTGACTTCACAATTAGACTTCTTCTGTATTCAAGCCACCAATAAATTGTACCAGTATATTCAAATATAATCCATGCAGGAATCAACTTTCCTTCTTAGCTTTATAGCAGCTTTCCATCCACTGATTTTCATGCAAAGGTTTTGTTTTAAAGGGTCAAAAATAAATCACAAAAAACAGGGGAAAATGGTGAAATTGAAGCTATACTGAAATGACATCAAGTAAATGAAAATTAGTAAAACACAGTGACATTGTACATTGACATTAAGGTGTCTTTTTAAAATATCACACCTACAGTTAGTTTTGGCACTGGTTCTCTGTCTGAAGTCACAGTTTCTCCCTGGCTTTATTTTTAGTGTCTTTTCTGAGCATTAAACAATTCAACCAACCACTTAACTCTAAGCATGTGAGTGGTCTCACTGAAATGAAAGTTTAATGCTTTCTGAATGTGAATTATCCTTAGTTCTCAAAAAGCCATTCAAATTGTATTTAAATGTAGAGAACTTTTAAACCTGCAAAAATCTGAAAGTAAACAATTTACTATTAGAGTTTATAGCAAGCACTTCAACTAGGCAATAATGTTGACACTCATTGGCTTAGATCTTTATTTTATAGAGAAAATGTACAGAAAAACTCACTCCATTTACCAATCCTTTGGGAAACTTTCATTACTGGTCTTATATAACAGCAATTGAAGATAGAAACAAAATATTATTTAACAAGGTTTTATACGACAACATAAAGAGTGACTGCTAGCTGAGTGTTGATCCAGACAGGTTTCTGCCAAGGTCACTTCCCTGCCAAAATACACATCCAATAACCATACATAAATTTTATTTTTAATAAATAACCACTAAATGGTCGCATAAACAGAGTAAACTGTGGGTAACTGTAGTTTATAATGAATATCTGTTGTAGCAACAGATTAACCAACACCTCATACACAGGCTGCAAGTCAGTGTCACCATCACCAGCTTGTTGGTTGGTGGCAAACCAAATTATGTTGGAATACATCAGTGGTTTCCCTTGGTAAGAAATCTACATCCTTGCAACATCAGCTTTCTCACTCTTGAAGTATCCCTCATATTTTTCCTTTTCAGACATTTGGCTTTGGAAAGCTTAAAATTTATAAAGGAATAGTCACTGACCTGGAAAGTCACTGTGGCAAGACTGTTCCCTATACCCTGCCCGAAATATAAACATGCTTATGTGGAGGACGTGTGGTCTGAAGTCTGAAACAGGAGTCTGAGATTAAAAAAAAAGTCAGCTACCAACTCCTTGTGCGACCTTGGCCAAGTCTTTCAACACCCTTATCCTTCAGTTCCCTAGCTGCGTAACTAAGAGAGGGATGCAGAGGGCTTTGTGAATGTTATTGATTGACCACTGTTTGCAAAGCCTGCCGAGGTGCCACTGGGAAAAAGCTTTAAACTGTATGTTTAAAGGATCGATGCATGTTATTACATTACTATTGAAATAATGGTAAATACATTGTACAAAAAAAATTAGGAGAAAAGAAGAGAAAAACAGTTGCAGACCAGCCCGCAAAAGAGGAATCACCTTTGGTACGTGATGTCTGATCTTGTAGCAGCAGTCAAAGAGAGCACAAGGAGGACGTTTTCTTAAGAAGGGGTCTGATGCCAAGGGCACTCGGCACCACCCAGAATTAGGCACCCTCACTCTTCTCAAGGACTTATTTGGGAGCCACCCATTTAAATATTCACAGTGGTGACCATTCATGCAATTTTCTTCAAAAAGCTGCCTTGTAATTTTCTTGTTACAAGATCCTTTTTATTTCTATGCTTTCTTCAGCCACATGTATATTTAGCTAAATTCTGATTTCCCACCCATGCAAATGCAAGGGGCATTTTACACTTTTCTTAAGTACTGACACATTTATGACTGTAATTTCTCTAAAATGTCATTCAGCCAAGATTGATTATTTGCTGCATAGTGAGTAGAGGAAAGAAAGAAAGGAGCTGTCAAGCATTCTTGCTTTTCTCTTTGGGGTGGAAAAATAAGCTTATCTTTGGAAAGACAGATCCTTTTATTAAAGGATGAAATGAGCACTGAACAAATACTATGAGGAATTCCAGTTATGCTGATACTAATAGAAGAAATAGTTAAGATGGCAGAAAAAAAACCCCTGTGTGTTCAAAGACTGAAAATTCATTTGTACTAGGTGGGTCTTGACCTGGTAAGACTCCCCATTAATTTCCTGGGGCTTGCAGTTGCATGTGGTCCCCTGTGCATGATGCACTTATCCCACTGCCTCTCCCTCAAAAAAATTACCAGGCCATATTTTCACTAATTTATTCCATTTCTCAATCTTCCTCTTACGTGTTATAATAGTCATTCTCACCTCCCTGTGGGCAGCGAACTTCTCCACTGGAAACTGTCAATATATTCTATCAACATTACTGTACTGCAGAATCATTATATAATCAAGATTTGCACCAAGCTACATAGAGTACAAAAGTGCCTTTTCTTAAATATTTCTCTCCCCAAAACAATTAACAAATAAATCCACCTCTACTTCCCACAACTCAAATATCTGCAGTAACTGTTCAGGCAGATTAACAGGATTCCTTTCATTTTTACTGCTCTAATCCTTGTAAAATAATGGCCAAGGACCAGGTTCTGGTACCCTTATTGGCAGACAATCTCATGGAAATCTGAGAATCCTTCAACTGACTTTGACAACTTGTAAAGGCTATTAAATTAACCAAGTCATATCTGTGAATAACAAACCAAAATCACAACAAATGGTTCAACACCTTTGCCAGTGCTGTTAGAAAAAGTGTGTATTTATGTACAGTACAGTCACCTACAGTACAATGTGTGTTCAGCATAATTTGGCACAGGAAAAACTGCTACCTTGTAAAGCAATGCCCAAGTTCCAGCAGAGTTCTGAAAGCATCTTTTCCACAGCAGCTCTCAGAGTCAAGCTCCTCCAGCACCCCAGGTTGCAGCACAGCTGACCAGCTCTCACAGCTGCTTTCAATCCCCAAATTAGAACACAGGTGGAGCTTGAGGCACTATAGCAAAACTATTTCAAACATTACAACCTGTGTAGGTTTCGAACACTGCCACTGGTCCCAGAGATGGCTGTTAAAAGTACCAAGGACTGGGAAAAGGCTCTTGAAGGAACAAGGAAGCACATTCACGTTAGAGTGCTCTTTTTCACTCTGCATATTGTTCCAAGTCTCAAGGTGTAATAAGCATTACACAAAGGAAAATGAGAAGATATAAGAGCTTAATTCCAAGCTACTGTGAGGTGATTTCATACCAAACCAAGCAAAACAGAGCAAGTCTCCACGGAAGGCCAGAGTTTATCACAAGTTGTGGTTTGGCCCAGTTGGCTGACATTTTAACTCTCCATCTGAGCCTGAAACTTAGCAGATAACACAAGTTCCTTTCTCTCCTCTGTGAGGTATCCCATTTTCTTCCTGAGCATTCAAACAATTTGGCCTAAAGACCACTTCTACTGTATGGACACGAACTGATTTGACAAGATAAACTACAAAAACAAACAAAAAGTTTCAAATTAAAAGCATGATATGAAAACAGTACTAAAGCTGACTCACCATTAATATTCTTCTCACAAAAATAGTTGTTTCCTGCCCCATCAACTGGCACCAGGACAGACATAGCACAAGCAAGGCACCACAGAGGCACTGCATGGGAAGAGAAAGAAGACTCTGCGTTGGATTTAAATAGGGCTCCTGAGCCCAGGGCACGTGGGGGAGTCCCCAGGTGGGGCTCATCAGGGCAGTCAAGGCTCTCAGGCCCGGCCCTTTGCAAACTGTTACAGGGAGTTGAGAAAGCAGGTGTGAAACACGGGCTGAGCCCCACCTTCAGCTCTCCCCTCAGAGCTTCCCACCACTCCCAGTTTTAAAACATTTTTTGCCTCTTTTTGTCCAACAGCCTTGCAATTATGCCAAATTTCGTAGGCATTGTTTTAAGCCTGACCCTAACACATGAATTTGATGCTGAAAACAGAATCAGTTAAAAAAAAAGTGGTGAGATGGAAAATACCTCTTTGGTTATAAAGTGCATCCCACATCAATGGAGAGTTGTTCCCAAGACTCTTCTGTCCTTTGGAACCATTCAGGTCATGAGACTTTCACCAAATCCCTTCTCAAAGTGTTTCCTGATAGCCAATTTCTTTTTTTTTCTTTTTTTTTTTGCTCAATTTCATAAAGGATGAATTTAGTCATAATAATGCACCCTTCGGCCATCCAAAAGTCCTCTCCCTTCTTAATATCTGGACCTTTGCAGTATGCTAGACAGTTCACATATCCTCTTAAGTCATTGTTTCCTCATTCAGATATTTCTTTTGGAAAATAAACTTGGCAGAGAGCAGAAGACAGCTCTATTACCATCAAGCCTCCAGTGACTGCAACTGGAAAAAGAAAAGCTCCTTAGTTAAGTACTTCAATGTGCAAATAACACATTTTGGAGTTAACAGCAATCCCCAGAGTGATGATTCTCAGAAGTTCTGTACGTGGAAATCTCACTCCAGGACAGAGAAGGAGCTTTAACCAGCTTAGGAATTGAGGAGAAAGATAGTGTTTTCTCATAAATAAAGCACAAGTTGGATCATCTGAAGCTTCTCCTGGCTTGGACATCAAACTACTGTGTGGTCTCCTGTGCCTTTTCTTCCCTATCAATCAAATGTATTTATGGGAATTTGGCTTCTTTTTTTCCCTTTTAGGCCTCCTTATGAGTCTCAGATTTCAACCATGGGGCAAGCGAAAATTTGGGGGAAAAGGATAACAGAAAGTTCAAAATGTCTTGAGCCCTAAAAGCCTCAGCTCATGCATCACATATATAGTTCAAATAATGAAGGAATTAAAAATGTCATCGTTCTCATTTGACGAGGAAGAAGCAAAACACTTCCTGAACTCATAGAAGAAGGTCTGTCAAAAGTCTGTAGGGTGGTGCTAATATTCCAGTGTTGAATGGGAAGTAAACAGCAGAATGAAAACCTGGCGCAATGGACCTGATGCAATGGACCGTTTCCTTTCTCTCCATCCAGCACACGAGCACTGTTGTAAGTGGTAGCTGGGCTGTGAGTGCAGCACCCTGTTTGGAATCACTCCTGGTGCAAATTTCAGCACCACCGTGCTAGGTTGGTGTGACACCAACAGACTGGTTTAGAGAAGATGAGAACCAGCATTTAGTTTCCCTAATGACTAAACAACTCCAGCAACCACAACCCTCACCAGAACCTAAACCCCAGGGTAAATTTTGTACTGAGTTTGCAGCACCCATCTCTGCTCGTTCATCACTCACTACTGATGGGGTGTCTACCAACCACCTCGGTCAGCATCAGTACACAAAACCAGCTGCAGGGTTTTTGTCATGACAAAAATTACACAGTGAGATCTGGATTAACTGCAAGAAATTGCAGCTGGATTTTCAAAGCTGCATGGGAAGAAAACGAGAACAACATTCTGTAAGCCAAAGGGAGATTTCCCCACTCTCTGTTTTCCAGGGCTGAAAAACTAGAGTAGAAACTACTTTTGACGGAGATGAACCTTATGAGATAAAGGCACAGGGCCATACCATCCACTTCCTCCAGTCTGCTTCTTGAGTTCCTGCTCCTGGTCTTTCACAGCTGAACATAGGTGCCAAAGTGTTTTTCAGGAACCGAGAACTCTATGCCAGAACTGAGTAAGGCAAATTTACTGCCCAAAGGAGATGGTCCTTGCTTGAGAGAGTATTTCAGCAAAGAGAATTTTTCCTTGACTGCCTCAGCTCCCAAAGAGTTTTGGTTCAGCCAATCTTTTCTAAGCCCACACTTGTTTGATTAGAGAAGTATAAGGAAACCTGGCAAATCCATACCTCATGTCCTTACTGACAGCCTTTGTGAGAGTTAAAACAGTACAGTTCATGTAATCTGAGTTCATCTGCAGGATATTTCCCATCACTGTGGAATTATCTAATGCCATGTGATGAGAGCTAAGTTGGAGCCACGCGCTCAGTACAGTCTCCTGAACCACACAACAGTGACTCCTTTTCCTGTTATTTTACTACCTTTTTTACTGCATCCTGTAAGAGACTAGGCTTAATTTTGCAGGAGTACACAATTATAAGGATGAACTGGACAAAAATCTCTAATCTTTCTCTGTTCTGTTCATAAACTATCATGTGAAAACTTAGCAAAAATTGCCTTCTCTACCAAAAGGACTTTCAAGTTTAATTCAACATTGTTGTTGACCAGCCTGAAACTCAATAGCAGCCCATTATGAAGAACAATTGTAACACCTCTGTCCACACTACATCTGTCAAAAATATTATTATCCCATAAGTTTATGTTTATACCCAATCATTTATACAAAAAGGAGGAAAACCACAAAGAATGTCTCTCACCTTTTGGTAGATTTACAACAGGAAACTGAGTTCTTTCTTCAAAATTATGTGTAGGAAGAAACTCATTTGTCTCTGCTCTGAAATGAAAGCACACATGATTACCAGTCTAATCAATCATGCCTCTTGTATTTATCTAGTTTGGTATGGTTTGAGTTTGCGTGATATTCTTTTTATTATAAAGAATTCAATCTCCTATGTGTAGTCAAAACCAGTTCATCAATGCACAAAACAATCGATAGCTTGTGGAAAGAGGCAGCAACGTTATTACTGCTCAGTGACCAGTAACACTGAGTGAATGAGGTGCAGATTCCTACAATTTCCTCCATGAAACTAGCTAGATTTGCAAACATGAAAGTACAGTGGTGAGACCTTTTGAACTGGTAAGTCAGAGTAAGTTTGCTGAAATTATTCCAATTCATAGTATGGGGGTTCTTGGCACACAGAACAGACCATCAGTTTTCTATATACACCTCCCTGTCCTACCATATGCATAAAAGATGCTGTAATATGTGCCATCAGTACTAAAGGACTGCTATATAAATTTTATATAAATATATTCCTACTGCCATTAGTAGAACTACGACAGCAGAAAACAAGCATAACAAAGACAAATCAAGTGCCATATGGACACATGAAATTTCAATGAAAATTAGCTTCTCCATCTAGACAAGATAACTGACTCATCCGTAAAGACATTATGTACCGAAAGTAATAATTTTAATGAAGAAAGGAGGAATAAACCTTTACATTAGAACTGAAAACAAACAGTCGTGAAAGCAGTAAATTGAGCCAATAAAGTCCAGCAAAACCATGAATCATCCAACCCAGCAGAAAATATTTGAAAAATACTGAGTGGGAACATGCCACAGAGACCAAGATGAGACAAAGTAAACACGTCATGTAGAACAGATGCTGCAAAACAAGCACAATGGCAAAAATAATTATATGTTAATCAAAGCCTCAAGAGAGAAAAAAAAATCAATATATTGGCAAGTATCAAAACAGCTGCATCTGGTTTTGAACAACAGAATTTGCAAAAACCCCACCTGCAAATCCAGCCACGGAGCAGATGCAGGTACAACCTATGCCAATAACTCCTATACAGGTATCTCTAGCTTGCTGACTGATAGTGTCTAACAGCTGAGTATCTGAATTCATGAATAAAAACATTCACCTATTCATAAATAATTTCCAGGTACATCATTTCTGCCAATCTTCATATCAGAAGGGGAGTGATGAACTTCACCTTACCACTCTATACTTCCTAATTAAGAAAATCAAAGTCAGCTGCCTAGACCACGGTCAGTCTTCAGTCTTCATGTGTTAGAAGAGGTTAGCAATGTTAAACATGCACAACCAAGGGAAAATTCTTGTCCAGTAATAGATGAGACCTAATCCATGGGGCCTGAGTAGTACATATTTAAGTCAGGAATTACCACTCAACATGAGTAATGCCTCCAAAAATGGAATCTCAGAAGAGAAAAGCATTAGAACAGTGCAAAATATTCCCAGTTCAGTTACAGATGTTAACAAGTGTCTATATAAATATGAAATTTCAGAGGGTCTGAAATTTAAAAACACATTCAGATGGTTATAGTTATCTACAACCTATAGTTGTCCATGATTATGAAACACAGAGAAAGCAAAGTTGTAGTTCAGCAGGGCATAATTCAGTTTCTTTTGTTCCTGGAACCAGAAAGTGGACTAGCCTTTAGCACTGATGCAACACTAGAATTTTAACAGGAGGGAAACAAATTCTCATTTTGATAATTCTGATGTGATGATTATGTACCCCAAACTACACATAACAAAGTCCCCACAAACAGAAATACAGAAGACTGAGGTCTGATCCCTCCTACTTGAGAGCCTGAAAAATAATTTCCTTCCTAAAACTGATTAATTTTTACAAGAAACAATAATGAGAGAGTTGTGATCAAGCAGAAGCAGAATATACACAGTAGAAAATTCCCACCAGGAATTAACGTTCCTCAGAAAGTAGAAGGAATTGTTTATTTCGTATTTTTTCTGCTGTTAGAATTCAGCCTTCCTCTCTTTTTCAGAAACCATAGAAAAATGGCTTTTGCTCAGCTTTACATTCAGCATGGCAGAGGCTCAGCCAATAAATGCAGACAGTAAGTCTCAGAGTAAGAACACAGCAAAACACAACTATGGATGGCTCAAAGGAGAAGGGGGAAAAAGGCTGGACCAAACATAGCAAGCTTAAAGACTGATTCTGACCTCTAACCATAATGGATTTTGAATACTAAAAAGGGTGAAGCTAAGCAATGCACACAGCTGGAGAAAACAGCATCATGTGACCATGCTTATGCTCTCTCCACATACGTGTACTTACAGGCATACATACCAACATCTTTAGAGAAAGCATTCATGTGAACAGGATTTCATTACTGTTCCAAGCCACCTTTAGACAAATTTTCTCAATATTTTTTAAAAAAGAAACAGCCAGAAAGCTGCAGATCTGTCAGAGAAACCTGTAAAAAACCAGAATCAGTCCAGTAAAACAGCAAACTTTGATACATTCAAGTGCTTTGCTGAATTAAGGTGGAAGAAAGTGTTTATGAAGCTTTCGGCTCTATTCTGCTACTTTTAAATGTTGTACTTGCAACTGACTGGCATTTGAAACATCAGATCCTTGTTCACACATAATATTATAAGTCACCTGGTAAAACACAAATAAAACTAATTAAATGCCATAGCTAATTTATTTAGTCACTTCTTGCAAGCTAAATGAAAGAACACATCTAGTGCATGAACTTGTACATGAAAAGTCATCCCTCTGCAATAAAACATTTTTTTTAACCTCCTGAGCTGGACCCAGCTGCTCTTCATACATCTATAACAAACTGTGTGCCAAATGAACTGCTTATATATTTTTCTAAACAAGCCCCACTTTACTTTTTCCAATCAGTCCAGACAGATGGCAAGTAAAGAAAACACTTTAGTGTCAATCTGGTGGAGACCGTCACTGAAGTAATTTTGCCAAGAAAAAACAGACTAAACATTAATGAGGCCAAACAGAGAAGCTTGTTTTACAGGCTGGAGGTACTAGATTTCTCTGGACTTACAGAAATTCAATAGTAGCTTTAAAGTGCTTGCAAGGAAACACTTCTCCAGTTTCCTGCAGCACGTAGCAACTCTTTTCTAATTGGGGTAGCAATGTTCAGTCCACACCAGCAAGAATGGGTATTACATTTCTAAAAACATTGGCAAGGAAGTGTTTAATTTCTTTTTTCTTTTTCCTGTTGATGTACACAAAAGTTTTTGCACCCTTGCAACGATTATATTTTCCACTACAAAGAATGAACTTTGTGGAATTTGCCTATGAAGTTACAAAGTCACTCCTATTGAAAGCTTTTACTGTTCAGCTTTTGAACACTATCTCAAATAATACCACACTGGTGCACAAGTATCGACACCAGCCTAATCTCTCTTGCACCTGCTTTTGTGCATGTATCTAATAATGCCAAGAAAAAGGAAAGAAGATTAAGGAAGATCCAAAATAAAAATTCTCTTTGACAAGATGCTTGTTTTGCCTTGTCAAGACACTAAAAGATTTTTGCCTACAAGACACTGTTCAAGTTTGCATTATCTAGTATGCCTTGCACTTGAAATGTAATTCCCTCCAACTGCAGCACTTTCATTGCTTATCACATGCTAAGACCTGACCAGATACAATAATCACTGAAGTAAAATTAGCCTGAGTGCAGCATAAAAATCTGTGATTGCCTCAGAAAGTTTCAGACAGGTTGGTTACATCCTTGGCCTCCTCAGCAATGAAAGGATCAGTTAAGAAGAGGTACAGAGTGCATAATCCAGGTTTTAAAACAGTCACTTCACTTTAAATATTCATCACAGGAAAACTGCCCTCAGTTATCTTTGTGTCCCAAACTTGGGGCTTTTTGTAGAAAACAATTTCTTAAGATGCTCAGACACTGTTTTTATTGGTAAGTTTGAGATTCTCTTTCCTATGAAGGGAAAAGGCTGCTTGATAATTTGTCATTCTGTTTTTAACACATCTAAACTCCATGAGAAAAGAGGGAGCACAAAGAGACATGCACTATTCACATTAACATTGCCTTCATCAGTAACTGGTGCCGTTGCTCTTGTGCCAGGAGAAACATGTAAAGTATTTTGAACTATCAAGGCAGAATTGTATTGAGCAGTTTCCAATGGTCAGGAACATCCAAAGGTAAAATGGGCTCACTTTATGACATTTCTCACAGCTGTCACCTTTCATTCTTCAGCACTTCTTTTGTAATGTTCTTTCCTCATCTTGTCTTTTTTAATACAATGGCTTGTAAGTATTTTCCAACAATACCTAGCCATTTGAGGATGAATTAATTGCCAGGTTGCCTTTCCACTTCTGTACATCTTAAGCAGTGGTCCAGCCTTTAAGGAAGACAGCATGTTGGATGGGAAACATCTGGACATCTAAACTGCTCTGTGAGGAGCACTGCAGAGATTGTGGCAACATCTAGTGGGAGTGTAGCTCTTTAGAGAAGTCTTACCCGATTAATACTGAAAAATTATTTTGAAGTGCAAAGAACCATGAACGGATTGAATTACTTGCCCTGACTAACTCGTTTTGGTGCTGGTTTGCCTTATTTCCCCACAAGAGTATTTAGTTTATCAGTGTATTCATCAGACACTGTAATTTCATGCCAAAGCAGATACAAGTCTAAAGAAAAGGATCTAGAGACACGGATATAGATAAATAATCAGGGATGAGTTTAAAAGATATATCCAGAAGACAAAGCTTCAAAAGATGCTGTTAACTAGATTGCTTTGTGCTAAGGACATTCAGTAAACAGATTATGTCTAATAAGCTTATCCTGTATTAAAGCGCTAAGGAGTCGATGCTGTGATAAGACACTTTTCAAAGGCAATGAATTATAGACACACAAGCTTATGCAGTGAGCAGAGCAAGCTTTCCTTTCTCCCACAGTGCTGCTCAGTGGCTCCCTGCACACACTCTAAGTGCTGACGAACACAGACACATCAGGTAAGTGATTCTGGGAAAAGCCAACCAAATTAAGTATTAGAAAATTTTCAGGACAAGACAAAAAACTCTCTGCTCTCAAAGCCATCTGTAGGATTTTCAGCACTTTCACAGAGGCATGGGAAAAGCAAACCCAGTGTAAACCTTGCCTGAGAGCAGAAGCGTTTTCCTGCAGGTATTTCAATCTGGAATAGTGATGGAAGTGTTTCACCAGGAAACCCCCAGACATCAATAACCCTGTAAGGACAATGGCAATAACTGCAAAACTCATCCAAGAATTGCAATATGGTTTTCCTTTTGCTACAAATTTAAAATCAAGAGAATTAAATGATCAGGAGTAAAGGGGAAAAATTACATGAACAGAAGTTGCCAAAAAGACCAAATCAGTGAAATCTATGGTATTTACAATAATTTTTTGAACTGGGAAGTGCATTAAGACTTGTGTAAGTCATGAGCAAGCTTCTAATTTTCATACTGGAAGAGGCACACTATTTCTGGGGCTCTCAGGCATTCAGTTCACAGAGAAGTCCCTAGACATACTGCATTTGAATTCTGAATACAGAAAGCATCATCCAATTTGTTAAAAATGTTTCTACGACTGCAGTAACAAAGTCAGCATTGATACAACATCATTTGCTGCAAGCTTTAAGGAAACCATTCCATCACTTTCCAGCACACACCAACACATACTTGATTTATGAAAAGTTCAGGGAGCAAAGAAATTCTCAAACCAGTGAAAAACATGTGAAATAATCAGAAGGATGTCTAGCTAATAAAAGAAGATTACAAATGCTGAAAGAGCAGTAGACAGGCACAATAAAGAAAGGAGGCTGGTAAACAGAAAGATTTGGGAAAGTTGAGGCAATTACCCACTAAGAAGTAAATTCTTGAGTCATGTTAGAAATCAGCATGTCCTACCAAATCTAAGTAGGAATGTGCCAATTAGCAGAGCAAACATTCCAGTTCTGAGAATACCTGCCTGCAATGGCCTATCTTGGAAGGTTAAACCGGCAGGTTCGAGCCATGGACTCAGACAGTGAGACCAGGGCTCCAGCCAATTTTCAGCGTATCTTTTCAGAGTCTGATTAGGCACACAGCTCTAATGATGGTTGAGAGACTGGCTGTCATGCAAAGTGGTAAAAAACAGCCTAGTGTTTCCATGAGTTTTCACTATGTATTTTTCCACCCTCCAGAAAAACCATGTTTGCTAAACACAAACCTTGTAACCTTGTTGTCGTGGATAATGCATTAATTATACAGTTCTACAATTAGCAGCTTCAACTTAAAAATAAAAAAAAAAAAGTTCACAGGTTTGCAGGCTGTCACAAGAAAAATCCACAAAGTGTTTCTTTCTGTTTACTTAATTTGCTTGTGAAGTTGCTGCGGAAAGAGAAAAATAATGATGCGTAGAAAAAAAAATCCTCCAGAGAATCCAGCCATTGATTAAAAAAATGTTAATTAAGAATGCCTTCAGAATGATATCTAATTTTGCATACAGGGAAAAAAGCATCTAAGAGAGAATTAAAGGCAAGTCCCATGATATAGATGCTTTGGTTTGGATTAAACTGCTAAAAGCCTCAGACTTTAAACACCATGGAAAAAAAAAATACCCTACATATATCAGAGGGAGTATTAGCATTGTAGGGAAAAAACTCTATACAATGCGACAGTTTATAATTGCAAAGACAGTGGAAATAAAAAGTTTAATAAATCACTTTTCCTCCAATGTTTTTGCCTTTAAGAGTTCTCTCCTTTTTAGCTAAGCCCTTATTTAAACTTCAACTGCAGTATAACAAATCTTTATTCTGCAAGCTTCACTGTCTGGCAGGTTCTTGGAGAACGAAATCTTGATCTATAAATTAACTCAAAATCTACATATCTAAAAGTACAGCACATGCCCTCAGGCATTTAAATCCCATAGGTTGGACCTAATTGTTTCCGCCATACTCTTTACCTTGAACACACTTGGGACAATACGAATCCCCTTGCCCATAAAGGGAACAGATCAATAAAGCCCATCAAGATCCATGAGCTGACTGATTACCCCAAGTGTAAGGGAAGGATGAACATGCTGACACATACAGAAATTAGATTCACATTTGCGAATGCATGCAAAGGATCCATATGGGCAGATAAGTACAAGCTGAGAGTGTCTGAACAGAATTCCACTGTTCTCCCGAATCTTACATGAACACAGGACTATAACAAGAAGATTAATAGCCTCCTGCACACATTGGTTACCACACACCACATCATGCTGACAATCCATACACATTGCACAAGCAAAAAAGGAAATAGCTGATGTAGAAAACATTCCAAGAGTTTCATATTTGTGGAATTTCTCTTTTGCGTTAGGCAATCCCTTTATTTCTGTAATTCACAAAGAGGTTACACATGCATCCTGAAAGGGCAGACTCAGCCAAAACAAAATGCTCAAGTGAGCATCTTTATTTAGCATCATAGATATAAAAACATCTCCAACCATGCCAGCATATGCTCATTATCAAGGAGAAATGTGCCCCAGATTTTTTTCTTCCTAAAAGTGGGCAACATAGCCACAGAGAGGGCTGGCCAATAAAACTACGCATATATTTCCTCAACATGGGTTTCTGTGGAAATCCTATCAGCAACTCTGTCTGGTTTCTCACAGTGATTCATCACCGTGCTGGCCCAGGAGGCCAGAATGATGTAAACTAATCTGGAACTTTCAAGGAAGCATAAGGAGCATTGGCACAAAGCTCTCATCAAATTTCATTTATTGGCTAACTCATTTAGACCCCTCCAAAATCCCCAACATAAACTTTACATTTTAAGCACAGGTAAACTTTGCCTGCTGACCATTAACTACTGCCAAAATAACAGTTGCTGCCTCTGCTAACTCGCCTTTTGAGGGTATCAGTGGCCTCTGGGGAAGCAACAAAACAGAGATGCTAATATTGTTTATAAAGCCTGGGAGCAGCCAAGCCAAGCCGTTTGAATCCAAATAACCCTAAACTTTGGGCTCAGAAAAAGAATAAAAGTCAAATTTTATTTCCAGCTCTAGATCCTTCCTTTAGTGAGCTGAGCACAAACCAGATCCATTTGTCTTTCCTTTTATTAAAAGCAGATCCTGCTGTAGCAGCAGGGCCCTGCTGAGAGAAAAGTGAGGGTCCAGAATTTGTGCAAGTCTCTGCCTTTGAGGATTTGATTTCTCATACTCTTATAGTAACTTAGCAGATCTACATGTAGGTATAAAAATTTCTGATTATGGCATTTAAGGAAGTGAGAAGAAAACTGTTAAGATAAAGAGTGCCTTTATCTGAGGTGCATAGAAATTAAGTCTTTGCAGTTCAAAGGAATGTAGCTGAAATACTCTTGTAAGGGGAAAAAAAGTGGAAATCTTCAAACTCCATGGGCAAAAATGCCAAAATAGAAACATTTTGGGGTTAACTCTCATATGTAGACACATCCTTTGTCAGTATTTTGGTTACATAAAGGAAATTTCAGTGAAAGCTCAGCCACTGTAAAATCCTTCAATACTGCCACAATGCTAATGATTTTCCAAGCACCCAAACTAAAAATACTTGATTCTTTTTTTTTTTTTTGCAAATTACCATTGCCCATTCTTTCTCACTGAGAACTATGAAACAGAGGCCTAAGTCTCCAGATTATGCCACTAATTAGTTGTGGGCATAAAAAAATTTCAATGTGAACATATGACAACACTAGAGAGGAAGAGGGATCACATTCATAAAAACTCCAAATATGTTAAACTTAAAAAGAAAATCAGACATTAAAAATATCAGTAAGGAAGTTAAGAAGTTTAGAGTATGGAAACCAGACCCCTTTTTCCTCAGTTAAGACCTTCAGCTCTTCAAAGAATATTTTATAATGCTACTTGTGCTATAAATTCTTTTAATGCCCCTCATCACGTGTTACCTCATCTATATTGTTATACCAGCAGAAACACATCCACAGCTTGCAATAATCCCTGCACACCTTACGACTGGATATGTTCAAGTAAGCAATTCTTCATGTTTTAAATATATACATAGAAAATAATCTTAAAACTCCTTCTTAATTCTGTATTAGTTCTTTCTCTTTAATTCATTCAGACATCTAAGAATAGCATATGGGATAAAGAGATTCAAATGTGTGCAAATGCATATATACATATTTACACAAATACAGCTGAAGTTGAATAGATGAGATCCAGCAGAATAGATAGGAAACAAAATATAGTTGCCAGCTTCCCCTACAGTAATAGTTCCCAATGGCACGGGAAAAACATGAACTAGTGCCATCATCTCCAAATCGTGAGCATTGTTTCTGGTGATATGACCCCGAAAACCCTTTTCTCAGTACCAGGACACTCACTGCACTGACATCAGTACCAAGTTTTATGTTATTTAAGGAATTGCTTGTCTTTTAGAAGAAAAATGAAACATTAATTTTTTTAAGTGGTGTGGTTTTACAGTGTTGCTAATTAAGTTCATTCTTTTGGTTGCCAGGAGGACAAGGTACACCAGCTAAGAGCACAACAGTAATTACAAAGGCTTGATCATGGCTTACATGATGTCCTGCTAGAATAGGAAAGATCCAGTTCAGAAATGGTCTGATACTTAGGGGAAGACACCACTGCTCTCACTCTGTGAAAATCCCACACACATCTGCCACAGGCTTACTTGCTGGCACCCCTCACAACACCAGCAGCTTTGTTTTGTTTTCTTCTGCATCTCATTCCTTTACTGCTGCTTTTAAGATGGGCCACCTAGGAGATCCCTTCTTTATCCCTCTCATTATGCTTCTAAAGCCATTCTGAAATCAGTTCTTCTGAAGTCAAAATTATTCAGATACAGTCTTGTTTTTATTATTATTTCTAAGTTGGTTACCTAAACAGCAAACAAAAGCCATTGCCTCTAAGATCCATTGCTCTGTGGAGTATGTCATGCAGTATAGCTCATCTCAGATACATGAGAGATCTTCTCACAGGATTGGTCCATGACTGTTGAGACTCATGTGCCAATAAGCAAAATAAAGGCAATGCCAAACCACTTACTGCTTAGTAATTTTTAAATGAAAAACCATGATTGAAAGGAGGATAAATATTCACACCCCCTGTTCTCACCATTCCCTTGCTTACCTTCTCCCAAACCTCAGCAAATTTTTCACAAGCAGAAACAGCAGTGACGCTAATTCTGTAAGCATGAACACACTGAGTCAGCAAAATGTAGTACAAAACCTCTTTCTTCTCCATGTTGTTTAGAATCAAACAAAGGAGAAGGAGGCACATGTCCTTTCCAAAGGACACCTTCTGTTAGCAGTAAACAATGCTCTTAATATCAAACAAAGCTACTGAAGAGCAAAAAGAAGTGACTCTTTACATACCTCTCAGCGAAGAGGTAGAAGCATGAGGCAAAAAGCTGCCATTCCCCCTTTCCCAGAAACAGATCCTGCTCTTTCTGCCCTGGCCCACAGGGCTCTGCTGCTGGCTCTTTTGTCACACACACGAATGATGTCTGGCAGATGAAAGGAGGTCACTGCGTGTGACTTTCTGGGACACTGAAGGACTGCTCTGCCCCTGAGGAGTCTGTCCACAGTGCCAGGACTGACTAATGGGACTCAGCTTTGCCTGAAGCACTTGAACAACACAACCCTTTGGCCATCTCAGCCAACTGGTCAAAACCCCTCAGACTCTGGGAGCAATGAGACAGTGGTGCCTCTCAGAGGGGCAGCAGCATCCCCCTCTCGTTTTCTTGGCTTTACAAGGTGTCATTTTGTGTTGCAAAAGGGCTTCAGAGTGGGTAGACTGCCTGGGCACATGGTGAACTCTAGAACCCATCCTTGCACAGGGTCATCAGTGAACACACACAAAAAGAACGGGAAATTTGAGGAAAAGGACACTACAAGACTGTGCTGAAACTGGAAAAGTTGTAAATTCATTCCTTAAGCTGCTTTTTCCAAAGAAGCCAACAGCTTTGCTCTGCCCTCAACACACCTTCTAACAGGCCTGCTCAGTGGCAAAAAGAGGCTGCTTTTTATCACATGACTCCAGAGCTTTGCTGCCCCATGAGAAACAACACTAAATGACTTTCAAATCTATGAAATAAAATTGAGACAGGAGTCACCTTCCCCTACAAGTCCCACCACAAATTCCTGCAAGTGGGAAACAAAATAAAGCATTAAGGAAATTAAATTATACTGAAAAGTTGAAATTAAAAAAACTGAAGTGACCATGAAATGGTAGAGTTCAAGATCCCTGGGGAAGTGAGAAGAACGCACAGCAAGCTCCCTGCCCTGGACAAAGAGAGCAAACTTCGCACTCTTCAGGGATCTGTAAGAGTAAGAGTAGTAAGAGTACCATGGAAAAAATCCCTGAAGGGAAGAGAGACCCAAGAAAGCTGGTTAACATTCAAGAATCACCTCTTCCAAACTCAGGAGGGAGGCATCCCAACAAAGAGGAAGTCAGGTAAAAATGCCAGGTCTGTGTGGATGAACAAGGAGCTCCTGGACAAACTCAAACACAAAAAGGAAGCCTATAGAGAGTGGAAACAAGGACAGATGGCCTGGTAGAAATACAAAGAAACTGTCCAAGCAGCCAGGGACTTTTAAAAAATATTACATTCAATAAGTACTTCTTGTGAGCTCCAAAGCACCAGAGAGCCATCATCAAGATTCCACCAGAAATGCAGTTCAGAATCACATGGAAGATTAATATTTATTGTGAGTCCTGTTTTGACAAAAACATCTTTCCAGGTTCTCTAATCCTTTTTACAGTCCCCTCGCACACGTCCTGACAACCTTTGGGGCACACTAGAGCACGAGCATTTACCACTGTTACAACGCCACTTTACAGCTCCCTGTTTAGACTGCAAATACAATTTTGTTGCTGCTGCATGAGCTGCATTTTAAGGCTACAGATTTCTGGGTACTGGCACATACTTAATCACATGTTAAATCAGACAGTTGCATGCTCCCATCTGTGCCACAGAAGATTCTAATCTTTCTTGGGTAGGTAACAGTTTTATCTGACAAATATTTTCAGAACACAGCAGCTGAGCTACCATTTATTACCATTTCCCAAGAGGGATTTGACCTTAGGACCTCATGACATTCTGCAGCAGGTACTATTTCCACACATCCCGCTTCAAACGTGAACAGTGTTACAGAACTGACTTTTCCACGAGAAATTTACCTTGCAATGTTTCCAAAATCACAGAAATGCTATTGGAAGATATATCTGTCAATTTGAGATCAGTGTATTTAAGATGTCAGTGGATATTATAGTACTATATGTTTTCATTTAGTTCAAAGCACAAGAGTTTGCAATAATTTTCAAGGAATAGAAAAGCATCCAAGGAATCAAAAAGCAGGTATTAAAGTCTAGTATACTACTGCTGTAGCAAGAGGAGTGGGAATCAGGAACACATCAGCCTTGATTTTTAGTGGGGTTTTTATCACTGCAGTATCAATGACCTTGGTGACACAGAAGAGCAGTTCTGAGGCATTACTGCATACACAACAATCCCAGGTTAGACTTTCAGTGGGACACAAGTTATTTACATAGAAAATCCAACATTTAATCTCTCTCCCTCAGTTTCCTCAGCTGTGAAGCTGGCAAAATAGGTATTTAATTTCTTATCTATCTCTGGAATGTGTTCAGTAATGCTAAAAAAGAGAAAATGTCATGAGTTTTAGCAAAGAAAAACTATTTAACTCCTCTCTCCCTGACAGATAGCTCTACCCAGTTCTGACCCTCACACTTCTGTCTCCTTACTCATTCACTGAAATCCCGCCAGATTACATTTTAGAACAGTTTATATTTCAACTGGACATTATAAACATTTTATTACTGTCACCCAGTAACAATAATCTCTTGTACTGGAGTTCTAGCGTCTGTATGGCATTTTCTGAAATAATATATAACTGCTTTTCAGATGTAAACGCTCTACCTCCTGCTCTTCTGAGGCCAGAACTTGTAGTTCCTGGGCAGAAGTCCCACTGGAAGATTTTGCATTTCCTATGTACGTCAGTTAGTTGATGCCAGCTTCCATGTTGGGAATTAATAGTGTGCTGAGTCTGCTGGGCCTAAACCCTTCAGTGAGCAATCTAAGGCTCTACTGGGTATGCAGCAGGTTCAGTTCTGCAACTTCCTGCATTTCCTAAGTGCATCTGGGCCACAATTATATCATGAACTACCTCTTTTCTAATTTGAGTTTGTTTTGGTGGTTTTTTTACACTTAGAGTTACAGCCTTAGTAAGTACAAACTGGTGCAGATAATCAAGTCAGTGAAAATAGCAATAAAAATATAACTCAAACATTAGCGCCCCTTTTTTTCTACTTTTTGTAAAAAAAAAAGCTTCAGCCAGAGATGGGCAGTTAGATCATTATTAATTAATATCAGCTAGCTCAACCACTTCTTGTTTATGTACTACTTGTTCCTTGTTTTTGAGGGAGAGACAACAGGGTATTATTTTTACATTTCATATAGACGTTCCCTGAACAAGGATGGAAGCTTGGAGTCACTTTTCATTCCTGATAAATTCAAAAGGCAGCACAGCATCTGACTGACTAGCTCAACAAGCCTGTTTTCCAGAGATACAATTAAATGGTGTTGAAAAACCACATCAGTAGGAATTACTAGGTACCTTGGACTTTGGAGTTCTTGAGTTTGATCCAAAGACTGTCCTTGACTTCCATAACATTTACACTGGATTCCTCAGGAAGAGCATGAACAAAGATTTAGGAACCCAAATTTAAACATCCCTGCTCTTTAAAGTCTTGGGCTGTATCTTTCCCTTAATCCATTTCTCTTTGCTTACAGAGCTGGTGTTCAAACCTTACGGCATGTCTACACTATACAATGCAGAAATCCCTGCACCAGCTGGTGTGAGTACCCAGCATAGCACCATGCTGAGCTATTAGCCTGGGTCCTGGGAGTAGTATAGATATATTAGCATGGCATTACGCCCAGGCTAATGAGCTCAGGCTAGCTCTGCACTATACTGCTTTGATCCAGAACGAGCTCCTCTGCAGCTCACACAGCCCCTCACTGCACAGAGCACGCTTGTCTCCGCACCGCTGAATGTTATCTGTTCCACACATCACAGGCCTGCTCCTGCAGACCCACTGCTGTTTGAGTGCCGTGTCTGTCTGAATTCTAAACACTCCAGTATGCAAAAACGTCTGTTCCTAAACTGAAACTTGTTTCTCTATCCACACATTGCAATCTACAAATAAACAGAGCACCTGCATCTCGCCACATTTCCTATTCAATACTGACTACATCATGTGCTTATATTGTGACTGAAACATGGAGCTTTAAATGAATCCCAGTAATCATCTGTTAGCTCTTTTGCCTTCAGTTTTGTGTGGAAAGGGAAGAATTCTGCATTTAAGTTTCACCACCCGGGTCTAAACATTGCTTCTTAAACCAAAACTTACATATTCTCTCTCTCTTGGCAGAAGCTCATCTCTTGAATAGAAGAGAGAAGATCACTGAAATAGAAAAAAACGTCATTGGCAAGACAGGCTGACTGACAGCCATTGCAATTAACTAAAAGATTTCAACTGCAATGTATTTCTGTGTCATGGGCAACAGCAATGATTAGAGGGACGTGCACATATATGTATGTAACTGTATTCGTTACTTAGCAGTTATACCATGTCATCACTCTTAAGAGATTTCTTTCTTCCTGCTTACCTATTCCAAACGACCAAACATATGTCTTTGATCTGCCTGAAAGGATAAGTATCTCACCAAGGGTATGAGCACATGAATAGCTAAGTAAAGCTCCTGACACAGCAGAATGCATTTGCACACACCTAAGACAAAGGCTAAATGCTGAAATGGAACAATCAGAATAAAAAACACTGAAGGGAGCAAACTTGTAATTACCAACAAGAGCAACATCCTTTCCTCATCAATCCTCAGGCATGCTTATATTAAGCCATAAAGGGTTAGACAGTTCTGGAGGGATAGTCTTTCAGGGGTTTTTTGTTTAATGCTTTGGAGCTAAATCATGCTTTCCTTTCCCAGGGGTACACAAGACAAAGAAGAGGCCAGATGGAGCCCTCTACCCCTCCCCACCACACCTGGGCAGGGGCCAGCCTCAGCACAGTGCCCAGGGGAGTGCGTGGAGCTCTGGCAGCCCGAGCAGCAGCTCCCAGCCGGGCCAGGGGCTCGTGGCAGCTCTCCGTCACCCACGGACGGGCATGGCAGCGGGAGCCAATGTTCCCTCTATTGCACGGCCCTGCGGCAGGGCACCTTCACCCTCACTGCAGCGCTTAGCACATCCAGGGCCACAATCCATCCCCTCGGAAGCGCTGACATCCTTGCATGCTGCAGGCAGCCGTATCCGGCTACATCTCCAGAGCCAGTCCTGCCTCCAGGCACAAACATCGAGCCCCAGCAGGGCCAGACGGGCTGTGCCAAAGGAGGACAATAACCTGAGCTCCCGAAGCAGCAGTGGCTGCTGCCTGCCGTGCTACCCGGGGATGGGCTGCAGGTTCCCGGCAGGACACTTCAGAGGTGCAGCCAGCAGCTGGAAACACTTCAGAGGCATACCCTGTGAGACAGGGACGGCACTTGCAAAGGAAACACACGAGACGAGCTTCCAGGGCTGCAAAACAGCTCCCTGGAGCCCTAATAAACAAACCAATTTAGGTTTGTTCTGCTCCACGGCGCAGCTGCAGAAGCGGCAGCACACTGCAAGGCTGACAGGAGCAAAAGGGACTCGGCGCCGGGGGTGCAGCAGCCCCCTCCCACCACAGCTTGGCTCCAGGGACGAAGGTGCTCTGCAAAGTTCCCTGGCTCCCAGAGCCAGCCCTGCACTCGTAATCATGATGGAGCACACGTGAGGGATCATACATGGAAGCGAACAACATGGGTAACAGGGTCAAACCATATTAATGAGGAGACCACCCTGGAGCACAGCAACAAGGCCTGCCCTTGGCAGGAGCGCACAGAACATGGCACTGCCCAGAGCGGGCACGAACAGCAGCCACCACGCCACATCACATGGCCCTTCAAGGCGGCACACCTGCTCCCCAGGCACAGCCAGCCAGACCCAGTGCCTGCTGCAGTGAGCCCTGGGCGCTCCTGAGGCCCTTCAGGACCACCAGAAGCACTGTGGTCAAAGTACAAATGTGATCGGATCTCAGGAGGAGAAAGATTTCTTACATCAATCAGCTGCAACCTGACTTAGGAAGAAACCAAAATATGGAGAAAAATAAAGGGAAAAGTAAAAAGGGCTACAATATTTTATGTCATTGATTGTATTTTTGCATTTTGTTTTGTTTTCATGGCACATAATAGAGGTACTACTTTAAGCCTAAAAGAGAATTTCAGAGTCAGTGCTGACTGTAAGAGAATAAAGACACCCTGTAACTCTGCCCTCATTTTAGCACTGATTTCACTAACCACATTATTCTCAGCACAGTAAAGTGGCTGAGGCCAAGTTACTTGGTGTAACTAGTCTCTCTGTTGCAGAAGAGGCTACAGCTGCTCTCCAGATTCTCTCTTTCTCATGGGAGTACTTCAGGAACACTATATTTTACATCTAAAGCAGAGCAGGGCTAACACACACTTTCCCTGGGAGAAAATATCTTGTAACAGTCACTGCAGTGTGCACCAGCAAGAACCAGCACCTCACACCACAGCTGTAAAATGCCCACCTGTTCCTCCTTCACTGCAGCATTGGCAAAGTCTGGAGGGCAGCCACCCTAGGGCTTTCATAAAGACCCTGTTTGACTGTTCATTTCTCTAGAGAGGATGGGGATGTTCAATAGGAGCTTTCAAGGACAACTAAACCTAAAGTACAAAACACATCACAGGAGAACCTGGGAGGGAGCAATAGATCTCCAGCTTGACACAAGTTGGAAGGAGTTCCCACCTGTATGGCAGATTGCTCAGTCCTCTTCAGTTGTATTCAAATATTTTCTTCACAGTGCCACAGCATGAATTTCACCTGTATGGAGCTCATTACAGGTTTTGCATGGGCATACTTAATCCCCCTCTTTCCTTTCTATCTCACACCTTCCCTCCTTTCACAAAAGTTTAGCTTCTGCATAGCCTTTATATTTTGTGCAGACACTAAGGACAGGAGCCCAGTACACTGCACTGCACCTCTCAGGTGTGTCACCCCACAACCACCACACTGCCTACATTCCTACACGGCTCCAAGGCTGCAGCTCTGCTGATGGTGAGCAAATCCCACTGCTGTCAGCCACAGCTTCTGATGCTCTGCACCTTTATCTGGGCCTGTGCTCACTGACAGGAGTCTGACAGAGTCAGCCAACTATCAGCATTTCTGAAGGCTGCCCCCAGCCAGTGGCTAAACCAGTCCCCATGAAAGGAGCTGCTGATGTGCAATTTGCAGAGGAGGAAACAATCTCAGAAAGAGTGTGTTGTGGGACAGACCTCTGCCCACTCTACCAAATCACATGCCACTTTCCTATGCACAATACAAGAGCACATTTGACTGTTAAGAGGTTTTTGGGGAAGGAGACTAACATATAAAGAGGATAAAACTCTGCCCACCCACCATTCACTGAGAAGGACTCCGTCTATTGCTGTGATTATTTGTCAAAATTCAAAATAAATCTGTTTTCTCAGTGGTAACAGCATCATTATCATTTCATGCCCCCCTTCCCAAAAACCCTTAATAGCAAAGGTATTTCACAGGCAAACATTTCTTTTTTAAAAGGCAGAGCTCATCTTATTTTAGAATCCAGCATCTATGCCAAGACTTCACACTGTGCTGAATGCATTACAACATCTACCAAAAGGGCAAAATACATTTTAAAAATGGTCATGCAATACACTGAATAGTTGTGGTTTCTGAACACTTGCCAGTTTTAGTTAGAGGAGGTTTTTTTACCCTGTGTAACTTATGGGCACATTGAGAAAGATATGTGTAAAGCGTTCTTGCAATCTACTATATCACAGCAAGGAGATTTGCAAATGCTTTTGTTCACTGAAGCTCAACACATCCAGAACTACTCCTGTATTTCCCTTCCCCATCACGTGGTGTTATTCCTTTCCAACATGAAATACCATATAAAGAAATTACCTTTGGCAGTTACAAACACCAAAGTCTAGAATACATTCTGGTTGTTTGTGGGACTAGGATGCTGTGACAACCAGGGTAAAAGTTAGCAATTTTTTATTAATTTTAAAACCATGATAAGTTAGCCCCTCAAAAAAAAAAAAAATAGTAGGAATCACAATGTGCAAAATCTTAGCCTACGATGAGTCAGATTAATGAATGGCTTGCTTGCTAGAACTGCTTGTGAGTACAGCAAGAACCAACCAGAGGATGCAGGATTTAAGACTCATATCCAGATCTCATATGAAAACATGATCTGAACCTTTGCCAAATATCAGCATAATCCTGATCCGAGTTTGCAAATAGGTTAGGATGATTCTTTTCCCATTACACTTTAGTTACGGGCACTTCTGGGGAAAAAAGAGCAGAGGGAAAAGCCAGCAAACCAGCAGGCAGCCTTTGTGAAAGAGACTGAAACAGGATCAGGGTTCTCCCTAAGGAGAGAAAAATAGCTGCGGATAGGTCGAGTAAGAGAGAAATGTAGACGAAAGCAGAAGGCAGCTTAAAAGATTTTTAAAAGCCCAGCAGCAAGAACTACTGGAACCCTGATTTCATTAAGCAGGTCAGAGATGACAGATCAGAGGGTGTGAAACCAGAGCTGGTTGGTCATTTTCTAAGTTGTTTTTCAAAAGACAATGTCAATTAGTTGAAACCAAAGCTTTTGGCAAGAGTATACACACTAAGTTTGTCTGGAACATTTTCTTGGGTACAAGACGGCATTTCTGATCAGAGAAATCATATCCCAAGAGTAGCCAACAACCCTGTCACTAGGCCAGTGCCCTGGAATAGCACTCCAATCCCTGCACCAAAGGTGAGGGAATCCCAGGCTAACAGTGACCCTGGACAGTGAGTCTACCTGACCTCACACAGCAGTCTGTGCATGCACTAGTCCAGAGAGCTTCATTCTGTACCCAAATTAATAAATTCACCTGCTCTTCTGATGTAGCTGGATCATTTTCACAAAACAGACTCACACCAACCTTGTCTAGTGTCTCTGCACCATCCAGGAGGAACTACTTTGAGTATGTCTGTACCCAAATCACACCCAAGCCACTGCCATTCTCATGGGTGATCTATAGGTCCAGAAAAATCCACACATCTTAATAGCACTAATGGTTTTGTTTAAATTTTGCCACTTCCACTTGAGATGTAACTAAAATGCAGATTATATTCATATATTCTCTTATCCACACAAAATTCATTGAAAACCATATAAACAAAAATACTAAAGCTGAAGAAAACATTTTCTCCTGACTGAAAAAGAAAACCAAGATGAGGTTTTACTTAATTTCCTCATTCAACATTTTGTTCAAACCCATATACTCGTGTGAATGCTTTGCAGGCACTGATTATATTAATTCTCTGTTCTCCAGTGGAAAGATATCCCATCTGAGCTGTACAAGTTAAAATGAACTCTGTGGCCATGCCACAGATACATTTTTATCTTCTCTGCATATTTTTATTTTCTCTGTGTTTTTCAGTTTCTATTTTATCTTTCCTTCCAGTTGTCCAGGGAGTTCTACTAACAAACATTATGAAGTTCCTGTGAATAGGAGACAGACACTGTTCCTAGGAAAGAGGAGATTGCATGTTAGTTCAGTTCCAAAAATGGCTCCAGGTGCATACAAACACCTCAGGAAACACTTGGTATATGTATAGAGAACAAACACCTGCAGGTTTCTACCTTAGTTACTCAAAAGTGCCTGGCTCCCATGATTCTCCAGCAGCTAAAATTCCTGAGGATTCATGTGCCCTGAGCTGATTTCAGGTCTTGGAACAATGACTGCATCAGCCATGAAATTTCTTAAGTATGGAAACAAATACTGCTACTTATTTTCAGAACAGTATTACTCACTCCTGAAACTGAGCATGCTAGTTATTTACAGCACAATTTACAGCTTGACCATTAGTCAGCTGTTAAATTATGCCTCGTGATAAAAGAAGGTTTAGATCTGCTTCCTGCACAAATATGATCAGGCTTGCAAAAAGTGAAAGCAGATGGGAAGTTCTATTGCAAAATTACTGCAGAAACAAAAAAGGAAAAAAATCAATGGTGAAATATTGATGAAAATAAAATTCAGATGGAATGAGATAATGTGCAAATCACTTGGTGAAAAATTCATCTCCAAATATGATTTAAGAGACATTTCAGTTCCATGGTTACACATTTAATTTTCCAAACCATGAAATGTTCCATTATAGTAATAGCTTTGATTGGCTGTGATTCTGCCAGCAAAACTACTACAGTATTGTTATAATGATAAATTTTGCTGCAAGAAAGGGCTATTATATAAGAATGACTCTTTCAGATATTTATAGAAAGAGTTTTTATTTATTTATTTTAAGAGGCTATAATGAGAGAGGCTGGATTGAAAACAAAGAAAGAAAGAAAATCGGGGCCAATCAATATAATGTTCTCAATTAGTCTAAGTTTCTCATATTTTAAATTGTTTCAAGGCTTTAGAAAAACACAGAAGGACTCTACAGCTTTTACTGGTTTTTTTAAGATGTGTGTTTTCACCTCTCTTATGACTATTCACTGATTCCTTCCTTCCTTCCTTTCTGCCTCCTGTCTCGTCCCCTTTTCAGCCACCTGATAGTTTAGAATTGAAAATATATTTTCCTGTTATCTGTCTTTCTATTTTTTTCCATGACTATTCAGATAGGACAACAATTATCCAGAAACAAACTATAAATATATTAATAACTAGTTCGCTACCCTTCCATGTATACAGATAAACATTACATAAATGTGTGAATCTGAGGGAAAATTAATGACAAAGGTCAAGAAATACCACACAATCCCACCATAATAAGCCTCAGAAAGAGTATCCAATTATTGTAATTATACATTTGAAGTATAATAAAAATTTAATGTAGAGACTCATTTCCATTTAAATTTCACAAGTGTTGTGGGAAATACCTTTCATCACCACTCCTGAAACCTGAGAGCAAAACCACCACTTAGTGCTAGGAAGTTCAAGTGTAAATTTGTAAAATAACTCTTCTTTTGTCCTTTGGGGGTAAACTAGATTAGCAGACAAGAGCAGGAGAAGTAAAAATACAGCTACGAGTACATTCAGCAACAAATAAAGGCAACAGACAGTCTGGTAAAATTATGTAATTTTTTTTTTAAAATATAATCAAAAAGTTCAGAATTAAAATCCATTAGTGAATAAGTTAATGGACTTGTGACAATCCCAGAGAATAGGCTTCATCGTGTTAAGCTCCCTATCAATCTGCTTCTGCTGGTATTTTCTATTCTCCAAGAATGTGCCTACCTTCAGTATCCAAAGGGAGACTCTAGCTGGCCCAGTGCAGCCCTAATGTAGTGACAGAAGTCAGGCATTAACCCAGCAACTATTAGTGCTCTTCCTTAAGAGGCCAGGAAAAGAGAAAGGAAACACCTCCTCACGGCTTTTACTGTTTTCTCCGGATTGCACGGCATGTCTTAAGACACAGCTGAGCACACAAAGCACAGTGTAATTGGTCAAAGTCATAAACTTACTCTACAGACCTGTGTCTAAATAAGTTTCCTTCTGCAACTTTCCTACTGTGGGGTGGCATGTTAAGGTGGCAACTGGTAAACGATACTGCCAGAGCAGCAATCCAAGAGGTCCTCACCTCACAGGACCCCGTGCCTCAGTGATAAACCACTGGATGCCTTCAGTGTATAAACACCCAGCACAGGCCTGGAGGTCAGAGAATCCTGGGGAAGTCCTACTGCTCCTGCTTGTTCCAAGCTGCTGAGCCATCAAATTGTCACCAAATGGTCTGAGGCACAAGCCTTTGTTTCACAGCTCTGCCACTTTTCACAGGGCGCTCACTTCCAGACTGTGGCATGCTCACATTTGTGTCACTGTGGGGATGCCCACACCTCCAGTACCAAACTTGCTGGACTGAGCCCATCTGTTGTTGCCTCCTTCATTTTGCGGCTGTTGGGAGCCTGGACAGACAGCTTGCAGTGCCTCTCAGAACACTGTGTAGGCAACACCATGGTCTGCAGGGCCAGGACCAGATTTCTAACACCATCACCATATGTCTCCAGTCAGAGCACATAGCATGGATGTCAAGTCCAAGGAAGAGCTCCCTCGTTAGACATTTCCAGGCTCCTCTTAGGCCATTTGGACATGCTCTTATGGTTCCCACCAAGTATCTTGCAGAGCCAGGCTCTTGGCAACAGAGCCCTTGCATTCACAAGTGAATGAGCATGGAAATTGTTTCATTAATGACTCTGCACAGACACACTGAACTACCTCAATAACAATATACTACCAGTTTTTCATCTCACAGAGGGCTTGAATAAATGAATATGCATACCACCTCTGTATTGTAGTCACAATCTACTTGGCTGAAGTAGTTACCTAAACTCCTCCCTGAACATCTCCTACTACAACTGCACACAGAGCTGACTCAACATCCCTCTCAATGCCACTCTCAGCAAGGCAATGCCATGGGACCTTGGAGGATGACGGTGTTCTGCACTGGAGGCTTTGAGAGTAAGATGATTCAGAATGAGTGATTCCAAAAGAGCCTCTAGATTCATTCCCATCTGCCCTACTCCCACACCACATTCAATGTGTTTCTTCCCACTCACTAATAACAGCTCTTGCCTCCTACATGCTATCAACACCTGACTGTCTTTTCTCACTGCAAGAGCGTAAGCGCTTATAATGCATTCAAAGCACAATTTTGTCTGACACATTTGTTTTAGCTAATTCTCTTAAGGGCTTTTTTTTCCCTTGCTAGAGCTGTTTCATTTGTAGAAGCAAATAAGCCTGAATGTCTCCTGCCACATCTGCTATCATCTCTTTATTCAATAGGCTGCTAAAGGTTACACTTCACACAACAGGATTACCTTTTCCCACACACACTGAACCTGATGCGAAAATCATGACCAGAGAGGTACCTCTCCATTCATCCTTTCTATACCTATCTGATATGCTGTGGCAAGGAAAAAGCTGGGAATTGATTCCTATGTGGGCAGTTCTACCTTTTTCAGCCTTGCAAACAAAATCCACCAACCTCAGGCAATGCTCCACCTTGAAATACTTCCATGTCTTTCTCTTAAGCTTAAGGCTTTATAGTTCTTATAGCCACCTTATAATTCAACAGGCTGGGTTTAAGTGAAAAAATAAGATTGAGAGAACACAGTTAACGCTCTCCCTGACCATGCTTAACAGGACACAGCCCTGCTCCCAGATGTAGAGCATGTTTTCTTTCTCAAGTAAGATCATCATGGTGATTGGGACTCCTGGCAGGCCATGAGGGAATCTATCTAGCCAGAAGGCTTTAATGCTGGTTTAGGACCATAATGAATCAAAATGTTCTGCCAACATTGAGTTTTTTACAAAAGAAAATAAATAAATCTAGCCAGCAACATTTCTACACTGGCTCCTCTATTTTTAAAGCTTTTCACTTTTCCCACCTAATGATTAAACTCAGCAAGGAAAAATGAGGGAAGATAGAGAATCTAGGTTCAAAAAATTTCAGCATATGGAATAAAAAGTTTCCAAAAGCTCAGGCTGACTAACACCGTCATGCTAGAAAAATTGAGAGAGAAATACAGGCCAGCATGAACTCTAACCTTAATATTACTGCAACTTTATCCACATATTTTACCATGGTTTCCTAAAAATGAGGCTCATACAGTCACATAAAGCCAGCTTGTCTGTCTCTGATTATAAATTCCCTCTCCTCCAGTAATTTTTGAAGCCATTGGCCAATTTTAACCAACTTTGCAAAAAAGCAGAGGTCCGAGAAATAAACACCTCCTATTTCTTACATGGAGACAAGAGACACCCTCTGAAGAGCAGGGCCTTACTCTGCACTTCTACCTGTTCTGGAAGTGTGGGAGCAGTTTTGTGTTATCTATTTCACAGAATTCTGGTAGGTGGACACAATGTTGGCACAAACAGTAGCTGCAACAGGCACTCACATGACATCACACACAGGACCTTGGCTATCTCCCCTCAGTTACAGGGAGACCAAAGTGAGGGATAGGAGCAAGAAGGACATCCAGTCTGGTAGGGCCAGCAAAGAACTGCCGATGATTTCACCAAGTTGGGCACAACGGGCCCTCAGCAATACAGTGAACAAACTCCGTCCACTTTCCAAGGCATGTCAGAGCTGCAGGGAGATACTCTTGCATCAAGCTTCTCAAAAGCTGCCTTCATTTGGTTCCATGCTGTTCTGCAGCACTAAGTCAGCAAGTGCACTTTCTGAGTGTGACATCTGAGCGTGCTTGCAGGAGAGGGAAGACAGCACTCCGATGTACACAGGTGTTCATGTTGTAAAGCATGTGTCCAGAAAGCTGAGTGTACAAAAAGAGAAGTGCCCTTTGTGCACTCTTTTGGGAGCCATGAGCCACATTAACAGCTGCACAATGGGAGGAGAGTAAGCAAGATCAGATAGGTCAATTAGATGCAGAAGTAAATGGGAAACCTCAGCTACAAATTTTCTGTAGAGCTTAGGTTCTGCAGGAGCACAGGAATTCACCAGTCTCACTATTTATTTGGAATTATGCAGGTTTTCCACAACCAGGATTTTCCAGCTCTCCTATAACCGGTGTATTGCGCACTCTTATAAGCCAGTTGTTTCCTGCTTGGTTAAATAAGCTCACTACTTACTGTAAATTCTACATGTTTGCAACTACAATCAGCTGATTTTATCCCTGTAGAGTTTTATCAGGTGTAAGAATTAACAGTCTCTACACTCCCGTAGACAAGGGAGAAGAAATACCAAGATGAGGACCTTCCATCCCCACCTTCCCACCACGTTCCACACACTCACACACGTGTGCCAGACAGCACAGGGCATCCAAGCCCCTTGCTGGAATCCAGGCCTCCTCCCCAGCACGGCCAGCAGAGCCCTGGCAGAGGCAGGAGCAGGGCAGAGGAAGGCTGGCCAGGGTGCTGACCTGCACCCGGCGTGCAAGGGAACCACGGATGATGGCAGGACGAGTATTCCCTGGCATGACTTCATTTTCTCCAGGTTCATAATTCCCTACTGCCACTGCAGAGTCTCCCATGGATTCTTTCTATACTTGAGCCTTATCAGAGGTGGCAGGGGAAGGGAGTATTTCACCTTCTCCTGCTGCCCAGAACATGTATCAACCAGCACACTCACCACAGTTACTCTATAAGCAGCAGCTGGCAGTCCTGAAAGTCATGCCTGAATATTAAGCTACAAATCATCATGATTTTCTTAAACTGATGCCAAAGGCTCAATGAAATACAAAGCTCTTGATGCTAGATATTGTACCAAAACCCAGAATGAGGATGTCCCTGCTTAGGACTCAGGGTTGCCACAATATATAAATGTTGGCCAAGAAGATTCCTCGAAATCTGTTCAAATTCATAGGTATTTTTGGAAATCTTCCTCCTCTGCTCCTCGACTTCTTCAGTCTTACTGCCAAAGCAGGTCCTCATTCCCTTACACAGAACCTGGCTCTGCACAAGATGCTCCACTCAAGACACTTCTGCAAAGCCATGACTGTTAGGCAGTTAAATCCAACCACCCAGTTTAGTTGGCTGCCTGCAGCAGCACAAAGCCCTACACAAAGGCTGCAAACACTAACAACCTGCCTGCTAAATAAATTGAACTGGGTTGATCTTCAAACTCCTGTGGAAAGATTGCTTCCAGGACTTGAATAAGCCAGCATTTAGGAAGCTCAAATACTTCCATAGCATTCTGCAGTCACATCTGTAATTTCTCCCTTGCTTGCACGAAAAAATTGCAGAACAGGCCAGCAATCAGGCCACAAACAGTTTTTAATTCAGAGAAACAAAGCTGAAACATTGAAAATATATGCTGAAGTTGTAATCAACACAAACAGTTGTGCATTCACCTCTTCCTCACTATATTGTGATTTCCTTCATTCATTTATATGCCTCTCCTAAGCCCTCCCATACTGGATACTTCCAACCTGCACCTTCCTTTAACCCCTACCCCAGCTTCTGTCTCTCCCTCCGCCTCCATCCAGAAGTCTCCCCACTTCCTGGAACATAGCATTGCTCCTGTTGTCTTCCAGACTACCCAAGCTCTGGGTTTCCCCATCCCTCTAAGTACACCAGACAGAGGAATTCCCCTTTCAGACTATGTACCTTTTGACTTTTGCTACCATACAAAGGAAAACATTTCTCCATCCACAACATTTCTGTATAAAACAGCCCTGTGTTAATCTGGGCACAACTTTGTTCACTTGGGACACTGCCTAACCTCTCACTGGGCTCAGATCACAGACAAGCTTTCAAACTCACTTTCCCTGAAAGCCAAAGAGGCAGGTCGGGTCAGTTTTAGGACACTAGAGAGAGAGAGAGCCTTTGCTAGCTGTGATTCTGCCCTAATGGTCCTCTCAGTCAAGAGGCCTCCTCAGGTCATGGTAGCCATTTATAACCAGGATTTGACTTCAGTTAAAATTATGCAAATCACTTAAGTTTTGCGAAAAAAGCCAAAGAAATCACCAACACTTCGGCTCAGTTTCCAGTGAAAAGGCACAATGTTGTTGCAGCTTGAGAACGGTGAGAAAAACTCCTGATGTCAGCACTACAGAGGTAGGGAATAGCATCCCCCGTGACAAAGGCCTCCACACCTCTGGCATATTTCCTCCATGAAAATGTGCTGTAAGCTGCAGTCTCAGAACTGACACATCCCACCCTTTGAGACTCTTCACTGCTTTGCTGGCTACCTCACTGCAGTCTCATACCAGCTATGTGCCAGCAAGTGGGGCGGAAAGTACCTCTGACCACTGAGTACTGCTATTCCACACAGACTTCACACCAACACAGACCCTGGCACAAGCTGCTACTGCAAACTGAGGATGGCACCTCCACAGATAATAGCACAGAAGGGCCTCAGGAAGAGCAGTGTGCAGTGTATGTTTTGGTAATGAGTCACAGACTCATAGAACCATGTAGATTGGAAAGACCCTTAATAACAAGTTTGATTAGGTGTTTTTTGAAGAGACTTGCAGTGTTTTCTGCATGCTTTCCTATCCTTTAAGCAAACAGCCTCTATGGCCATAGAGGAAAACCCCTGAAAACTGCTAGCCATGATCTCTCATCCTTACAAAATAACAACATATCAGAACATTCCACAGTGGGTGGAATTCCATAACACAGCTGTATTATGGAATTCCAATAAATACAGTTGTACAGTTGATTTACAAAACATCAAATTAAGCTCCATTGGGATTTCGTTGTTTTTAAAAGACAGCATTTCCTTTGCAAGTAACTCTATACTAATCAGGCTTCCAGACCTTAGAAATGGAAATTTTTCTGCCAGTTTTTTCACTCTCCAAGACAGCTTCTCTTCATATCATCACAAGGACTGCTGCTCCTTCCTAGACAATGTTATCTTTTGGGACACTGACCTGTTTTGGGCTTCTGAGTTAGGCTGAATCTTCTATGTGATAAGAAGCTATCCAAATCCCTTCCGAATGTGTTGCAAGGCAGACAGGTATTTCTAAAACTTTTTAGAAAGTTCTTCCATCCTGTCCATATTTCCCTAAGCAAATATTTATTTAACTGACTAAAGTATTAGAGATAATCACTATAATTTTATTTAAAGATATAATTTTAATTTCCATTTTAAACCACTTTTTGGTTCACCATTTAAGACATACTCAGCTGAAGCATCATGTCAAATTGCTAGTGTAGATGCAAATGTTTTATTCTAAAAATTGCCAAGTAACACTGATTCATAATGCACATACATCAAATAAAGAGTGGAAGTTAGTAGTTTCAATGTTTTTGGCATGCTTTCTTAGCAACAAAATTTGTTTTATTCCAAAACCTAAAAACTGACAAGTATTTCGTTTTGGATACAATGGGGTTTGTTTTTCTTTTTCACACTTTTTGCATGTATGAAAGAGATTTTTTACATATTTCAGAACAATAATGTCCCTTCCACAAATATCAATAGCACTGCACAAGAAAATCAACTTTGCCTCTGAATTTATTCACAGCAGTTATACAAACCTAGTAGAAACTCTACTCCAGTATCTGAGTCTCAGTGGCTCTTCCAGCATTCCCTAAGACACCAACAGTTGGTACTACAGAACTACAAGTCTCTTATTTTTCAGGAGATATTCCAGTATAAAAGACTAACATGCTGTAATTGCACTTGGTTGAAGGATTCAGAGAACAGAAATGCAAATGAGGAGCAAGTGAAAGCAACTGATTCCTATCGCCAACCCGAGAAAAAGGCCAATTCTTTGGACTATTCACAGATCTGCTCAGTGAGAGGAAAGAAAACAGCATCATAGGAACAGGCACTTTCCAAGGGAATTTTAAGTCACAGAAGCCAATGATACAAGGCTCTAAAACTGCAGGAGGAGATGCAGGTGATTATACTAAGAAAGAGTTAATTTAAAATATGACAACAGCAAACAACTTCCTTATCTGAGACCTTTTTAACTCAGTACCACAAGGAATAGCAACATGGAGTATTACTATGTCAGGAGATGTGTTAGGTCAAGAATTTTTAAGTATTTTACACCTAAAGTCTCAGTTTGGAGGACTGCTCTCTTTGGCATCTTGTAAAATCATGAATATAATAAAGTTCAGAACTGTATTGAAAAAACAATTTATAAAATCACAACAAGAAAACCTACTATGCAGTTTAAAAAAGAGCTAAACACCTCCACTGCAAGCATGTGCTAAACAAAGAGCAAGGTGTTAAATGGGGTCTGCTGAGATTGCCAAAGTAGCTATAAAATAGTTCAAGACTCCTTTAACCTTCACTTCTCTCAAAGAAAATACAAGGCATTTCTTAACAATTTCAGTGGGTATAAGGCAGGGATTGCAAACAAGAAACCTGGCCTTATAGTAAACCTTCTCAGGAAACAGTGGCCCTTTTTCACAGAAGAGCATCATCATAGCTTAGTCTCTATTTTTCTAATGTTCTGTTTTCCAAAGCTAAAGCAAGACAGTC
The DNA here is from genome assembly GCA_013397755.1 of Cnemophilus loriae. NCBI lineage: Eukaryota > Metazoa > Chordata > Aves > Passeriformes > Corvidae > Cnemophilus > Cnemophilus loriae. The sequence goes on from VZTF01000702.1 coordinate 954,760, forward strand.
CATGAGGATCAGGTGCTTAAAAAAACAGTAAATATTCTAAGAACTGATATTTGGTTGAAAAAATTACTTTGACAGAAAGTGCTTCATCCACCTCCCAATAATACTGAAGCATTCAGTCACACTCAAAGTTGTGCAAAACCAAGGAAAAGTTGAACTAATTACACTCAGTGGAAATGCCCAGTGAGAGTCCCAAATCCTGCGGTGCCTAAAGATGCTGTACATGCAGTATGAATTAAAACCACAGATTAATTTGCTTTTCTAAAGTTGAGGCTACATACACACCAGCTGAACTGGAGTAAACATGCATCCCTTCCAGGAAGATGGACTGGATAGTTGAGCCTTGAAAACATGTGAGCCTGAAGCACAGTAATGTGAAAAAAGTGTTCTTCTGTCAGTGAAATATTTTTTTCTTAAAAAGTTCAATAAAAGTGTTGATAACACCACCTACATCCCCAATAAGCTCATTCAGAACTGTTGGAATAACTGTCCATAAAACACTACAAAATCACCCCAAGCAGAAGCAGATGGAACTTAACTGAAATGGTGGCAAGTTCATCTTACGCAGCACTTACAGCACGTTTTGCCTCAGGGTTCATACATTTGCTCCCACAAATCCTACCATAAACATTTGAGTGGGTTGTAAAGATACAAGGCAAACTAGATAATTTCATTTGATTTCATTTGAATCATGCCAATCTTCCTCTGCCTAATTTTGGCTCCTTTCTCTCAAATTTGCCAAATTTAGGCATTTTTTAATACCTGTAGAATACAAACAAGCCTTTTTAGTACGAAGTATGTTCTTCAAATCCCAGTCTCGGTGTTTCAAACTATACAATCCTGAGGGCTTGACCCTACAAAGGACCCCATGCTATACGCTTCAAGAATTCTACTGCTTCTTAAGGAGTCTAAAAATGTTTTCATTGTTTAAAATACCTTTCTTCAAATGGCAGCTTCTTTACCATGCTACTGCTCTCTCTACATTCCAGTAGAAAACTGCTCTCTCTACTCCTTTGCCAGTGGTGTGGAACCTGTAACAATTAGCAGTTTCTGCTTGTCTCTGCTCTGCCTCATTCTTTACTCCCCTGCCAGTTGCTGCTTATAAAGTAGATACCTGTCCAATGATTAAAACAGTTACTCAAAAATAAATTAAATGCTATTTTTTAATGGGCATTCATTTGAGGGGAAAAAAATCATTGCATTCTAACCTGTTTCATTTGATGCAAAGCAAGAGCATTTTAATAAATAATTCATATCAACAGAATACAAAATTTACTGCCCTAATACTTTTAGAAGCATGAATACAATGAGATAAGATGTACATACACACACATGTACTCAGCTCCATTGTATTTTCAGATTCCCATTACTACAATAGTCCTTATCATCTCTGATACATGACAGTTCCTGTCTGCACCAGGGTAGAAGACAGATTTCTTGCTAATGTATCTCTCAGTAAATTAGATAAGGAAAAGCAGAAGAGAGCATAACATTCACCCCTCAATCTGTAACTTCGTCAGTTATGCAAATACAAGTAACACCAAAAAGTAAAGACTTCGGAAGAATTATCATCAGCAGGTCTCTTTCTGTTTAATTTACCCTGAAAAAATTAGGATTCATAGAGACAGATCTGCAGGGGTCAGTCTGTATTTGTATATGTATGTCCAGGCAAAACCTGCAAGTTTTCTATATAGCTACAGTTCCCACACACTGTCCAAGAGAAAATGTTGAAATAGAAGCAGTCCACAAATGTTCCTAGCACAAGCAAGGATCCTTGCAACCCACAAAATGCAGAAGCATTTTATAGCATTTAAAAATCATAGTGATAAAATGCTTTATTTGTGGAAATATAAGTCAGTCCCTGGGCACCACATGAATTCTGATGTTGAGCAGTAAGATAAGTAGGGTCCACAGGCAAAACAAGTGTGCAGAGAAAAGCATCAGAACATGGGCCTGGAAACAGGCTCTGCACACTGAGCACGGTGCTTTGAAATCCTCAAGATGCTGCTGAGGCGTGAAGCACATGCACTCTACTCCCTACTCCCAAAACTGTCTCATTCCTAGTATTCATTTGGCCAGTGACCTCAGTGAGAAGAGTGTTAAATCCCTGTTGAAAATGCAGATTTGCTACAGAAACTCTATAAAAAGTAAATCAAATTTTTAAAAAAATCTCTAAAAAGCAAGTGTTTCTTTCATCTGTTCCTGACTTCCTTATTATTTCAGTGTTGGATGTAGAAGAGTAAATAAATCTCATTTTATATCTGTGACACACTTCCCAGCTGTGGTTTCCTCAAGTCCTTCCAAAGCAGCTTTTTGGCAAGTTAAAATGATTTGGCACAATCATAGTCACAGAAAATATATTTTATTCCTAAAAGGATTATTCAAAGTTTAACTGGCTGTAAGAGCATCACATCCACTGAAACTCTCAGAAACCAGAGAGAACTGATTCTCTACTGCCTGGTGTACACCCCTCACACCTTATGAAAATTTCCTCCAATATCCTCACTTTGGAAACTGCCAGCTTTATTTCAAAAACCAAAGATACAGCAATAGGTATTGTGACAATGTTCACGGCTAGGACACTTAATGGGAACCCTACTAAAACTCTGCTTTTAAGTCTCACGCAGGCTCAACAGCCATAATTCAGCTCAGAGTTTGGACCTTCCTGTGCTGAACCCAAACCACTGCTATGGGGTGAAATCCATTAAAATCCTCCAACAGCTTTCCCATTGAGGTTGTGACACAAAAGTGTTTCCATTTCAGTATTTCCTGAATAAGAATCATTTATTTCTACAGAGCGCCTCCAGCATTTCCCACACACTTACCAGCTGAAGAGAAAAATCCTCAAGCCCATTCTGAATTTATCATCACAACACCTGCTCTCTGTCAAAGCTAACCGAGGACCCCAAACAAACCATCCTCAATGGGTCTCCAATCACTTTGCAATTTTGTGTTGCTTTTCAGCATGCCAGGCATATCCCAAACAGCCTAACCCACAACCAGATGGTCAATACACAGGGGAAGACACCCACAGACTTTAAAAACAAACAAACAAATAAATCAGAATTACCAGTACTTAGTGTCTGGTTGTGTTGCAGCATTTAGGCCAGGACCTTAAAAAAAGTGTCTGAGAGCACTTTCACAATGAAGGAACCCACTCCCAACCTAGACTTTATTTCTGCCAACAGGTTGAGTGGGGAGCAGAGGGGGGGATTAAATCTAAAAAGCACTTCCTCTCCCCTCTCTTCCACAAATGCATTATTCATAAAAGCCAGGGATTTTTTTTATTACCTGGGGATTTCACTTTTATTATGTTCAAAGGACTGTTTCAGAGAGCACTCACTTCCCTGCAGGCAAATATGCAGGGTTTTTTACACGGCAGTATAAATTACAGTGCATATCTAAATAATACCGGCAAAACCTCAACAAAATCAAATAGCCAAAAACATTAGGGAAAAATTGCCCTTGCACAATTTATTCCATTGTTTGGTGGAACTCCACAGAGAATCTGAGGCCCCTAGTATACTGGATCTAAATTGATTTATTCTTACTATCACAGGGGAAGTCAATAAACTACTCCTTTGCAACAGTTATACTGACATTAAAAAAAAATCCTAAAAGACTACACAAATGGCTATTTTTCCTTAGCTCCTGAGCTTCTAGAAAGAGGTGAGCAACATAAAGATATACGTAGTTATTCTCATAAACCTGATTAGTAAAGACAAGGCATAACCACAGTTTAAAACAGAGAGAGAGAGAGGGAGAGAAAACAATACTTTTTTCCACTCTCAACAGAACATATTTCAGATGCAACCTCCGCTTGTTGTAATCACATTTCCAGTCTGAATCACAAATACTCCAGAAATCTATCTTGCTCTGAAGAGCCAAAATATTTATTTTTATTTGACCTCCTACTAGGTGCATTCATGGGAAAACAAATGGATTCTACTTGGGGCATGTCCATTTGTGCCTGTATCCCAGAAACCTGAAACCAGGCCAGCATTCTTCTGATTGAATAAAGCTGAGTTGTCTGGGTTAAATCTGTTGTCAATATGCCTCGCTTATACAGTGAAATAGTTTCTTGTTAAGCAAGACAGAGATTTACTGTAGGCAAGATATGGACTTCAAATGCATCAGCATGGAAGGGAAGGATAGAAATGTATTAATTCTTATTAATACATTAATAAGAAACACTGGATAAATGTATTGTATACCTTAGCAGGAAGCTCTTTTTCTATGAATAATCATGGTCTTGAGTCAACAGACTTTGCCTACTTAAGCTATCTCTTGCATCAGAATCCAATTATAGCAAAGCCTAGAGAAAACAGGTTTGGCACACTTTAATATTTTGGTATTGATCTAATTTAGCTCTGGTTTCAATTACAATGGGGAGCATTTTATCAAGAGATAGATTTTGTTTGTGTGACTCTAAATTGCTTTTTTTCCTTATTGTCTCTGACCTCACTATCTGGGTGCCTTTTCCACACTTATTGCTGCAGTTTTAGAGGTTTCACCCATTTTATTATGAACTTTTTTACAGGAAAGAAATCAAATCCAGCTTTTCTAAGTATTAAGGAATGAACTCAATACATTTAAAAACTGGGCTGGGGTTTCTGTAGCAACCATTCCACAATGATGCAACTGAATTTGACATCAAAGAACAAATGTATCAAGTCATCCTGACAACTGAAACACTTGCTTTAAGAAGAATGCCTACATATTTCTGGAACAAAGACGGATTATCCTACGTAAAATGAGTATTTTATTTAGTAATATATGTATACCGTATCATCCTACTTGAGGCATCTTTTCTCCCATCAATGTGCATAACTGCCACAAAAATTAGCTGAAGTTATCTGCAGAAACTGAGGAGAATAGACCTTTTTATTTCGTTTTCAGATGTATGGAAGAATTATCTCATTTTCCATTTAACGACATACAGAAGATATATGGAAGTAATTTTCTTTCTTCCTGCTGAATTTGGCTTTAAACTCTGCAGCTTTATGTCTTACATTCATTGAAGGGAATGTCATCTCTACAACCCAAAATAGTTACACATATTTATAAACTACATCTAAGAAATTACCCCTGGTTAACAATGTATACCTTTCAGCTACAAAGCCCAAAGCCTGACAACAGGAAAATTTTGCTGCACTGTGCTCTCCCAAAATACAAATCGCATATGTTGATAATCTGGAATGTCTGCTGAATTAAAGGAGGATTATGAAATCATATCAGTGATTAGAATCATACACTGCTGAAGGCAGATAGCTGGAGTGTTGAAATTTCTAAAAAGGAAGCTGTCAAATAATAGGAAGCAATTTGCAATGATCCATAGCTTTGTGAATAAAAGTGCAAACCTAGTGCTCTGTTAAGCTCCAAGAAGTGATAAAATTTGAATTCAGAGTTTATAATTCCAAAATGAAGTCCATTTCATGGGCTGCCACAATTTCTAGAAAAACGTAAGACTTCACAGAGATAAAGGAACATTACAAACTCACTGGAACTAAGACAGAGTTCCTAGTGTTTCCTGGAGCATGAAAAGGCATGACACTCAGGGTAAACTGCTTTTTAAAACTCCCTGTTGGTATTGCTGGATGTGAGATACAACTGTTCAGCCCTTAAGAGAAACATGCAGTGCATCCCTCTCCAGCCTGAACAGCAACAAGAACTGTGCAATTTTTTAGCTCCAGGTAGCTTCTACCTGCAACTTCCTTATGATGTGGAAGAAGAAGCGTGCACTTGAAAATTGCAGCTTGTGCTCTTGAGACTATTTTAGAAAGAAACCCATTTCAAAATAATTCAGGTGCTCTTCAAATGTCATTAAAATAAAAAAAAAAATTGTTTAGGCTGCAATATGTCAAAGGCTTTCACATCTGCACTGGAAAAATGGATGCGTTCCTGTATAACCACTGCACCTGCCCTTAAGGCTATAGTTCTTCCAGCACAGGTTCCTGTAGTTGTCAGGGGATCTTTACTTGAAAAGAAAAAGCTTGTTCTAGTAACAATGGTCGTTTGTGTACAGGCTTCTCATGAGAGACACCACTTAAAGATTCAACGTTAGTTTTAGCATTCCTGCCTCCTGAACAAGGAAACACCTTTAAATTTGACCCTGAAACTTAAGAACTCAAGCTGCAACATTGAAAGCACCTCATCTGCACATGCAAGGCTTCACCCAACGAGCAGCTCTTTCCTGAGAGCAGGAGAGCAGGTACAGGCTGTGGTGTGGGGAAGTAGCAAGAGGCCAGCAAGCATTCTGCAGCCAAGGTTCTGACTCCGTTTTTACTATTATATACCAGCCCTGGCAGCTCCTCCTTTCCCAGCTGCCCAGCTTGTCTGGGCTGTAGTGACTAAAGGTGGGCACTTCTCCCTAAGTGCCATTAGTGAGGGCTGGTGAACTCCTCTGGAGTCTGTCCTGGCTCACGCGGAACTACCCTGGCATCAGGAACATGTCATTGCCTGTTGGTGCCCGGTTCGGCCCATAGGCTCAGATCTGCAAGGGAAATCAGGATCCTGCAAGGTCTCAGGCAGTCCCAGAGCTGTGGAGGGGCATTCCCAGCACCTGGCTGGCTCCATTACAATTGGTGTGGTTGTATATGTACAAGGAGGGACGTGCCAAGTTTCCTTGTGTTCACGTTTATTGCTGCCGTGCCCCAGGTAATGCAAACGGCAAGTAATTTGAGCATTTCTGTCCTTACTAGTTTGTGTTCCATAGGATTTCCTCGGCACAGCTGACATCTTGGGCAGTCTGCGTCCTGCTTCATGCACAGACTTTACACCCATCGCACCACCGCGGTGAGGGGCTTTTTATCTCAAAGCAATCCATTGAACACCGCCCGTCCCCCAGGCCCAGCGCGCAGTGGCTGGTGGCAGGTCCCACGGCCGGGCTGCGCTGGCCGGCGCCGCCGGAACGGGAAAGCCCTCATCGCTCCCGATTGTTTTCCTGAATGCCTCTGCGAACAAGGGCGAGAGGAAACATCAGGGCCTGGCCGGCGGCCAGCGGCCCGCTCCCGGCGGCGGCCAAGGCAAACACGCTCCGCCTGCGCCGCCTCAGCCGCGGGGTCCCGGCCCGGGGGGACGCGGCCCTTCTGTGCCGAGCGCGGCCGGCTCCGCGCAGCCCCTTCGTGCCAGCCCGGACAGGGGCAGCCGGGGGAAACTCCTCGCCCCTCGGAGCATTGTTCCGCTTGGAACGAAACCTGCCCGCAGCCTCGGAGGAGAAAAATAAAAGCAGTTTCCTCTCTCACAGGTGTGGTGGGGCTGTGGGGAGGAGCACCCCAAAACACACCGGGCCACGCCAGTGGAGCCACCATGAGCCCTATTGCCCAACTCCATCAGGATCAGATCCTGGGAAAGCCTCCCACAGCAGCCACCGGCTCTTACAGGGTGGGCGCAGAGAAGGGCGAGGGACAGCCGGAGGTGCTGCTGTCACCGGGCTGCCTTTGCCCATGCAGTCATGAAGCTCCAGGGTGTCCCGTGCAGCCTCCCAAAGAGCCGTGTCCTGGTCACCGTCCAGCTGCCCATGGGGCAAAGCCGGGCTAGGATTTCGCCTTTTGAGATGGGCACGGTGGGAGCACATGTGAAAGCAGTTAACTGTGCAGTTATTTGGTGACAGGAATTTACATGCTCAGCTGCTGAAGCAGGAGGCTGTATGGTTAACTGGAGATGTTTAATAGATTTGTAGCAATGGGTGGTGGGGCTTTTAAGTCCGGCAATCTGTTCAGCTCCAGACCAAGAAACAGACAGCGAGTTCGCACCTCTAAACCCATTCCCTTCAGAGCAAGGGCAGAGGGGTGAAATCCAGCACAGGGAAGAGGCAGGACCAGCCATGCTTTACTCTCAAATCCAGTCATGTGTGGGATCAGAACAGCACATGGGACCACAGCTGACATGCTGCCAGGAGATCACTTCCTCCCACTACCATTTTCCAGGCTCCACAGGCAAAATTCAGGAATCACCATTTTACAAGCATCAATAACTTGCAAGGAATTTTCCAAGCTCTACTAGCAACATTTTGAGTTTGCAAGAAGCTCTGTTACAGAAAGAGGTCTTTAAAAAGTAAAAATTAGTGAGATCAAGATAAGAAAATAAATACTGCTGACCTAACATTCCTTTGCCGGGGTGAAACACAAGGCAAATCGGGCATTTCCTACAGCTCTTTGCAAACATTGCTTCTTTGGAGGAGGGATGGATGGAGCAGTGGACTAGGGCTCAGGACACCTGGACTTCATTTCCAGCTGTGTCACTTATCTGCTGAGTAACCTTGGGATATTGCTGTAAAATGACACTCACAAAATCTATGAATGAGAAGTGCTGCACAGGAACTAGGCTCTTCTGCCATCTTCCCACAGCACTGACACTCAATTCTATGTCACAGCTGGCATTTCTGTCACAGCTTGCTTACAGTCCTAATCCTACAAAGAGTTCTCTGTGGAAGGGCCTTCTAAAGAGCAGTTCTGTTTGCAAGAAATGAGTCCAAAAAAGATGTGTGAAGCCAGGAGGATACTTCCACCTCGACTTTTAATAGAATTAAGATCTAGGTAACAAATTAAAATCCACAGGACCAAGAGAGCATTTCAATTTCAGGCATATACTCTGGCATTGACATTATTGCCTGTATTTTTAAGTCGCATTCACAACTGCAGCAGTAGGAAAAAACCCAATAATGGTAGGTGATAACAAGATCTGTTCAGTCAGACAAAAGTACTAGTCAGATTCAATTTCTGTAGACCACTGGGATTTTATGCTATTGAGAACAGTATGGCTGTAACACCAGTTTTCCATGCTCTCAGGTAAAAGGTTCCCAGAAACCAAAATAAGGTGGAATCAGTTTTAATCCTGCCCTGTTTACATAGTAGAGAACACCTGTTTTCAAGTAAATCCTTAGCAGAAGCCAGTGAATCGATGTGCCTTATCCTGTAGGACTGAGGCCTACATTTTAAAATCTTTAAGGGATACTTAACTGAGCTTTATCATCAGGAGAGGATCAGTTTAATATCTGAATCTCTCAGGAGCCATATACATTATTTATCTGTCTGAAGGTTTGGAATCCCATCCAGCCTAGGAAACAGAACCTTGGACAGGCCATGGGACATTTATCTTACTTTAAGGTTTGTTAAATACTGCCAAGCTCTCTGAATATTCAGCTTGAAAAAGATTAGTCAGAAAAACCTAAGAATCACACTTATCTGATCCAGCAATATCAAATCCTTCATGATGTCTACCAGAGTGAAATAAACAAACTCTCTTGTAATAAAACCTTTTCTTCTCTTCTGAAACAAATTCACGTTTTTCATAGGTTTAGTAAGTGTGGTTCTGGCCAAGGCAGATAAGTGACCAGAACAGCAATGAGGGGCTAAATATACAAATATATTGCTTTGTATATAATTTTATCTATTTGCACTAAGTTATTTATTAGCTGAACATCACTGGCATGTACAGATTGGCTGTAACCAAATTATCTGACCCTTTTTTTATGTGTTTGCCAGCTGTCCACATATTGCGAAATTCTCCAATGTATCATGAAAGACCTTATAGGTCTACATCTCAAACAGCAAAAAGTCAAAATTATTGTCAGATATGTGTCTTCAGCTGCAACTTCTTCACTGTAAGAGACAACGGGTGCACTCACATTGGATTGGTAAGTTCAACAAGCCTTTCATTCAAAAGCAAACATTAAGGCTAATATGGCTCCCAGGACACAAATTCTGAAATATCTGTATTCACTGGTAAAATTCCAGACATTTATATAAATGTCTATCCCGGTGGAATTCGAAGAAGCAAACACAAAGAGGGTAACACTCTGTAGGAATAGAAACATGTTCAGTTCGTTGTTTAGGACTTTTACAAAGAATATACTCACACACAAGGCTGAGTATCTGGATTCTGAGATCTCTGTCTCCAAAGCTGGAAAGGACACCAAACACGAGGAACCCTTTCCAGAGCACATTGCTTGGGTGGGCTGCTCCTCTGTGGAGTTCTCAAAGTCTCCTGATGCAGGGCAGGCCACTATTGGTCAGCCTGAGGTCTGAGACACCAAGAGGCATTGGGATCATGTTCCTAAGGCAGCCATATGCCAGATGCAAGATTATATTCTCTAGCAAGGCTGCAGCAATTCAGCAAAAATGCATGTAATTCCAAATATTTCAACCTCAACAAATCTGTGTTTGCAGACCTTGGCATCACTGGAACATTTCCAGACAGTTCCACTCCCATCAGCTCCATTCGTCCCGAGTCTCTGGATGGTGCTACACCTCTGACACACAGGTACACAGGAGATAAAGAGAACATGTTGGAATGAGGTTACTATCCAAAGCTTCAGGGGCATAAAAAATGGATGCAAGTTATTAGATCAGACTTGGGTCCACCTATGATGTTCAACAGGTCCTGGCTGACAGGTTCTGCTGGGAAGTGATAATAGGCAAGAGCAAAGGGAAGGGAAGGAGAAGAGGTAACTAACAGACTCCTTAGTAAATTCACCCCTAGTGAGGTCATGGACAAATCACCAAGGCCCTCCCTGTTTGTGGCATATCTAGAGACATCTAAAATAAGATGATAGAAAAAGGCTAAGATGGAAAGAGTTTATATTTTATTTGGAGAGTAGTTACTTACAAAAGCAAAATAAACAGGCAAAGGGTCTTGTGGATCTGCTGATCAGCTCTGCCTGTCAAATTAAAAAGGAGCCATGGGTGTTTCCAGCTGAGTTTAAGAAACATTTTTACCTTGAGGCATCAGTGTTTAGCCCCAGCAGGGCATTTCAAGTGTCCCCTTAATTGCCAGTATGAAGAGATAATGATGAGAACAGATGGGGGGTTGGTTTCTCGTCCCATTATGGAGCAATGTAATCCTTACTCAGGTGGGAGCACAGGCTTTAATTCTCTATATCATAGTAGAATGCGGTGCAGTAAAAGAGGACATTCCTGCATTATTCTGAAATCACAGTCCAGACCCCGTTTGATATAAGAGGAAAAGATGATTAAATAAACGAATTTTAAAAGATCATGAGGTAACTCTACCTCTTGTCTACTAGAAGATAAAAAGGCTGCATGTTACACTGCAAATAGTACAGCATCTAATAAAAAGCTGTGTTGTTAGCCCACAAATACAGAGGATGGCACGGAGAAACAATTTGTTTGACTTGCCAGAATAGGTAGCAAGGAGTAGAGAGAAGGAGAGCATTCTTAACAACTGTTTGCCTCTGTCATTGCAAGAGAGGAAGAATTGCCCAAGGCAGGGATATTTCCTGGTATGGCACAGGGACTTTGATAGTCAGCTGGTAATATATTTACCAGCTATCTAGTTTTCCCAGAAGTGTCTTGACCTGAGCTGACTCATCTGTGTCCCAGGAGGCTGACTAATCATTCTGATTTATTATGCTATGGCCTGCTAGCCATTTCAGCTCTGTTTACATTGGTGCCAGTACAATATTTTATACAGGGAAAACTAGGTTCTATATAGGCATAGTTATTTAAACTAGATTCAAAACCAAGAAGAATTTATCACCAAGCATCCACAAAATTGAAATAAGTACAAAATTACACTCTGCTGAGCAACATCTGGGAAAAAAGCTGAAAATTTAAAGAGCAGGCAGAGTTACAGGACAAGCTAGTAAGCCAGTTAAGCCTGAAGTTAGTTGGTAATTGTAGGCATCTTCCAATGAAATTACAAAATTCTGAGGACTGCATGTCACCTACAAAAAACCCACATGATTACTTTTAACAAGGAAGCAATGGAGAACTGTGTTATGGGAACCAATCTCAATTCTGTTGAATTAATAGCTCTTGCTGGTGAACATACTACAAACCATGGTGTGGAAGCCAGCAAAAAAGCCTCTTGAAAAAGCCAGAGAGTGTGGGCCTGTATGTCTTCGTTTGCACCAAAAACTTGTTTTAAATGAAGCTCTACTCCAAAAAACATGCTTGAGATGGGCATCAGTGTGTTGGCTTTGTGTGATACTGTTATCACCTGCAGACAGCAGTCAAGGAGACTTCCACTCATGAGACCTAAAGTAGACTAAGCAGAAGACTCAGCAAAGGATGAAAAAAATAAAAGAGAAGGATAGCATAGCTGACGAAGAATATTTTCCAAAAGCAATCTCAAACCCACATGCTCGGAGAAACAGTAGTACCTCACTAACTATACTAATTCGCCTATTCCCACCAGTATTACACCTGAGATTCCACACTGCTTGTATCTTACTGATTTATACATAAATTGTGCTCAATTTATTTTATTTTACTTGCTTTGGAAGCTCAGCTTGGGATCTGAGATTCACTCTGACAAACATCTTTCTCCATCTCAACCCATAATAACAGTTTGTGGGACAAATAAAGGCACTTACATCTCTGCACTGGACTACCACACTGACAGGTTCTCTGCCCCAGAATTTTGTATTGGAATTGAATGGAGAAGAAGTGAATACCACACTGTTTCTCAAAGCCAGGCTCTGAACACTTCCTATAGAAATAATAAGTAGCAAAAATGTCACCATCTTGAGTTTCAGCAAATTTACATTACAAAGATGGGATACTGGATTATTGAAAAAGGAAGGTGCATGCCCAGTGGAAGCAAGGCATTATTTTCTTAGCAGATCTCTTGTTTATAAATTAATGTTTAAAGAGAAAAACAAATCATTTAATTAAAGAATGTGTCCACGATTTTTAATTTTACACTCATTTCTGAGAGCAATGGATTGCTTACAGTGGCCTTCACTTCAAAAAAATACTGATGCCAACAAATGCCTGCCAGCTGTGCATGAGAAACACTCTTTTAATTACACTGAACTTTGTAGTATTAGTGATGTTTCCAATAGACATCTTCAGCCACTGATAAAAATATTTTGTATTTTTTCAACTCACTCACATGAAATGGTTGTTTCAAGTGGATCTGTCATTGTGGTTTCCTGGATTTCTTCAGTCTTGTTGGAAAGCTTGTAAATTCCCATGGCTGATAGTAAGCTAAGGAAGGAAATAAAAAATAGTAAATACCACTTCAATGGTGTAAGTCCTTTTCTGCTCTTTTTTGGCTGAGAGTGCTTTTCAGGAGATTATTATCTGCTTTTACACAAACTTCAAAACAGTTCCATCTGGGAATCCATCTGTATGTCCATTTTGCACCCTCAATTGAACTCCCACCAAATCAGGCTTCACGAAAGATATATACTGGTAGATTAGTATTTGGCTGAATTAAGTGAGTCTGGGCTGCTAGTTTATTTTACAGGAGTACTTGACAATATCAATACAATAAATGGATGAAGCAACTGGAAGGAAAATTACTCTTTAATATCATATTACTTCCTACAGCTACAGAGCAAAATATGTGAAAGAAACAGTAAGATAAATCAGATTATCTTTTTCCATGTTCAGTGATTGGGTATTTAATAATTGCTAATTTTTCATTATCTTTTTGAAGATGTTTTAAAATCTGAAAACAATATGCACATATATTTACTACACAGAGGAATGTCAGAAGGTCAGCTTTCTGAAGTTATAACTCTTTTTGCACTCAGATCATGTACTAAAATTGCTTGTGCTGCTTACTATTTGTATTGCTGCAGATGAGACCGGAATGCAGCCCAGCACAGCTGCAGAGAGCATGAAATACAAAACAAGGACTATTAGTTACTGACTCCAGTTTATTTTTCAGAAAGCACCTAACTGTCCCATATGCTGTAAACAATCCCATGACTCCTGGAGAACATGAATAATGGTGAAAGAATCACGCCTTCTGAGAAGATTGCAGATTTTGCTGCAGTTGTTCCAAGAGAAGACGTAGGAAGAAATTCTGAGCAGCATAATGCTGTTAGAGGAATATTGACACCGGGTTGACCCAGTGACAGCACTCAGAGCTGATGAAGAGATTTAAATGGTGCATTCTGGTGAGGGGTTCAAAAGTCAGAAGTCATAACCCAAAATAATTGTGTATACCGGAAATTCAAACTATTTCACTCAGGGTCAGAATAATGAACTCATGGAATTAGTTGCCAACTAAGAACATGGAAACACTGCAGTCTAAGTGGTTTGGAGACATCTTGGCACTTTTATGGAGAGAGAAGGGATTAAAGGATCTAGTGACAAAGCAGAAAAGTGGGGGTTAAGAAAAACTTAACGGGGGACAAGCCTCTGAGGTCAAGTGGCATTTTCCTCTCCAAACGTCATTTCCTCTCTTTTATGTCACTCTTCCCGAAGACATCGTGTCACATTGAATAAACAATCACTAAAGCTTAGATGAGGAATGGACTCCTACTGGATTGAAACAGGGATGAAGCAGCACTATCTTTTCCTCTGCTCCATAATAGAAGTAGCTGCTAACCAACAAGAAGAGACTTCTTTATCTATATATAACGCCATGCATTTGACCCACTCAATCTAATGCAGCACATGAGGTTTTCTCATATCAGCCTCTTCCTGTAACCTTATCTTCCCCAGTCCCATCAGAATACTACAACTGACCAGATAACAGAATTAAACTGCAATAGCCTGATGTCACAACACAACAGAACACAACACAACTGTCTAATGTACATTTCATTGGTGACACACTTCTTAATCTGTACTACCCAGAACATTTGCAGTATTAGCATGGGCACACCATTTGCAATTGCAAAAAGTATATGAAGCTACTGATCAATGTTTTAAGTGACAAAGCACTAATAAAGGCACTATTTTAGACATTTTTGCCTTGTCTTGTTTTAGAGGAAAACCTGTTCCCATTAAGAGGTTGCATCAGATATAAAAATATTTCAATTGGAAATTACATGCTTATATAAAAATGATACGTTAGAGGAGCAGTTTTAATTTGTCAGGTATTAAAGCAAGACTGTATTAAAAGTTCTTACTGTTTGACTCTTCCAGAAATGGTTCCTGCAAGTTAACTTTTACATTGTAGTTGCTTTCCTTTGCCTCTTGTGTGAGTTGGGACATACTGCACCAGTTGAGGCACACAAGGGCTTCTCCAACCAGCTTGGTGCTGATCTGTCCCCAGGACATGTGGGATACTCAGATATGCTGTGGCACTAGCTCACTGCATTGTGCTGTGTCCTGCTTTGTTGAGTTAGGCTCTAATCTCTTGGTCTCCAATGTACCTGCAAAAATAAGATCTAAGAAGGAGAGTAGGTAGATTATGTCAGGGGTGATGCTCACAGAATTATGAATACACTTATCTTGGAACCTGGCTTTTCTCAACAGCATAAACCAAATCACATTTTTCAGAGCCAGGTCCACCTGGATATATATTGTCATAAAATCACCTAGCTGTTTCTTTTCCAAAAGGTGTGGGGGGATCCCTTTGCTGATGTTTTGTGGAACACGCAGTTGTGTCTCAGCAGACTGAGTTGCTTAACTGGGTTGTCTCCAAATCTTGCTTGCTGATGGACTTCCTCACAAGCAGAGGCACTGAGCAGATTTTGTACCTTTCTAATCCTAAGGACAGTCCCTGAGCATGCCTGATCCATGGCAGCTGCCTGCCGGGCCAGACGGGCAGAGATCCTCCAAGCACTACCGGAGAGCTTGAGTGCAGCTGATTCACATCAGCAATGAGCCAAGGCAAGAGAGCATGGGGCAGGCCTGCATTCAGGCAAGGGGATTTGTCCAGAGACAACAAGGAAAAATTTCAGTAGTTTTTCTGAATTGCAGGGGCGCTAAATGGAGCAAATTTTTGAACTTTTGGAATATTTGGAACATTTGCCAGTGGTTCAGTCATTTTTTATATACAGCATAAAAAAGCTAGTGTCTTATGTATTTTACATAGAAACCAGTTTTGTCAGCTCACATCCTGGGAGGCAGCATTAAAGAACATTCCTCTGATTCTACCCACACAGACAGCTCAATTTCCCCAAATCCCTCAGCTTTCAGTTACCACTAAAAACAGATGTCAAAATCTTTTGCAGACTATATTATTAAAACAAGTAAACATTTGTTTGTTTTTCCTCTCTCATCATCTTAAAAACACTGTAGAATCACACTTTCTCAAAGCATCTCTGAGGTACGCTAGAATTTCAGCTAACCTACATTTGCTTCTATCCAATATCAATCTGACACCTCTACCTATCTCTGCTGAATCCCACAGTACTATATAATATGCCTCCAAAATTTATCCAGATTTCATGTAATAGAGATATTTTATATTTTGGGACTGATAAAAAGATAATTCAAATTATAGTTATAACCATTTGCTCCATGTAACACTTACTCCTTACAGCATAAAGCCATTTTTTCAAATTTGAATTCTGTTTTGTTAAACCTAACAAGTGGCTTCTAATTGAATCTGCAATTAATTACTTTCAAAATTAGGAGATCTTAAAGCATTGAAGCTCCCTCTTAGTTAAAAAGAACAATTAATTATAGCTTAGTAATCAATTAGAAGCTATGCATTAGTAATATTTGAATTCTGAGAGACAACAGTTATACAGACAGAAACATATTTGCGGACAGATACTTCAGAAAAGTAGATGTAAGACAGAGTTCACCTGCCTAGAACTCTATAGTCCCAATTCTAAAAAAAATTAGACACTCAGACAGAGACTCAGCAGGTTGAAAAAGGCCAAGTAAGATCTTAATCTCCTTCTGCCTTTCCTTTCACCTTTCCTACCTGCTGCATTTTGCCATTTTGGTCCATGATTTTGTTTGCCCTGTAAAGTCTTGTCTTTAACAGAACAACTCTCATGAGCATTTGTGTATGTACAAGATCAGTGCTTAAGTAAAACAAGTCACCATCCTCTCTGAATCCTCCCATGCCATTGTGATGTTAAAGTGATTTATAACAAATAATTTATATCTCATTATTCAATGATGGGTGTCGTTCAGATTTCAGATTCTTTCTGGCTCCATTAATTACATGTCAATGATTTTTCCCCCTCCTTTTCCAACAGAAAAATAAGGTGCTGCCAGAGCAGTCTGCCTGAAAGGTTCAGATGTCAGGGCAGCAGTTTTGAATCAAATGGATCAGACTCAACCAGTGCAAGAATGAAAACAGCTATCAGAGATTCCCTGACAAGTTGCCGTGACAGGAAGGAGCCTAGAACTGCTTTTCACCCACCTGCCTCCATGACTTTGGCTCTGTCCTGAATGGTAGAGCAGAATATGCAACACCAGGAGAATAAATAACCTGGCCTAAACCCTCTGTGGCTTTTCCTGTGGCTGGCACTAAGGGTTCCTCCTTTACCTTCTCACATAAGGGACTGACAAGGGCGGTTCTGCAATTCAGAGGGAACTACTGCAAGTTACACTGCAGCAGGGCACGGGGGCCAGAACAGGGCTCAGATCAAGCTTCCATTGAGCAAGTTTTGAACTTGTTTAAAACTTTCAAGCTTCTGACAACCCAGCCATTTACCTGATTTCAGTACCATTTTATATTTATCTTCTACAGGAGTTCTACCTGGACAAGGTTTTTCTTGTCCTGGTTACATAAAATTAAATTTCAAACACAGGAATGATTTTGCTCTGCATAGTTAAGGCTACTTCTAGTTTGCAACTTCTGGCTATCAATAAAGGTCTGAAGAAGGACTGCTTCTTATCCCTCCTGAAGGCTCAGGGACACACCAGGAAAGCAAGCAAAACTGGAAAAAAATAAAAGAAGACCCCCTCCAGGAAAAAAAGAAAAGAAAGAACAGGAAAAACCAAACCAAAACCACCAAAAATGCTGGAAATGCACAGAGAGCAAAGAGAAAAGTCTTTACATTCAATTCAATAGCATAAAACTTCAAGTTATATAACTTCTCCCATACATTAAATAAGTGTCCTATAGCATTTTATTTACAGCTATTAAGGAAAGCACAACAGAGGAAGTGTCCCCTGGGGGCCAATTCACCTCTTAAACATGTTCACCTTTTTCAGCATCACTTTTATCTGAAAATTTATGAGGACAACATGTACCTGACCTGCCTCCAAAGAGACCACAATTTGCAACATATCAGGTGGCTACTTCTGATGAGCAGGAGAGAAGGGGTGAGGGAGCTTTTTCCCCAGCTCCTCTGGTACAACAGACAAACAGCCTCTAAAGACTTCCTAGAGAAACCTCCATTCAGGTAGAGCAAAGCGCACAGAATGATTAGGACTTTAAAATTCTTGGAGAAGACTGCCCCAGAAGAGGGATATTTGAAATAAGGGGCTCTATATTCTCTCCCTCCTCCCTCAGGGACAATGACATAAGGCGGTAGGAAAGAGGCTGATTCCTCCTCAGATCTGTGTGTCTTCACTATAGCAACTAGTAACTAAATATTCCTGAATTAAAACCAGAGCTGGACAGGTTATGTCCTGATAAACACAATACAGTTTGCTGTTTGGCAATTTTGTCAGCCACTTCTTATTTCTTTAATACCATCACTCATAGGCTGCCTAAGCACCAAAAAATAAATATGAAACGTTCAAATCGCTTAAAGTTTTCCTTGGAAAAGTATCTGACTGCATGAGACCAGCTCATGTGTCCAGAACTGCCACAAGTATAAAGAAGGTCCTTTAAACATTAAAAGACTGTGTCCTATCCTCCTCTACTTGCATTTTCCTGACCTTTTACAGCTGCCTTCCTCTGTTTGTATGCATCTGTTTGCCATCTACCATTACCAAAAGTTCTTCCTCCATCAGTGTTTGTTGTTCTCCTGCAATCTTTCAAGACTTTTGCTCTGGCCAAGCTGTCATGTTAATCTGGCTTCTCTGAGGGCACTGCTTGCAGCTAAATCTATGTGGAAAAGCCACCAGCCTGGAGAAACAGCAGGGGAAGTTCAGCTAAAGACAGTACAGGAGACAAGTTTCATGTGTGATCTCTCTCCTGCTCTCCAGTGACATATCAGTCTCCTTGATCATTCCTACAGATAAGAGCAAAACCAAAAAGTGACACAAGAGAAAAGGACTTGTCAAAGTAGGTGGTGACCTGTGCCACGAATTTCTCTATTAAAGGGATGATTCTGTTTCTTACTGACACTTGTTTTCTGCTGGAGACGTATCACGGCTTGAAATTCTCAATCTGTTTCTGTTGTCAGGTACGAGATCTCTTTAAACTTCTATTTCTGTGGTGGGATACAAGATTAAACATAAAATTAATTACCAAAATACTTTTGCCACTTGAAAGGACAAAATTTCCTATTGAATATTTCTAAGATCTTTGATTTACACCTCATGCTCACAAAATGTGTTTTCCACTTGTCTCATTTGGGTATCTTCAGGCTTTTCCAGGTTCTTTCTTTCTCTGTTCTTTTTTATCCTATAATTACCCAAGGAGAGCAACGTACACAGTTGCCATAAAGATGAAAGCCCTAAAAGAGTGGAATGTTTAACACCTTTCAACCAATAGAAAGAGCCTGAGAAGATGAAGACAGAGAACTCATTATCAATGCTTTTTGTTGGGGTATAAGGAAAATCACCTAATGACTGTTGACCTTTAGGCTTACTTGCTTTGGTTCCAGGCTTATGCCACTGCTAAGCCAATGTGGTCTGAATTAAATTCCAGGTAAAACAGTCAGAATCTTCTGCATCCTTACATGGTCTGACTGTCCCGAAGGGGACAGCCTCTATCTGCTCGCCTGTACACAGATTCCCTGCACTTGGCTCTGTACCCAGAGTCGTAAGAAAGTCGTTTCAGGAACAGTGTTCTAGGTTTCTTAAACAAACAGTATACATTGGAATAGTTACTGCCAAGGATTAAAATAATGCCTAAGTGATTTTTTCCAGGCACTCCACAATACAGTAATTTTTTCATCCAACAGCCTTTCATGTGACACTTTTATATAAAAATGTTTACAGGAAATAGCAAACTTTCCTTTCGTTCTTCAGGTTACATGTACCCCCATAAAATGCAAATGCTGAGTGAAGTCACTGGACTACCTGACACTTAAAAATGAACACATCTAAGTATCCTGCTTAAGATCAAATGGTGGCTCCCAGCAGCTAAACGGATATTTCAAACACCGGATAACTGATTTTTTCCTGGCCTCCAACTGCCGCTTTCAATGGGGAGTTACACAGTGAATCTTTATTAGCAAAGACGGTGGGCCTTAGGGGGTCAAGCAAAGGCAGTTCCCATTTGCACTTGCGCAGTGTGGTGCTCAAGCCTTTATCATTGTGCAGACTTCTGAAATTTTAAATGAGGACTGGGGACTGTCACAGAGAAAAAACACATCCAGGAACACACAGTCTAGCAGCACACCAGAGTCTATGCACTTTCTAGCAGACCTGTAGGAAAGCTGGCAACAGCTGCTGGGAAATGCCAGCCAAAAGAGCAGAATCCGCTTCTGCAAAGACTTTTCCAAAGAAATGGAAATGTTTCAAATCACTAAAAAACTTTCGGGATTCTCTCTCATCAGATTAGTTCAACAGTGATGTAAAAATGTCAGTTGCATGCCATTTTCCTTTTCTCCCATCCTTTCTCCAAAGTTTTAGGAGGAGTGTTTTACCACAAAAGTCAAGAAGCCTCAAAGCCAATTTGCAATGAATGTGTTTACCAGTGGCATATACAGAGAGAGGCGCATGGAGCCTCTGGCACAAGTATGAAGTTCCCAAAGCTGAACTCAATGGACATGGGCTTGTGACTCCTACAATTTCTGTGGGAGATGCTTTGGCTATTCCCGTGCTGAGCAAAAGACAACACAAGGCCTTCCAGCTGAATGGGAGTGACTCATAAGCAAGCAGCAAAGCTTTCCTAAAAAGGACCTATCATCACCTTCCTCTTTTATTCTTGGTGGAGAGATGTCAAGGCTTTGCTTATCTTCCCTGTGTCTTTCCTTGCATATTTTTTAATCAAGTGATTCTTTCTTTCAAGTCTTCTTTCCTCTCAATAAAGAGAAACATCCAACCCTTCAGCATTCTGACTGCAATCACCTGCAAAAACAGTGAACAAGAGCAACACGGGGTGTGTGGTGCTGCTTGGCCAACAGGTGGGAAGGATCCCTTCCCTTGGGCTACGTTGGCTGCCCAAGGGGTGCTGTGAGTGTGGCTTTATGCTCATGGCTACTCCACCAGCAGCTCACCATGCCAGGGACACGGGTGCAGCAGCTTGTGGGGCAGTGTGTACTGGCTCTGTGACATGCCAGCTCAAAACCCTGCGACAGGAACAATCTGTTGGAGCAGGAATTTCTTACGTGTCCTTTGCTAGCGGAAGAAATCAATCACAAAGATACACACTGGGTACAAAGGAGCTTCAGGCTCTCTTCATGTCTTCTCCCTCACTGCCAGCTTTGGGAAGGGAGCAGTTGCTACTAAAGAAAAGGGGTTTCATATTTTGCCGTGTTCGTTGTCATGGTTTTTTCCCCCTAAGGCCTTATCTCAGTTACTACGGAAGTAAATTGGCAGGCACAAAATGCTGGCAGTTAGGAGTCCTATTGCCATAGGGCTGCTTTGTCTCTCAGTGCAAATAGTCAGTGTATTTCTGGTTTGTGTTTACCATCGGAGCTGCAGTCAGTCACAGAAGCTGCAGGCCCAGCCTCACAGCTGCAAGCAGAGACACCACAGCCTGCACAGAGGTGACCCTCTGGAGGGGATGCTGAGGTGCCTGCTCTTGTGTCTCCCTGAGCACAACCAGGGACAGTACAAGGGTTTTGGGCAGCTAGGATGGAATCTGGTTCTTCTGCAAAACAAATCCAATTGACCAGCAGTATGAAGTATTAGACACTTCAAATCATCAGGATTTATCCAAAGAAAATGCTGTTTATTTGAAACATCTTATTCCAAACCTTCTGCAGGTCAGAATCTGGACCCAGCCTGGATTACCACTTCAAATCTGATGATCCTAAAAACTGAAATTCAAACCCAAATTAAAAACCACCAACAATAAAATTTTCTACTAATGAGAAACTCTGTTTTCCACCACCTTGGAATGTGTTTTGTTGAATGCAAAAATGAGTATCTTGGCAAAGACAGCAGAATTTTATCACTTACTTTTTCCAGAGGACTCCTGAAATATTTATTACCAGCATGGGATGAGCATAATGGAATTCCTTCTAATGCTCCATCCAGAAGAGAGCTCATGAGAAAGTAAGAACATGTCTTTTAATGAGTGGAGCCAAGAGAAAGGTGACTGAGACTTGGCCAATTCAGCTTTTCTAAAAGCTTATCCATTTGCAGTCATCGTAAGCTTCATTTCCTCACACTCAGGATACACACCTGACAATCTGACCACACAACTCCACTGGACTTTGATGTAAGGGTGAGCCTGCAGGCAGACAAACAAATTGCTTCAGCTCACATCTCTCTTTCTGGCATTTTTGTCTTTCTTCAAGAATCAGCTTGGATAAAAGCAAATCTCTTGAGAGGAAAAATATGTTTCCATTTAGTGAGGGACCATACTTTATCCATCCTCAGACTGAGAAAGGAGTGGCACTGAGCTCTAGGAGAAGCAGAGGAATGCACAAATGTTGAACTAGCTGATGAGCAGCATTTCTGTGGGAAGGCAGGAAGAAGGGGATTTCAAAGAAAGCACATTTCGGGTGTACAACAGGAAAATTATAACTGCTTTGGAAATGATTCCCAAGAAAACTTACAGCTGTTTAGAGGCAAAAGTCTCACTGGAGGAAGAAGAAGCACCATGGGTTACAGGAGACATTCAGAGAAGGCAGCCAGGCTGCCTGGGTTCACAGAGGCACTGTCACATAAAGTCGCATATAGCCAACTGGCCTCCCAGCCTGCACTCCCAGATAGAAATAGACCTCTGGGATGTGAGAGGGGAGGGGGCAGACCGAAAAAGAGGAATCACCCTCCCCCTGGCCTGGGCTAGATTTGTCTGCAGGCACAAGCAGTCACGGGGTCTGTGAAGCAATAAGATAACATGACATGGCAGAGCTTAAAAATAACATTGCTGATTGGAAAACATCAGTGTCCATTACGTGGGACAAACTCCTGAGGCTGCATGCAAAAAGCTTCCAAAGTTCTCAGAGGGCAGTCCAGATCTTGAAAGGTGGATAGCAACAGCAAGTCACTTGTCGAAAAAAGTTAATTCCCAGGTTTATTCGGTCATCCAGAGGGTACTCTGAAACCTCCTGTTACATCAGGCTCCAAAGCAAGGAAACACTGAGGTCTCCAACATGTGCATTTCTA
This sequence comes from Cnemophilus loriae, assembly GCA_013397755.1. NCBI lineage: Eukaryota > Metazoa > Chordata > Aves > Passeriformes > Corvidae > Cnemophilus > Cnemophilus loriae. The sequence continues at coordinate 977,772 of VZTF01000702.1, forward strand.
CAGGTAATTAGACCTTATTAAAGTGCTTTGCTATATAACAAAGGAGGTCAGGAGAGGTCAGGGTGTTTGGGATTAAAAGTGTTTGAGGAATGGATATAGCTGAAGGAGATGCTGCTTCTACACAACCCAAAATAAGTTGTAATAAAACAGTGTAAGATTGCTTTGCATGCACTGAATAAAGAGTAATTTCACAACTTCCAATACCCATACTTTAGACAAGCTTTTACAAAGCAAATTCAATGAGTTCTGCTCAAGGGACTCTTGCAACATTGTGGAGCATGCAATATCCACAGGTATTGCAACATCTAATTGCAAAATAAAGCTGTTTGCCTCCAAATCTCCTCATGCTCTCCTTCCAGCCAACAGTGACAATGTTACATGGAGATGATTTTCTTTTGGGTTAGTGAGTTGAATCAGCTCAGTAGTCATCTGACAGGCACCCAACACACCCAAGTCAAGGAAAGTAGCAGAATTGCAAGGCCAGGAGCTAAGAAGGGGAGCAAGACCTCTCTTGCCTGTAATACTGAGCTATTAGCACAGCTACTTCTGGCACTGCAGTGCTGCTCACGAGCTGTTCAGCTGTCCCCTTTGGTTAGAGGCAAGAGTTCTGCAAGTCACTTCTGTGCCCAGGTGCTCCAATGTGGACAGGAAAGCGATGCTGCACCCACCACATGTTGTGGCCACACTTGTAAAGAATCAGGGAGAAGCAAAATTGTAGTGAACATTTACTGGTGCAGAAAAAACACCCGAATTATCTGTGACTGACAAGCTAACAAAGGGAGTTTTTAAATACTCAGATTCAGAAATCAAGCACAGCAGTTCACTACTACTGACCACAGAACAGTGGGCATCTTGAAACAACCCAGACAATGCAAGGTTTGCTGGTACCTCTTTCCTTTCCTCCTTGTTCTTAGCTGATCCCTGTGCTCTGATCACCTTGCACTGCACACTCCCTGTTTTCCCTCTGTATATTCTAGCCAACTTCTGCTTTTCCCTCAGACTTTCAGGCCAGAATTACTGGAAGGGGAGCATCACTGTACCTTCTTATAGAGAGAAAAAACACAGCACTGCACCATTTTATGCGATAAAATGAACACAGCCCCTGGTGATCAAAGGAGAAAACCACCATCTTCCAGAAGAGTTCAGAGTGGGACCCAGCTGAAGGTCAGAGGGCTCTGGAGGAGGCCTGAGTGCATGGCTCAGTGACACAGCCAGCCTGACCTGCTGGCTGGCAGGTGCAGATGGAGGACTTCTGTTCCTGCATAATGTTATTCCTCTCTCCCCTGTGCCTCCTGCTCCAGGCGCCACCTGTGCAGCCCCACCTCTTCAGCACTACTAATTATCCAGTTCTGCTCACGGGCATGGCAGAACATTTAATTTCAGTTGTGAACTCCTACAAATTAAGTAGGTTGAACAAGCCATGGTGGACCACCAGAGCTGATGTGGGGAAAGCAGTGTGGAACAGGAAGGTGGAAGGAGCAGGATTGGTCCCTCTTACCTGAAAAATTGAGAAACATAATCAAACTGTGTGACTTCTTCTGGTGGAGACTGTACCGGGTCTCTCTTTGTATCTCTGCATGATTCTGGCATTGGGCACTCAGACACTCTCAAGAAAGAGTGAGAGGAAGAGGTTACCTGATCAATCAAGTATTTCCTTCAGCTGCAGCTCTTTTTCCTACAGGAAGCCCTTGCTTGTATAAACCACTCAAGAAGCAAACATCAAAGGACTCCTCTATCACTTAGTCAGGATAATAGACTGTACTTGAACTCTACTCAGTGAAGTGAAACTTCTTAAACTGAGAGCTGGAGTTTAATTTGTTATTCCTGGCAAACTGCCCAAGAGGAAATGGATCCAGGGCAGAAGTTTGTTTGTTAGATAGCAGTGAGAGATTGACACTTTTATAATAAGCCACAAAAGCAGGGAGAATAGAAAGAGCTGCTGAAACTACAGATTATTCTAAGATCTGCTCTTAATGCTGCATCAGTTAGAAGATCTCCTTTTAGTAATTGTCAAATAATGGAAATAAGAGACCATGAAACATCAGTAAGAAGGATTTTGAGCAGAGATTCTGCACATGAGGCTGATTCAAAAGAATAGGAGGAAAAAGCACAAAATCAGCAGCAGCAGGTCCTTTACAGACTGGAATCCTTCGCTAAAGACACAAGGTACTGACTACCAGTTCTGTCCACACTTTCAGTCCATTGTATGTCCATACCCTGCCCACCAGTGTCAAAAATGTAGTGCAAGGAGCTCTCAGTTGTTTGATAAGATAGGCTACAACACAGTCAGGATCCCACTCCAGCATGTTGTCCTGTAGCTCTGTTGCCTCTGTGCCTCAAGATATGTAAGCTCATGGACCCTCTGCCCTACTGTGGCACAGCCTCAGTCACACCAAGCTCCAGAAAGCCAACAGAAAACACAGGCTGTGGTGAACAGAAAGCAGAATGGTTTCACTGCACTGAAATTCTTTGCTATGTTTTTCAAAACAACCAACTGCACCTGACAGACACTCCTTAAGCAAAAACATCACATGAACTTTACCCAGTCGTCTCTCACGTGAGCTCAGTTAAGATATCATCTTCTAAATAAGAGCTCTGAAGTTGCTTTTTGACTTTGGGATACAAGAGGGTTACCTCTTTATTATATATTAGCAGTAAAAGTATTCCATGGTAACACATGCCATTTTGGAATCTCCTTTACTGTCAGTAATTTACAAGCTGCATTAAGACAGAGAATTCAAACTAATGAAAGCTCCTAACAAGAGAAAAGCAGTGCATTTACCATAAATACCACGAGACTTCATCCCTTCAGGCAATTTTTTTCATATTTCTTTCCACTTCACTATGCCTGGAGCACAGTTTAAGGAGTTGATTAGGTATATAGATTTAAGAACAGCTACAAATACTAAGAAATGCTACTGGGCGCATTTGGTGGTAACTCTTCTGAAGTTCCTTACACAGACTTTGCAATGTGGAAGAATTCTAAATATTGTTATACCCCTTTCCTTGATATTTTGTTCCTTTGGTAAGGCATTTTATTTGGAAAGGTTCTGTCTAAAGGTTAAACAGTCCCTATGCAATCTATGAATGAAACAGAAAAGCGTGTTTAGATGTCTGGTCCCAACTGCCAGTGTCCCATACCTCCCAAAACTCCCAGCCTGTGTGGACACTGGCAGCTCCCAGAGTACATTTGCCACCAAGTCCTGTCCTTCCCTGTGGACAAGGCAGATGTGGATCCAGCCTCAGACCCTGCAGAGATGCAGCAGAGCTTTCAGCTGTTTAGACCATGAATGCTGCTATAGACATTCCTCATCTTTCAAAGAATAAATAGCGACGCACGTGGAAGCATCCTGTGGGTCAACCTAAGGCCATGAGCTGCCAAGCCGACCCATACTGGCTCTACCATACACCACAAGAACAGAGGCAACGTGAACATTGTCCCAATACATTTCCTGTCGTTTCTGCCTGGGTCTTGGTGAGATTGTCTCTTGGGAAGGAAAGATTCATCAATAAGCATTCATCCATAATTAAGCAAATAGGCTCTTGGACAAATTTAATAGCAAATAACTAATAATGATTTTTATACCATAAGAAGACAAAAAGAGAAACAGGAAAGCATGAAATCATATTTTGGCTTTCTGCTCAAGAACCACAGAATAAATCATATGGTGTTGATACATCGCTTTCAGATTCTCACCCAATAGTTATAATGACCAAATCTACAGCAACTCTGTATGTAAAAACAGAGGAATGAGGCTGATGGAGACTGTTTGGTTCTCAAAGCCAAGATAGCTGTAAGCAGGTAACATTTTTACTTTTAAATTAACAGTTTTAGCTAATTGGGCTGTCACTTTTCCAGCTGCAAACCACTAAGCATTTGCCTCCTAAACGCAGAGAAAAAGCCTCCAGAGACTGTGAGTCAGTGAATGAAAACTGGTTTGGGTCCCATGGCAAAGAACGTACTTCGCTCTCAAAAATAGATACATTTCTTGTGGGAAAAAACAGCCCAGCTCCTTCCTCTCCCATAGATAACAATGCAAAATGTCAGACACCTCCCAGGCTCCGTTCCCAGGAGATCAATAGCATTGCAGTCATTACTTTGGTGGGTTTTTTCCTTAAAGGTTAATTCATATCTAATCAAAAACTGTGACCCAACAGTTCACTGCTTATGGGAGCATGAGGTGTGGAATGTGAGGCTGCCAGCAGTGTTGAACTGCTACAGCTGCAAAAAGCTACAGCAGAATCTGGGCACTTGGAAAACACAAAGCTGGGATGGGAGACAGGTAAAGATTGGAAGAAGGGGAGCAGGCAGGGGCTGTATTCAATGCACAACAGTGAGAGGCTCCAAAGCAAGGGAAGGAGGTTGCATGCAGGGAAAACCCGCCTGCTTGCTTGTGTTTGCAGCAGAAAGCTCATGGGATGCATTCCCTGTGTTGACAGTATGTCCTTCAGGTTGGGGGCTGCACAGTGATGGTAGAGCAACATGGAGTGAAATCTTCTACTCAAAGATCGTATTCAAGGGTAAAAATTGTTCCATGTGCACCTTTTTAATGCAAAGGCTTTCACCCAGAGGGTTTGGTGACTGCAGCGTACGAGCACCTGGGGCCCTCGCACGGTAACAGCTCGGCCGGAGCCGCCAGGCCAGAGCCCTGTGCTGCTGGCTGTCACCTGCTGCAGGGCACAGCAGCCAGGGGGGCTGAGCCCTGCTGGGAAGCTGCACAGAGGGTCTGACACCATCACCCAGCAGGGCTGCCACCCCTCTGTCACAGCACTGCAGCACTGTATCAGGCTGCAGCTCCGCAGGAGTCTCTGCTCACCCTCAGCCCTTCTGGTCCCCTGCACTGCACCTCACACCTGTATGAACTTTGTGCTCAGATTGCAGGCAGCCACCTCTATGGCAGGGGCAGAAGCAGGGACAGATGTGAGGACGCTCCCCAGAGGTGATCCTGGTCCATTATTCCCATTTCGCTGGATAAATCCTACACCAAATAGCAAGGAAAAAAAAGAAAAAAAAATCCCAGACAGGCAGTTAAACTGAACCCCAGGCTGTGCAGTACCACAGCAGGCTTCACAAAGCTCTTGCAGTCCCAGGGGAGTAAGAACAGGGGGAGGAAATATCACAAGAGATGACTTTGCTTACTCATAACATTGGTGCAGACACACTTGTTTACATTTGATTGGCCTCATCTAAACTTTGCTGGAGGTTGACCATAATATTTACAAGCTGAAAGAACAATTATGTAGCTGAGAGCAGCTAAATGGAACAAAACAAAACCAGAGACACAGAAATCATGTCATTTGCTAAAGTCAAAAAAACAAACGGAGCCATCAGACCACACATCTGCCTCACGCTATATAAATTTACTCTGTGGTACTATTTGTGCTGCTTTACTGCAATATGGATGTTCTTTGAGTTTATAAACACTTACAGTGCTTATGTGCTCCATGTACTTATTTGTACCATAAAAATTTATATGGAAGAATATTTCCTATGCCTCGTCTGTTTGTTTACAGAGTCCACCTTTAAAAGACCAATATTCTTCCCTCTGGGGCCTATTTACAGTCTGCACCTGCGATGGTTTCTTCAGTTTCAACCTCATGGGCTGTATTTCTTACATAACTGCTTTCCTTCTTTCAGACACCATTAATCATCCCTCTGTCAAGGTCTTCTTTCCACACCAGGCTTTACTGTACATTCCTTGCGTTTTCGTACCACGATGTCAGTCCAGAATGGAACAAAGATAAGAATTGCTCAAGATTTTCCTTCAAATGATCCCATTTCTACAAAGCTATATATAAAATAAAACCCTCGTACTCACCATGGAATTTGGAAAGGACCAGGCTTGGTGATTTTCTCATATTCCATATCCTTATTTCTTGAAAACTAAATGCAAAATTATTTTGGAAAAATGAGTGCAGAAGTACAGGGACCAAAGCAAGCACAACACAGCTTTGTAACTGATGGTAGGGCAACTAGGCAAGTATGTAAATTACGCTGCAAATGTTTTGAAAATAGTTTGCCAACCATGCCTGAAAAATTATGACTTTGTTTTCACACTTCAGTGTTTGGGAAAGTGAGATTGTTTAACACCTTTTCACCACTGCAAATGATTTAGAATAGCAAGAAGAAAAGAGTGCTGAGATGCTACTTCCATTCATTTGCATGTTTCAGAGATAGGATGGACTCCAAATTTTTAATTATCATTTTCCTTTTATGAAAGAGAGCAAACTCTACTAATCTGTTGAATCCCTATTCCTGGACAAATATTCCTGTGGTTTTATTGGACTCAAGAGTAGTTAGCTTCCAACTAAGCAAAGATCTCTGCCTTATTTTGTTGTAACACTAACACTGTAAAGAGTAAAGACTCCACATAACATCACAGCAAAGCATCAGAGGAGCAGTGTTGTAACATATCTGGCTGTCAAACATCAGCCTATAAAAATACCCTGGCAGCTCTATTCTTCTCTTGGAGTGAAGAAGAGAGCTGTTCAGGCAGAACAATATTTGTTTTATTGACAGATTTTACTGTTATCTGTTACCCACCAGTGGGCTCCATTTGCAGTCTTCATCATAGAGTAATTGCTTATTAGAGACATTAGCAGGTTGTTTATTTGAAAACTATTATGCTAATAAGGAACAATAATATTAGCAAGGTGTGCTCTTTACAACTTTATTTGTTTATCCTCAGGGACTAAACTTCTGAAACCCCAAACCTTTTGTTACATTCTGAAAGATTTGGAAGTAAAATGTCTGAAGTTTTTTTTTCATGTCTGAGAAATTTGTCCAATAATGATCAGTAGTTTTATTGCATTCATAAATAACAGGAGCTGCCTCTGACAGAACGATGCTCACAACATTGAAGGCTATTCTGTACACAACCATTTACTTGCTAAGCAGTCTGGAAAAATTATGTTGCTGCTGTATTTGCATATTTTTTTATTATAAATGTTACCATAGCTATAACATACCAGCTTTAGTATATCATTAAGCCCAAAGGGAAGGAAGAAACTGATTGTAGCATAGCTTTCAAGGCTCTGGGAAAGCACCTGTTTCTCTTATCCTTTGAGCCTTAAGGGCTTTTTAACCTCAGACTCACCAATAAACTCCCTTAATGATAACCTAGATGGGATCAGTTATATTTACACATCCCAAGATTCCTAACAAACCGACAAGTACTTCCAGCACAGTTTCACTCCTGTAAGAAAATGCTTTCACCATTGGCACAGCTGAATTTTTGCTATGCTGCTGCTGTTCATTATTTTACTGTACTGGGGGTTATTTGTACTATACAGAGTCTCACTTTTAGGCAAAAATTAAGAAAGCAGTCTTGCAAAGGGTAGTGCCCACAAGCAGAGTGGAGTTGCAGATTCCAAATTGACTGCATACCAAAGCAATAAGACATTATTATTTATATTCCAGTTGCACACAGACCCAAATTTGGGATCACAGCCCAATGTGATTAGGTGCAATGTAAACACGTAGGTAAAGAACATCCCAAAGCAAGAGGATCATATGTAAAATGATGACAAAAAAACCAAAACAAACAAAAAATCAGGGGAAAAAGAAAAGCAAGCAAAAAAAGAAGAGCAAGCAAACCACAGAGCAGGAGAAGAAAAAAAGGAAAGAACAATTTGCACGGGGACTGACCAAAGACAACTCAGCTCACCTCTCGCTTGTGGCTGGCTTTGGCAGTCATCGAGTGGAGGATGTGGCTTTGGATTAAGTAATCAGACAAGTCTCTGTAAAAATGGAAACAGAATAGACTGGATTTTGTTAAGCAAATATGTAGATACTAAGCAATCTAAGTATCATCGTGTATTTCCCTTCTCCCTGTTTCTGTGTACATACAGACCTGCATGTATGCTTATGTATGACTCATAACAAAGTTAATTTAAACTTATTGCAGTGTAAGTAGAACACTGAAAGAGGAGGTAACAATGTAGGGAATCAGATGTGTTGTATCAAAATCACATGTGGGCTGGAGTCCAAAGCCAGCGATCCTGGTTATATTGTGAAAACTTTTTCTCTTGAAATTAAGTGAGCATACCCCGATGCTACCTGAACTTTCACTTCACTGACTTCATATGAGGAAAGAGGGGCAGAAGGAGATGAATTCTTATACCAAAACTAAAACTTCTTGCAGTAATCTCTATAACTATGTAGAGGCAAAGTGTAACAGCAAAGAAAAGGGAAATACATAACAGGCACAATGTTTTGTTCTGAAGCCTCAGCCACTCTTCAGGAAGGAGACCTATCACTTGACATAATACTTGACAAATCAATGCTTCCTTCAAAACATGGGAGATCTTGCTTCAGTGCTGCCTTTGTGCCAGAAAAGTCTCTCTGAGTAAGGGCTGCTTCACTTCACAGTATGTGCAGAGTTGCTGGGGCTGAAAGCTCAGCTCAGTATCTGTGACTGGGTGCTCTTCCAGCCAACCCCCTGTTCTGCCTGGTACTCAGCCCCCTCAGCTATGCCAGAGGATCCTGTCTGTGCCAAAGGACTTCCCTGCATCTGGAGTGGCAGGATAAAAGCCAGTTTTAGACAGCTGAGAGCACACAAGAGCATGTGATGTAGTCCCATACTTTAAGAGATCATTTCAGCAATGCCTTAAAACAGGCCTGTGCCCAGTAAGGTTCACCCTTGAAGTCTTTAGTGTAAATTGCAGTGCATACTCTTCTTGTGTGTGCTTCAGCAGAACACCGGGCTCACAACACCTGATCCAGCAGAACCAGGAGCGGGACAGTCCCGTCTGCTTATCTTTGCCTGCCCCAGATTTTGCAGGCTGCTTGTTTCGCCCTGCCGACACACAAGGGTGGCAGCCTAGGGGTGACAGCTTTCCAACCTCTTCCTCAGCTACTTACATCAGCTAGCAGAAATTCTTCAGAGATGGTAAAATGTCTAGATATTTACAAGTGGTGTTTATTTTTCTGGAATAGCATATGCAGCCAGCTGCATGTTCTCTTCATCAAAAAGTCTTGTGATCTGAATACCCTGAAGACACTCTCTTGTGTCTCTTGTCCCTCTTGATCAACTTTAAAAAAAAAAAAAAGAACACTCTGCCACTTCATGGTGTGCTCCTACAAGCACGGTCTTGTTTGTTAGCACATAGTGGGAGTATGGGATGGCTTTGAGAAGATCTCTCTGTTGCAGCAGGTTTATATTTGAAGGTGACAGTAATGAATGGGATCAGCCGTTTCTCACTTGCAGGGGCTGAGCCGCAGGCTGAGACAGGCAGTGCAGCGAGGCAGATTTGTGTCCAGTTGTGCTCCAACACCACGGCTTTAAGGCCCTTCTCTCGGACTCACCCTTGCCCCAGGTCGTTGATAAGGGAACTTGCGTGTGAGGTTTGTCTTGGTTTCCCATCTAAAATCTACTGGCTGCAGCTCTGGTCACAGTCTGCCTTTGGAAGAGAGTTGTGCTGGCTTCACACACAAGTGACTACAAGTGAAAAAATATCAGCGATGCCACAGTAGACAGGAACAGATGGGCTGAGGCCTCACAACGCTCCCAGAAACACCAGAGGGAAGCGAAGCCAGGCTCAGGCAGCTCCAAAGCCCCGCACTGTGCACTCCTGTCACCTCCCCTTTCAGCTGGGCTGCCTGGGTCCTACTGCTTCTGCACAGGGTGTGACAGAGAGGGGACAGCCTCCAGCTCACACGGCAGAGTGACAGCACCTCCTCACTCCTCTGCCTCACCCCTGTGCAGCTGTTAAATGGGAAGGCAGTGCCCCCAGAGACACTGCCAGTCTGACCGGGAAGTTCCAGGTGTGGAGGGGAATGGGAGCATCGCATCTCTGAACAACTGCAACGAAACATAATGGCTCAAAACTGCCATTTTAATTCTTGCCCAGCAAAGTAAAGCTTGCATAGAATACATTGCTGAAAATAACTCTTTTTTCCTCCACTCTTTCCAATATCTTTTTTTCTTCCAGTTTTGCTTGGTTTTATTTTTAGGCAGGTTTTAGTGTCCAGCAAGAACACTAGAGGAGCAGAGAAGGTGGGGATTTTTCTCACTGTTCAACGGGACTGAGCAGCCCCAAACCTCTCAAATCTAGTTTTGCATTACTGCCCTGCCTTCCTCTTGGGGATCAACTCAGCAGCACTGTTTGGGTTATGTGCTGGATATAGATTTAGTCCTCCATTCTGCTGTTCCTGCAACTCCATTAAATTTCCACTGGGTATTTGAAAACAACATTATATATGTATATACACACAGACACATAAAACAGAGCTCTTAAAAAGAGTTTACATCCTGGGAGGAAGCCAGCACTGATTTCTTTAAATTCAGAGTAACTCCTGACTTCTGAAGGAGTTCATGTGTCTGAGAAGCAGCAGTGGAAATTTGTCTTTCAGTGTTTCTGCTTATCATTCATCAGGGTTCTGGAGTACATTCACATCTTTGTAAGGGCCTGAAGAAGCTTCACTAAAAAGCCTTGTTCCCAATAGCAAATCTGTGAAATTGTGTGAGGGAGTGACATATGGGACTACAGACAGATGTACCACGTTCATTGGCCCTTGTTCCCCAGCTCCCCAGCTGCAGCACTCAGCTCCCATACGGGATCACTGCTGCTAAAGCCTCAGCATTTTATCCTCTCATTCACTTGTCACAATGCAGAATGAGTCTGTGAACTATTAATATTTTTAAGCAAACACAGGAGCTCCCAGGACTAAGGAGGAATCTGGCACAGATGAGACATGACAGTTTGGGTGATGGCCTGAGTGGTGAGAAGCTCAGGTAGCGCACACACTGCGAACCTGCAAACGTGCTGCTAATGTCCAAGGAGAAAAGGCTGCTGCCATAAACCACCTTGTCTGTGAAAATATTCTGAAATGACAGCATCAGCCTCTATATTTGAGAGATAAACTATCCAGTTTCTTTAGCCTCCCTCCAGCTTTATCACAGACACAAAGAAAAAGGAAAGATACCAAAAAGAAATCTATCTGAGAAGCCATTTATTTTTATCAGCCTGGACCTCTGGGACACAGTTCATGCAATTTCTCCTCTGCACCATTCCTCTTCTTGGAGTCATCACACTTAGGCAGTAAAATATCTAATTTTAGTAATTGTCAAAAAATTGGCAACTCCTGTATTTCTGAAAGAGTTGAATACAGCGTTAGGCTAAGCCACAATCTGGCGCCCAGGTCAGGTTGGGGTTTTTTTCAAGAATTGCTTAAAGGCAGCCCCCAGAGATGGAGCACAGATATTTGACTTGAACTAACTAGCATTGCAAGAAATAGATTCAAAATGAATGAGGTGGTTGATAAACTCCCAGGACAGAAATGTTGTTTGCTCTTTGCATTGAGAATGAAAAGGCAGGAACACAACAAGGACATTTATATACAGCAGGTGATGGGACTCAAAAGCAATTAGAAAGGTTGGATTTACCTTTACTTGCTTCTACTACTGCCTTTAACTGTCAGAGTTTCAGAGGAGGGGGATCCTTGTCCTGTTTTCCCAAACTTGTGGGGCTCATGACTAAGAATTCTGCATGTTGTGTTCAGCAGCAGGGTGGTTTTCCATGCTCAGCACCGAAATCTTCCCAGGGCAACCTCTGGCCACCATTTCTGCTTCCACCTGCGAGGAGAGTACTGGCCCTACAGAAACTTCTGCAAACAAACCCTCTCAAACAGCAACAGCCGCAAGGGAGCCTATTATAAGTGGTAAAGGAGCACTGAACAGTTCTTTTCTAACCAGAAAAAGGCTGCTGTCAAGTGATTTAATTTCCCTGCTAAATTGTATAGTAAAAAAGAAATTGCATGTAAAGACCATGTGACTGGGAACGAAAAGCCTCTCGTTGAAAGCTTTCATTTGCCCTTTATCACACTGTTTTGCTTCATATTCTATAAATAGCTCATGTGCACTGCTTTTCCTTTTGGCCTCATAACTATGAACTGGTTCCTCACTGGCTTTGCAGAGTCTGAAGAAATCTCTGGAGAACGCTGTAAGCATATTTGATAGAAGCTCACAAGTGGATTAATTTCAAAACAGGGCTCAGTTGGCACATTTAAAAATATATAATAATCAGAGCTGTTTGTAATAGATTCATCTCCTTCTGCAGCAGAAATCAGGAATCGGAGTAGCTTGGTTTCTGCAATCTGATTTTAGTTACAGTTAGGCTGCAATTTATTTTTAGTAACAAACTGTTTCCTCGAGACAGATTCGGCTGCTCATTAGCATTGGGAGTCTTCTCTGCAAAAAATATATTGTGAAACTTCCTTTTAGCTTTGACTAGACCCACCCATTTAAACATAAACTCCATTCTGCAAAGACAGAGAAGATTTGATTATCCATTCTGTCACTGACAGACGATAAAGATACTGAAAATAAATTGTCCCTCTTTCCTAAATTTTTTACTTAATATCACCACACATTTTCCCTTTAAAAAGGCAGCGAAATCTGTTAATCTGCATTATGAGCTTAATGAAAGGAAGCATAATTGAAAAATTGTTCTAATGAAAGAGAGTAAAATACCAGTTGTGTTGGATTTGTGATTTTATACTGCTCAAATACTTCATCAAAACATTGGCTGGAGGAATCCTCCACAGTGACTCCTCTAGATGGGTTAATTGGCAGGTTGGGATCCAAATCATTGCCTTCACCAACTGATCTTTCCAGAGAGAGTTTAATCTGCTTTGCTTCCCATTTCCCCACTGGTGTCAGCCCAAAATGCTGCAGTAGCAGCCTCGTTTTACTTATTAATCAGTATTTTCCAAGCCATTTTTTCTGCGACACCCATCCACGTAACCTTCAGGCACGCAGACTTCTAACGCTCCGATTCCCAGCATCAGAAATGCCAGCTTTGGTCAGGCCAAGGGCCCCTCCAGCCTCCCTGCAGCAGGAGGAGAGCTTTTAACCAGCCAAGGCCATGGTGTTTCATGGCTATGAACGCCTGTTCTCCGGATGTGCTTAGCTGGCCTTATTAAGGGGTGCCCGCAGCAAGCAGATTTAGTTCAGCTCAGCCCTGTGGATGATGAAAATACCTCCCCTGCAGAACACCATCCAGCAGGAGATGGTGATCCTGACACAGAGCAACCTCTCAGAGTCATGGTCCTGCAAAGCACAGCTCCCTGCTGCACCCCACACCTTGGGGTGAAAGTACACTTGCTTCTGCGAAATATTTGCTTTACTGAAGATGAACTGTACCAAGCACTCAAAGAAGCTAATTCCAAAACTGGCAATGTCAGAGTTCAGGTGTGCCATATAGCAGATTTGGTGCTCTGTGGGTTTAGGGTTTTTTAATTCTTTAGCTCCTTTAGCCACTATTAACGAGGCGTCGTGTTAGAAATTTGGTTCATTTAAATTATTTTCAAGATAGACAAGCTATCGGAGTGGATTGCAATCTATGCCTGCCTAAAGCTTCAAGCACTACGATGTCCTGACAGTTCAAATGTTACACAGAACTTGTAAAATTCAAAGAACATTTCTTTTACCTTCTCTGAATTACCAAAGGATTTAGTACATTTCCATACAATTTTCCAGAAAAATAAATCTTTTCCCTAAGAACACTGTGTATTTTCATTATGTCAACAAATACTATGTTACTAGTATTTTCATACCTAATAACAAGAAATAAACCCCACTTTACTTTAAAAGTATGAATATGATCTTAGTAGTTAATTGTCATGGCATTACAAAAATACCACTGAAATGGGTATGAAAATTGCTCAGAGCAACTGGTAGAGCCTTTTCATAAGCCAAGGAGTGGAACAACTCCTCCAGCTCATACATGTTTACACACAGAGCTTTCACATATATAGCTATGCTTGATTTTGGAAATTATGTCAACTGTAAGACATCATTTCCTGATGTAAAAGGACATAGACTTCACGGATTTTTCACTGAAATCACAGCAGCCGATTCAAAAATTCTGAACCCCCTTCTAGTAACTAACCTTGACCGTTTGACCCTGAGAGGTTTCACAGCTAATTGCTTCTCTGAGGGAGGGGTCTGAAAACGGTGGATTTCAAAGAAAAACAGAGATCATTTTATATTTGACATAAGTTACATGTAGGCAGTGGCAACCTTCTGCTTTGGATTTCCCTTGTTCCAGTTGCCTCCATCCCAAGTGCGCTGTTATTTGAGCAGGAATGTGGGTGCTTAGCTCGGCGGTGATGGTATCTGTGCAGCACCACAAACGGCCCCGCATTCTTGGCATATTTGGTGGCCTGCATCAGCCCCGCTTGGAACAAAAGCTCTTGTTTTGGACACATCACTGCAGACTGTTGCCTGATCCAAACTGTCTCCTTCCTTCTGAACTTCTAAACAGAAATGACAGATCGGTTCGTAGTTTTTTAACAGATCTAGCCTCAGAAAACCGATCTGACACTGCCGAAATAGGAGCTGCCTTTTGCATCCAGGTTTGTTTTTAATTTACAGCACACTCACCAGCTTAATACCCAAAAGACAAAGACCGTTTAGACATAAACTCTAGCTATGTGAGGATTTTACTTGAAACAAAATTCAAATATGTGCAATAAACACAGGTGTAAGTGCTATTTGAAGGACCATTGCAAACGCTAATTAGGAAGCTGCATTCAGAACTGCAAACAGCAGTTTCACTGGCGTGTCTGGATACTCAATATGGCCTCTGTGAAGAGCCCTAGCCCCTCCTGCAAAGGAACAGCATCTCTGTCTCCCCATCCACAAGCTGCAATGGGTAAAGGTTAGCTCCCACGGATGTCTTGTCACAGGCAAGAGGGAACAGAAAGGCGAAAACCTCAGATGCAGGGCTGGCTACTTTGCCTACTTGCTAGGCACACAGTTTTGGTAGGAATAGAGAGTAGGAATTCTATTTTGAGCAGTAAATGAATAAATTTAATCCTCAACCATCAAGGCAAAGCATTCCTTCTCAGGAGAAAAAAGATCTTTGAAGAAATCAGATAGGGACACTGAAAGGACGCTTGGTCCATCCCAGGTCCCGAGGTAAGAACAACCATCTCCGTGTCCTTTCTGACAGGTATTTCACTAACCTGCCCTTTAACATCATCACAGATTTCATCATCACCCAAGCAATCTTTTCCAGTACTTGCTATCCCTGATTGGGATGGTTGTTTTGGGGGTTTTTCCCTTTATTTTAATGCCTTCTTTGGATCTTTTCTGCTGTAATTTAGTTCTATTACTTCCTGTTCCATCTTCTGCAGGGATTGGACACTCTGTAAGCGTCATATTGCTCTTCTTTACAGCAGCCTTTTCTGTATTTGAAGACTTTTGTAATTTTTCTTCTGGTCTTTTATTCCCTACACAATCCAAATTGTTTCAGGCTGCCTTCTAGGTTTGTTTCCTATTTGTTTGATCATTCCCACTTTGGAACCTCTCCAATCAGCCCACATCATTCTCAAATCTACCAATCATCTTGGGATGTCCTCTTGAGACATTATTATCACATATGAAACCACGTTTTCCCAGCCAGGTTTTAAAATGACATTTATTAAGCTGAGGGTTGTGTCTTCAGCGCACAGTTAACTGGAGTTATTTGCACTTGAGTTAATACCTCCGCAGTCAGCCTCACATCAGAGTCCCAGGAACAGAGAAGTGAAAGGAATCACAGGAAATCATCTCATCCATATCCCACCTCTGAGGCACAATCAAGTACCATAGATCTACACTCTTTTTTAAATACTCCAGCAGCAAAGTCATCAGACCTCCCTGGGCCATCTCCACATGAGAAATTCTAAATCCCCATTTACCCCTTTCTAAATCCCCAAATACCCATTCACCCGCAACTGCCTCAGTCAGTTGTGTGCCCACCTTACCACATAAAACCAGCACCATTTGCCTTCAAGAATGTCATGTGGGATGGTGTCCTAGCTTGTCTTTGCAAAAAGGTTCCACCAAATCTACTATGCACAAGTAAATAGTGACATCATGATAATTATTTATCACATTTGTAAGGACAAGAAAGATTTTTAAAGCACCATCTAATGCTTTATGCCATTATTCATTTTTAATATTGAATAAGCATCAAGTTTCTCTAAATTCTCCATGGCTTCCTCTCTCTCAGCTGCCCTTGCATTTTCAAACATGGGTAATGCATTGGTCTCCTTGACATCATCAGGAGACTCCATATTTCTTACAGAGAATGGCAGATAAGTAAGCATTTGCAAATTTTACATATTATAGGATATTGTATCAAGTCCTGCTGACTTGCATAATCTTTCTTATCTGTCAAGTACACCTGACCTGTTCCTTTTTAGTCCTGTTTTTATTAAAATTAACTGGTTTAAGCATATGGTCATAATTCACGTTTTCTGTGGTAGTTGAAAGGAGAAAGACATCAAATAGATAACCTATTATTTGCTCACTTCCATATTAAGCAATAATCATCTACTTTCCTCCACTTTGGTTACTTAAGTATTTTCTTGCTACTCTTCCTTCTTCAGCAGTTGCAGTTCAGCTTTAGCCCGAGCTTTCTGACTCTCCCTTACATGTCCCTGAAATCTCTCGTACCGGTCCCCGTGAGGAGAACCCCACCTTTGCCATCTCTTTCTGCCCCGCTCAGCGCGACGAGCCGCGCTCGTGTCTCCCGCTGGCCTCTCTGTGGGATGGCTCGCCGAGAGCAGCTGCGAAGTGCCCCTGGCATGGCACACGGGGATTGGGTTACTGCACGGAATAACCGCGTTAGCAGCTGGCAAACCGCGCTGGCTCCAGCCTGGCCTGGCTGAGACGCTCGGGTCAGTGCAAACAGCACCGTCCCCACCTGAAAGGCTTCTGCATTCCTGACAGAACTTACACCTCACGCGTCCTGCGTGGCCGAGGCAAGCCTGGAGAGCGCCACGAGAGACGTAAGTGAATGCTTCCCTTCAACTCTGCTGAAATGAAACAAAAGCAACAGGCAGCACAGCAGAAACAGAGGCCTCGCTGCCCGCTCGCATTTGAGCTCCACTGAGAACAAAAAGGGTAACAAAGTTTGACTCTCTGAAAATTTGCTTGCTCCTTCTCTGCTTTTACACAAGATCCTCTGTCACAGAGGGTGCACAGGAATGCTCTGAGCCCACAGAAAATCTTCAATCCACCCCTTAATGAGACAAAAGGTTTCAGGAAAGCCCAGATGAAACATGACAAGGCATAGTAATACAGCCAGAAGGATGCTATTGATCTGCTTTACAAATGGAAAATACTGAGAAGCTATTGTAAATAGGAACAAGCTGCAAGAACTGCTCTGTAACCTTAAATTAACTACCTAAGAGCATTGCAGGCATCTTCCTGGTAGTTCTGCACTTCACTTAGCTCCTGCAGTCATACAATCCTAGCAGCTTCAGTGGGAAGGAAAATGAAATCCTCCAGTCCTTAGGGAAAAGTCACAGTTTATCTCTAGAAAGCATGAAGCTGCAAATCTGAAAAGATGCCAAAGTTGACAGTTAACTGCCACATACTACTGAAGTCTTTTTTTCCGCCTTCTTCTTAAACTCTTTCTTCCATTCCCAGGCCAGACTCGAGTTTGGAAGTCAGTGAATGAATTCCACAAGTACTACAGTTTGTACTTTCCCCAACAGCTCAAAAGCGGAGGTATCAGATTTCACAGCCCTGTGAGGAGGCTGGCAGGGCTTCAAAGCACTTCTGAAATATCTCTCACTTCATCCTGAGGAGACAATGGCCTCTCGGCAGGGACCTGCAACAGGTCTTCCCTCCCAGAGCTGACTGTGACACAGTCCCAGCTCCTGCAAAGTAACACCGACATATCGGCAACTTCACGACCTCGTGCCAAGGGAGAACTCACCTGTAAAGTCTGAACCAAATCAGACAGCGTTTGCGATCTCAACATTTTTTAAAGACGTCTTGGGCCTGTCATGACTCAAAAATGGGTTGGATTCAAGTCCCATGTTGGCTTCAATGTGCTAGCCCTGGTGGAAAGCAAGTGCTTTTCACAAGCTCTTTTAGTTACCAAAAATAGCTCTGTACCGCATTATCAAAACGACACAATCTTTAATTTTTCTCTTGACTGCAGTTACATTTTAAAGAGACAAATGGATCAATTCCAGCATTTATAAAGACAGGTCTCATAAAACCTTCCTATCCTGAATTATTTCAGAGACAGCCATTTTTGAAAGACATCATTTTCTCCTTTCTCCTTTGAGATTAAGAAAAGTCAACTTTCCTAGTTCTCTGCATAGATAAAACATGTAGGATTTTGTATCTTTTTGCCAATAATTTTTGTATTTGCCAATACAATCAAAACCTTTCACTCCATCTCAGGAATGGTTGCAAGCATCACCTCAATAGAGGCAAGGACATGCCAGAGAAATGGATTTTTACTAGGAATAGCAAAATGAAATAAGAAATAGGAACATAAAAATAAATACAAATAGATACATAAAAGACAAATAGATATAAATATATCAAGATCAGCAAAACTAAGTAAATACTGCACTGAGAATATCCTTCTAAGCTCCAGATCAATGGAAAATTTTAATTTATAACTGTATCATGTGCACAGAGCTGCTGCAATTCCAAACATGACAGCTGGGTGATATATGGCATTTCCCATGTTCTTATATGTCCTAGTATTTCAGTTATTAAATGGCAAGCTGAGAAACAGTAACACAGAGACAAGTGACAATAAAGCTGGTGAAAGGATTAGTCAAAATTTGTCAAAGTGTGATGGAAACTATGGGAAGAACAAAACATGAGCTGCATTGGTGCTTGGAAAAAAACAAAACTCAAACCACTTGAGAATTTGAACCAAGGTCAAAATGAAACACTAGACACATTCATGAGGCAAGATGGCACATATTTGGATGATCCTCGACAGAAAAGCTTTCTGGGGGAAAGCGAAAGGCCAGCTGAAAGCACCGCACTAGAGTGCTCCATCATCCCCTCTCCCTCTTCAGAACCTACTGGAACAAACTCTGTACAGGCAAGAAACAATCTCAGCATTGCTGCTCAGCCATGGGTCTCCTCGCTAAAGAGCAAGGAGAAACAACTGCCAAGTTTCCAAGTTTTCCAGGAAGAAGAACTTATCCTGATTACTTAAGCCCCTTTCATCCTGTTAATCGGGGGCTCTGCCTCTGCACTAGTTCAGTCCAGCCCCTGGGTGACGAACTGTTTACACAGCTTTCCTGCTTCACTGTCCTCAAAGCACTGCCTCACCTGAGTGGTGCATGGACAAAAATCAAGGGAAAAGACTTTTCAGCTAAATTTGCAGCTGGCTCCATCAACTTGTGCTGGTTTTTCTCTGTGGGGCTGCCAAGGATTGGGTGCTGAGGAATCCATCCTGCTCTTTTGTTCCCATCCACAATTGACAGAACCGTATTACAAACTTCAGGTAGGTGATGAAAGTGTTGAAACTGCCTTTCAGAGCCTCAGCCCTGAAGCCACTTCAGCAGGATGAGCCCTTCTTAGGTGATGCTACCAAATGTGGGAATCTCCCAGCAGTACTGAATGCAAAGCTGGTAAGCCCAACATCCAGTGCATCTCTTTCCACTTCCTTTCCACTAATCTCATCATGAAACTTTTATGTTTTTCTAACTTCCAATGCTGCAATGATGCTTCAAGCTAAACCACCCAAACACTGTAAAGTCAAGAATCAGCTGCATGTTCCTTGAGGCAGAACAGTCACAAAATTCAAAGGCAAAATGAAAGAAGAATCTTTGAGGGCAGTTGGTTTTCTCTAATGAGTCCTCAAAAACAGCAATGGGGGAAGCAAGGTTAAAAAAAGGAATTATTTCAAGATAACATTTTAAAAGCAAAAAAAGTAGAATTTGAAAACATAGCACATAATAAAGATTAGCCACAAGCCATAGTACTGGCTGCAGATTCAACTTATTTAAACTAAGAATGCTGCCTCTTTTCCAACGTAGGCTCTATGAGCCCATATATTGTTGAGTAAACTTTTTCCCATGAAACCATTCCCACTCCAGTTCAGAGATAGGCATTATGGTCAAGACATGTTTCTAACAATAATGTTTGGTTTGGCAAGTTGCAGTGTGGTTATCTTGGCAAACAGATGCTTTAGCCTATGCTATTTATTTGGTCCCAGTACATTCCAAATTATTTTGATGAAACTTCAAGTGTGATATGAAGGGAAAGTCATAGGTAGTAAATCACCTGGAAAAACCCATAAAGGACAGGTCTTGATGGCCTCACCCTGCCAAAGAAACAACACTGGGTTGCTGATATGTTACAAATTGGAAATGCTTACAGTATAAGCAGGGGTTCTTTTTATTGCAAGAAGTCAAGGAAATATATACAGCACAAAGAATAGTAATATGACCCTCCAGCAGTGCTCACCCTAGAACAGAAGGATCATAACTCTGAAGAGCAGTCAGCACTTAAGTTCATAAAGTTACTGAGGCAGTTGTGACAGCATTTCCCCCTCTCTCTCTTTGTAAATTGTTATTTATGTGCATGCACATGTATGTGCACAGACACACACTTTTAAATATGTGGATTATTAACTTAAAGGCGAGAGTTCACATCAAGCAGGAGGAGGAGAGAGTTGTTTCTTTATCAGCACTATCTCACTTCAACAGAACAAAACAGAAAAAACACTGAAAACAGAAAAAACAAAAAGAAGACATTTAAGTCCTGAAACGATGCATGAGACCTTGTGGTGTTCTTGATAGGTTTGCTGCTCTTTAACGGTGCTGTAACAACTGCAATGCTTTTCCTTCAAATACAACTTTTTTCAAATAATTTACAATATTTGCAAATTATATAAATCACTTTTTATAGACCTGAATACCTTAAGAAGCTAGTTTCAGAAGTAGCAGCAAATGGCTTGGTTCTCAGAAATGTGCCATAACCTCAGAGCCCAATGTAAAAGACAGCATCTGTCAGTGCCTTCCACTTGTGGAAATCAGGCCAAGTCCAAAAGCTGCAAATAAAGATACTTCCAATGTCTGTCACACTTAAGTAATTTCCAGTGACTTTATAAAAATCTCACTTGCTTTTAAAACAATAAATAGAAAAAATTCATAGTGCTTAGTTCTGATTTCTATTCACACAGTTCTTCCCCACAAATGTGCAGATTCACCTCTCCAGCTTTAAGCTGTCCTCAATAAGAAACACAGACATGAAATCTTGACTTTCCATCTTCCCCCAACCCAAATGCTGACTGCTCAGGAGTTAAGAATAGAAGCAGCAAGCTGATAGAAAAGGAGAGCTGATAGAAAAGCTGGGAAAAGGACAGCATTTGAAAATTAATGCTTGGATTCACAGCATTATCAGGATAGGCTGACTGACAGTTAATCTTAGATACATCTATAGGAAATGTCCTTATTAATTTCTTTCACTGCACATGGAACAGGAAGTATTACACAATGACTACAGTTAAATGTAAATATAAGGCCTCTTAATTTCACAGACATTCTTCAGATATCATCTAAACAGGTAGGCAGATTTATATGTATTTGTCTTTCCCAGAAGACATCCCTCAAGTCGAACCGCAATAGAAGAGGATTATCTAACTTCCTGAGCAGCCTGCTACAGAAGCAAACACCATACACAGACTCTCTCACATGGACAGAGGTCCAGGTGAGCTTTCACCTGCAGGAAAGCTACTCCAAACTTACCTTGGTCCAACAGAAACTGTTGAACTGTAGCTCACCTCACAGGGGTGGGCTATTGAGTCCTGGGTGAACATTCAACATCCTCTGAAACACAAACAGTTCAACGTTTCCTCCAACGGGTAAATGTCCAGCTTTAATCACATCCCATAGGACATGTGCATCTTAACAGAAATCAAATCGTAACTTGAAGCCCACACAAAACCCATCACTTCATGTAGTGCACTAATGAATAAATGCATACAAAATACAGATGTTAAGGCTATTGTGGGATAAAAATAGGACTGAGTTTTCAAGAGCAAATAGTGACTTTTGGTTAAGCTGCAGTCGGTGCTGTTGGAGCATTTACTGGTTTTACACTTATACATTCATGCACACAGACCTTCTCAGACAGTCACTCTGATGCTTTCCCCATTTCCTCTTTCCTTGTCTTCTACAGTTTCACCTAATTCCCTTTTTCCTTCTTTTTCTCTTGAATCAGAACACACCTACACCATAGTGTATTTTAGGTCCTTCAAAAAAGAAGAAACGAACACAAATAATTTGCACTACTCTCTGCACAGACAAACACACTGCTATGGGTACTGTCTTTTCCTTCCAGCACATCAGTTTCCTTCAACAAGCTGCACTCCAGCAAAGGACTGGCAAAACACATCTTAAAAACAAATTAATTAGCTTCCTACAAATTAAATTTATCCTTTCTGTACTCCTAAAGCTTTTATCTACGATTTCCTCTTTTACTCTTAACAATAAAATTGATTAAAGACAAATTACATTTCTGTAGGCATTGATTTGCTAAAGCTTTTGATAGAGCCCATTCCGGATGCATTATCCGGTCCGATAGATCCTGCTTGGGAAGCTGCCACGGACTGCAGACAGCGTTTGAAGTGATGTTATGCAACGGATGCCACAATGCCCGAGTAGGCAAATTATCGGGCCTTTACAAGGGAGCCTTTGGTAGATGAGCCATTCACACAGCTCCGAGCTGGGCTCTGTGCACAGAAGCTGCAGCTCTCTGGGCACGGAGCGGCTCAGGGTGTGCTCAGAAGCTGCTGCACAGCGACCACAGAAGTGGTCATTGGGAGTAGTTCAAAACGCTTCACAAGAATGCTTTGATGCTATCCAGAGCAGTGCTACTGGCCGGTAGCTAAACTATAATTATGCTGGCTGGATCAGAAAGTCAGGGTTGAGTTGCAAGAATTCCCTTCTCGGCTCACCCGTTCCAGACCCTGATCAAGGCCAGTGTACTTTTGGGAAAGTTCAGTTCCAGTGAAAATGTAAGCCTACAGCTGAAAATCTCCTGGGTTCAGTTTTTGTTTTAAAATCTAGGTCAAGTCATTCTCGTAGCAGTGGCAGACTTTCCACGCAGGTGAGGATACTCTGTACACAAGAAGGTACAAACAAAGAAATGTTTACAAAAATCTAACTGTATGTGTTAGGAAAAAACCAAATTAGCATCAATTCATTATAAGCTTTGTCTCTGGCCTGACTACCATCTGTGATGGGGATTTTGTTATGCAGTGAAACGAGAGCAAGATAGAGCTTTAAACAATTGCCTTGAGCACACAAGTCGTGTGTTTATTCCTAGGAACATATTCATAAATTATAAAACTGAAGGAGGACTGCTCTGACTGTGTGGACTGCAGGAAATAACTTCATCATGACATGTTCTGACTGCTCTGTGACCAGCCTAATTCCCTCTTGTTTTGTTCAGGTACATAACCACTGTGCACCTGAACAGTGGCACTGAACTCGGCGTATCAGGGATGAGTGATCAACAGCACTGAGATTTCCCGCTAGGCTGGGCTGGGTGCAGCCACTGCCTGGGCCCGGCAGAGCTGTGGCATCACCCTTGCAAACACTCGTGCTCCAGGAGCAGGGCCATGGGCAGGGGCAGGACAGCACTGACCGCTGCCCGAGCCCTCCTCTGAGGCCACTTCTGCTCAGCAGACACCAGGTCAGGACAGAACCATGTGAGCGAGGTTAAATTCAGCATCCAAGCTCCACTTGGATCATACCATTTCCATGGGCAGAGATCGCTGTTGTGGACTTTATTAGGCTTTTCCCAATCCTTGTTGTCTGTTTTTACCCCACTGCATCCCTCCATAACCACATGTCCAGGCTTGAGCCTAGCACCCAGCTTTCACCTCCTTCAAATTCTGCTGGTGGGAGGAAGGATGACATCTATTCTCTGCTCTTTAAACTGGCTCTAAAACAGGGCATCAACTAAACAATAATTATAACCTCCAATGTATTTATTTGCTGTGTGCCTCAGGACACTGGTTTATGGAAGCCTGTGCACGACACACTCTCACACAAACCCCATGATCAGACACAAAACCTGGCAGGGAATCACGAATTTTTTCCCCTCATCCCCAAGGAATCCTTATGATATTGAACTTCCTTTAGGCAGCCTCATTTTAAGTCTCACCATTAAAGCAAAACACAACACAAAACAATACACTAATATCTTATGGACTGCTTCATATGGTAAAGAATTATCTTGTTAATTCAGCCGCCTCTCAGAAATTAATGCTTTTTTTTCTTGTCTTAGGAAGTCAGGGTAGCTTATTGTGTTTGTGTATTTCAGTTCACTCTGCCATACATTACCCTGATTAATTCTGGCAGTGACAAAGCTGGAGAAGTAATTTAAAATCATGATCATACAGAAGCATTGCATTTTCCTGCAGCAAAATCAGCACTCCTGTTTAACACTCCTGACCTTTCATTTCCTGTGAAGGAGCACAGGAGGTAAAATCTGTTTCTGAAGGCACTGCCTTAAGAGTTCTCACAAGTTTGTTTTTGAATTATTTTCCCTCATAACAAATGAAAATGCATTTAATATTACACCCAGAGAGACCACAGTACTGCAATGACACCAAACAACTTCACTACAGGTGGAATTAGACTAGAACACCAAGGCTATTCAACCAAGGAAAGTCAATCTAAATTTATCTTTGTCAACCTTAGAAAACAACAGAGAAGAAACCATGGAATGCAAATGTTAGGGATGAGAAATCTGACTTGTTTGCTGGGTAAAATTTGCTTTGAATAAATATGTGGAAATACTGAAAACAACAAAATATGCAAAGATGACAAAGGGAGAATTTAAGCACATTGGACTTGTAATTTGTTTCCTTTTAGTTTCACTTCTTGTTTCCTTCTCATTATAGCTCCCAAAATATTTTTAGGGAATTATTATAATATAATGGCAGTTATCTATGTCAGTTGTAAGTCATGGATGGCTTAACTCCTCTTTTTAAGAATCGGCCTTAACTATTTTCAGACTAAGCATGTACTTCCTATAACTTCCCAAAATAACATTTGGCGATCGCTGGAGCTAGAAGAGCTTCTGCTTGCTGGAAAGTGACACTTGCAATGTCTACAGAAAGATCAGATATAAATTTATCAGAGAGCACCTATCCGAATGTCTGTTACGATGCAGTCAGTCATTGATTCGTCACTGACAAGCTTCTGAAAGTCACTTCTACTCTGCACACACACAAACCTAATAAGCAGCAAAAGAACCTCAAGAAAACAAAGAAAAAACACCTCAAAAAGCCATTAAATTCGTATAGGTTTGAGCACAGCTCTTCTCAGAAAATCTCATCTATTCAGCATCAATTTATATTACTGTTATATATGCCAAACATCCTGCTTAAATAACAAGGCTGTTGAGCAAATGGACTGACAAATCCACATCACAGTTATGACATTATTTGCTTAGCAAGGATATGTGATTATTTTACAGTGATGGAAGTTTCATTAGGAAACACTTCCACTGCACTGCCAGACAGCAAGGTGTGTAACATAGTGCCGGAAAGAGACTCTGATCTGCACACCAAGTTCATTTGGGATCCCATCAAAAAGAAAGTCACATGTTTTCTGAGCCGTTGGTCTTCTGGTTTCTTGTTTCTCTAATTCTAAAGCCAGGATAAGTTTAATGGCATGCTATCTCACACTGGAAAGTTCTGCCTTTTGAGTAATGTTATTACCCGTGTAATCATGTTCTAAATTGTATTTATTGAATGATGTTTAAAAAATCCCCCAGACAAACAGTGAATTCACTTTTTATTTCAAGTGAAATCATTCCACATATCTAGTCAGGAACAAAATTACTCAAGCAGGTAAAACCCTCCCAGTATTCTATCAGGCCTTCATTTCCAGCTGAAGATACCAGAGAAGACCAAATCTTTTAAAACCAAAATAATTCTATTATGTGGAAAAATNGACCCACTGCCTAATATGGCAATTTCAAGTTAAGGATTTCACACTTTCGCCTGTTCTTGGGTCATTTAAGTCCAAGCCAATGCTGCTCACAGGATGTCTCCAGAAAGTTCTGCTGGCTTGTTGTTTCACTAAGGCAGCACTGTCCCCAGAGTCAGCATATGGCAGTCAAAGAACATTCAGGTGCTAAAAGGGCTTCACAGAAAAGAGGAAAGCAAAGGAAAAGTTCAGAAAGGCACCAGGAGCTCACTGGTAAGGTGAAGAGGTGAGGAGCTCAACAATAAGAAGTTCTCTCCTTGAAGCATCCAAGGGAAGAGCTATTAGGAGGAAGAAAACTTGCTGACTGTGACCTTAAAAGAGATTTACGTTTTGACAGGGAGAAGAGCATCATATCTTCAAGGAAGCTTTGAAGATCTGCATTTCATCGAGCTCCAGCTCTCACAATGAGACTGCTGGAATAACAAACACAGGCTCCCCAAAGCACATGTGTCTCTGGAGCCATTCTTAATTTAAGGCTACACTTGCTTTAAACTTCTGTGTTTAGTTTATGGGCTTCGTTTAGCAGAGATCACTTTGATGAACCTTTAGTGGGCATTGAACTCGTCTTCCTGAAGAGCAGCAGCCTCCTGAGTCAGGGATAAGTGTGACTTCCACTAACAGATTACAAAGAAGGGGTTTGAGAACGGCAGACCAGGCTTGAACTGCTCATCTTCTGGTGAGAACACCTTGGCTGTGCAAGAGTTAGAACGAAACTCAGGAGTGGAAGGGAATAAACACAGAACGAAACTTTCCAGCAACTGAGTTTTCTGACCGAGTGAGACGGCATTAAACAGAACAGAGGAAGCACTGAAGCGGACACTGAAATCTGGAGGGACAAAAAGGGCTGGACAGTGCTACTGTTCTGCAAGGACACAGTTTATGCAGCTTCCTTACCAGCATTTCTTTGTTACCCAACACTTACAGGAGTTAAGTACTTCTTTAAGTACTCATTACTTAATCCTCCTAACACTTTGATGAAGAAGGTAAAAGTCAGTTTTGCTTTGCATACACAAAATTAATGCAATAATACCAAATGATTTGTTCACATTCATATAATGCTTTGGAAGAGGCAAAATTAAACAGCTCACTCATGTCTCATTGTCAGCTCTAATTTTAAAAATAACACAGCAGGGAGAAGTCTCTTGATCTTTCACATCCATGTGTCATGTTCAGGCCCTTCTCCTTATCTTTCACCTCAGATGACAACCCTCAGGATTACCCACATGACTGGGAGACTGGGGATGAGCCAACAGATTACAAGGCCACTTCACACAGTCTAACAGGGAAGAAATCCAGACAAATTGCCTCCTGGCAGATTTAGGAAAGAGAATTTCAGCTTACCTTTCCCTGATCCCGCTGAGGCGGCACCAACGTGTGGCTGAAGGAGACGGACGCTCTCCACCAGCGGGCTGCGTTCCCACAGTCACAGGCACGCTGTGAAGAGGCTGAAATTAATGCAAAACATGCTACTGATAAGGGCAGGCTGTCAGAACGAGCCACATCACTGCCAGGTGGCTGAGGAAAGCCAGACCTTGTGGGAAAAGGGCGGCTGGGCAGGACGGCAGTGATTGCTGAGGAGGAGGGCCAAGCACCCAGAGCCGGAGCAGAGCCCTTGGGGCTGCTCGGGAGGAACGATAACCAAACCCTACTTTACTGAAACCACAGGGGTGTCTGAAGACACCAGTTTAGTGTTAGATGACAACAGTTTTCTCTGAAGTTAGTCATTTAAAGGACAAATAATGACTTTTTGGCCCTGCATGGGCTCAAATGCATGTTTTGGACTAAGACCACAACCACAGAACTGGAACTCACCTTATTTCCATCAGCCTTTTAAAAACAAAAGCCAACCTGGCCTTGACTTCAAAAGACACAGCCTGAGGAAGAAACAGTGACACGTTTACCTTGCACCCAGCTCCGCTGACTGCAGAATCAGGATGTGCCGGAAATCTGGGGTTTGTTTTGCTCTCAAACTCTTGCCTTAATCAATTTCCAAACAGTTTAAAGAAAAATGAACTACTGTTTTAAATTCACAAGCTGATGGTGAAACAGTAAATTGAGAGATAGTTAAAATTTTCATTTCTACTTTCAGTCCGTCTTCAAAAAGGGGGAAAAACAAAGCCCTAGCACTGCAATGATGAAACTGAGCAGGACAGTAGCCATGTCCACAATAACCTGAGGAGAAAATCCCTGACATTTCAGCTTTATTGTACTTTATTGACAGCAAATGATTCACAACAAAACTGACATTTTATTCACTCTAACTAATAATTGGTTATTACAATAAAAAAAAACAACCGCAAACAAACGAGGGGAGAGACAGGTCTCACTTCCCAGTCTGAGAGGGGGCCCCTGGGAAAAGCCCCATGAGCAGAGCTATGTGCAGCAGGAGGGACTTTCTCCCTGCTGACGTTCCAGGAGGGTTCAGCCATGACACCCAACAACCAAACTGTGCCAGACTGATTTTGAAATTAAAAAAATAAAAGTATAAAAGAAAGGCATGGATTGTGACAGCCAATGCCACAAGCCTTTGGATGGACAGACAGGAGCACAGCTGTAAGCCACAACTTTTCCTCTTCAAAAATTACTGGTAAAATATCAAAGACATTATCCGGTGTTTTTCGTTTTTTATCAATTCTGTAGCACCATTGGTGCTCTAATGGTTTTAGCTTGCAACACTTTATCCTCTACAAACACTGTAGGCAAGTTCTCTAGTCAGGTCATTTTCCTCTAGATAACCAGCACTTCAATTTCTATAGACAGAAGTAGAGTCCAGGACTGGTTGAAAAAGCAGAGCCATTTTATCAAGCCATGAGAAAGCCTAGCTCAATTTCCTGCTGTTCTGATTCAATACAGTTTATCTGCCTACAGACATTGATTTCTCTGAGAGGTACTCAACATCTACAGAAGGCAGATTGGTTTTATTTTATTTTCTTGGTGTCCATCTCCAAATAAAGTTGTCAAGTATCCTAAACAGCAGAAACAGGAGTTTTGGGGATCCCACCAAGCAGAGCCTTTCCATAGGTTATGGAGTGTTAGGGGGATTTCCCAGCAGTTACTTTTCCATGCCCCTTCGGTAACATAAATTTCCAATTTTCAAACCATCCACCAGTTCAGATCAGGAATCCAGTATGGCACAGAACTTTTTACCAAAAAACATGTCCCCAGCAAGCTTCACCAGGCAGTGTTTGAGTCCTCCCTCCATCCTTCGCTCTGAGAGGCCTTGTACCCAGCCTTACTCTGTCTTACAGCAGACATGCAGAGTTCTTGAGCTGTCTTCTGTGACATCCAAGCCTGGCCACTGCAGGCACACGTTACATTCAATTATCCTGTTACTGCTATTCCAAATGTACAACCAAAGCTTCTAACCTGAAAATGTTTAAATACAGAAGTCAGCATAACACCTGCTTTCTCAAATAGTCATTGACTGGCCTCCACCTTCTCCTCTTACATATAAATGTTCTTTCAACATACATCTGGAAATCACAGATTCCTCATTTCATCTTTTTTGAGAATAGTATCACCTTAAAGATGCAAAGACAAAATAAAAGCTTTTCTCCAAACTGAAAGTCCTGAACTTTTTTCCACTTTCACTCTCTTTTTTTTTGTTAATGGGCATTTGCTAAGTTCACAAACAACTTAATTACAGTATCTTCAAAGTCATACCTCAATGAAAATGCTGATAGGCAGGTAAATACAAGGTGAACTGGACAAGGGTGAAAACTGTCACCTTACAGTAGTTCCACTTTACTGTCACCAGTGAATCAGCCTCAAAGTTTGCAGGCTGAAAAAATCAGACAAACAAAAAAACAACCCAAAAAAAAAAACCCCAAAATCATCTGCACCCAAAGATGGCTTGAAGGCCACACAAGAGGTGGGCAAATATTTGCTGTAACTTCTTTATTTTCAGTGTTGTTTCTTTAAACTGAACTAGCTTAGGTGAATGAGGCTGCAGAACAAGCAGCATCTCCCCAGATGGATTCAATTAGCAGTTGAAAGCTGCACTTCAGCTGCTACCACCGAGCACCGCAGTCAGCTAATCACTGCAGGAACAGCCGTGCAGGCTGCTCTGGTGCAGCGCTCGGCCGTGCCGCAGTTACACAACTCCAACACGGACATGCTGAGGGGACCCGTTCAGGCACATTCTGCTCGTGACCCAGCCCTTGACTGAAACAGAGGGCACGAAAACAGCTTCAGCTGAAAGTCAGCTGGTAGCAAGATGGACACAGTGCTTGGTTCTTAAATATGCACAAAGTAGGGCTACAGCACCAGAATATGCTTATAAACGTGGCCTGAGTTCTCTTTTTGCTTTCTGAATTTGTACTTTTACTGAAAAAAACCCAAAACAACACTATGGAAGACACGATATTTTAAATACCAAGTAAAGAGGTTAGTATCAAATACTAGAAAGACAAAAATTTATTTAGAGTTCCACAACGTATACATCAACTCAGAATCAAACTGAGCTTGAACACAGCAATCTTTGCCAAAACCCAAGGGTGTAAATGCTCCTTGTGCTCCTGGAGACTGCTTCCAATGGTTTTTCCAACCCCTCTCATTTTCAACCAATAGCACTAATAATTGCATTCGATACAGAGTTTTTGAACACTGAAGCTATGCCAGTAACAGAGCCAGAGAGGAACTCAAATAATAACCAGAAACTTTCACTTGAAAAAAATTAAAAGCAAACTAAACTCCTGAGCATCTGAGTTTTACCAGCTGATCTAAGATTGATCCCATGTGCTCATTTTCAAACTTAGAAAAATGACAATCTGTTCTGTGGCAGACAGTGCAAAAGAATTCATAAAAGGATAAGATAGTACAGTACTGTATTTTTGAGGCATTTATGATTTAATTTAAAAGGGTTGACTTCATAATCATCTATTTATTAAAGTTTGTAATTCATAAGAATAAAAATCTATGCAATAATCAAGAGTTTTAGGTTTGGTTATGAATGCACTTTGTTGCAAAAGTCTTTTCAAAACATTTGCTGAACAGGCATCTTTAATTTTACTTAGGAAAAAATAATGATTGACATAAACCCTATGCACATTAACATCTTTGACAAGCTCCTTCTCTGCCCGTATGTTATCATTAAGATGAATGGGAACCCACCAGATCACCACTATCCCCCCTACCATCCCTAATGACCAGTCAATTCCTACAATTTTGTAGAATTCATGTTTTATAAACAAAATTTGCTCAAAGAGGTATAACTGTGAAATACTCCTACCAACATTATATGTACTCACTGGTGCCTTTTAAACCTTAACAGGGGCTTCCAGCACCTCCAAACTTGTGATTTCAGTAATTGCCAGACTGCAAATTACCTGGAACAATGCAAACCACAATGGACATTAAATGCTTTTCTATGCAAGGCACTTAAACATCAACACAGGCTAATATTTAGCAACCAAATCAACACAGTGAACATTTAATTCACTAAGATGGAAAAGACTGGGCAAAGGGGTTGAGGGTGAGTTGTTCTTATGTTTTTACTTCAGAATATATGCAAGCTTTCATTGCAAATAAACCCCATTTAAAAAAAAAAAAAAAAAGAGCAAAAAAAGAAGGCTTAAGATAAAATTAAAATGGAGAACTTGGAAATTTAAAAAGTGGTCTGATGCACATGGCTTTCTTTTTGAAGCAAGTGCTGCCTTCTTAGGTATTAATGGTTCTTTGGAAAAATCCACATCACTGCACATCAAGGGTAACAGGTGAGCTACTCCAGATCCACTTGCCCCTTCCTATATAAAAAAGCAGCAAAGCCTCTTGTCTGCTACTGCTTGGTATCAGGAGCTTTGGGAGGAGACTGCTCTGTCAGCAAAGACCAGGATTTCCCAAGGCAGCACTTGGGCAGGCACAGGTCCCTCTCAGGCTGCAGCCTCCCCACACACCAGCATCCTCACTCTGCCAGCATCACTACTGCTGCAGTTATTCCCAGTGATCTGGAATGATTTAAGCATTCTTAAGCTACAAGTAGTTTCTTAAGTGAATATTCTGACTTGACAGGGTCAAAGTGGTTTTATATGTGCAGTAATACCAGCAGAGCTAAGGGACTGGTAGGCCTCCAGCAAAAGGAGAGGTGAAGAGCAGCTGTGCAATGGCCCCTTCATCTTTACTGCAGTAAGAAGTGGACACTGCACTAACCACAACCTAATCCCAGACATCATAAACGTCTCAAGGGGAAGAAACCCCTTCTTTGAGGGCTGACAGCCTTCCTGCAGGGAGAGCTGCCGCTGTGCCTGCCTGCCTTTTCCTGATAACAAGAATTCTTTTGAATGTGCACTAGTCCATGGAGTTGCTTTGCAGAAGCAGGAGGGACCAACAGGGACCTGACACGGCTTCAAATTCAATTATCACTTCAACAACATTTTACTTGAAAATTCATGATCTCAGTATTTTTCCAGTCCCCAAAAGAATTAAGACTCTGCAAATGCTATCCACAAAAGAATTTTCATCTGCACAGAACCAGTGTAAAGCAGAGGAGAGTCACAGAAGAATTCTTCCTTGTCGTGCCTCTTGCACTGATTTCCAGACAATCATCTGAGCCGTGCTTTTTAAATTTTATGCTGAAGTCTTGCTATGGCTTCCAAGTGATTTTACATGCTGTGAACCCTTCCCCCGAATTCAGCGGAAGGAGAGCTGTATCCTGAAGAGTCTCCAGAAAACCGAAACAAGGGCTTTAGTGAAATAATGAAAGGAAGCATACTCCCTACTCCACCTAATTACACTTCATTCTTAAGCTATGGTGGTCCACAGTCATGCTCAATGACAAACCATGGAGACATCACAGAAACCTCGTGGGACAATTTCAGATATTTGAGACAGCTTACCAAGAAAACAAAAAAGACCCAAGACCCACTACAGCAGATAAAACAGTATCTAGTTTATTACATATAGAAAGAGATTTCCAGAATTTACAAACACCCACATTTTCATTCCAAGGAAAGAGTCAATTTAAAAAGTTCACCCTTTTTTGTTTCCATTTTGCTTTGTGGTTTCCTGTTGGCTGTTTTTTTGTTTTTCTTCTTTACAATATATACAATGGAAGACTTCGATTTCTTTTTTCTGATTTTTTTTGTCAGTTCCTGTGCAATTGATGGATTCAAGTTGACACTTGTAAATACCCATGTACAGTATTGTTTGTCTTCATTGTAGTTAATACAGACTACTATTTTACAAGGAGTACAAAATTATTTTTCTTTTGGAAAGAATTCAACTCAACATCAGGGTTATCTTACAACTGATAGTATCAGTAAATATGACTGTACAATCAAGGCCCAGGGACCAATGACTCATATTATATTATTTTCTGAATTACAATCTTAAAACAAGAATAGTACCCTACTCTATTCTTAGAAGCCTTGTTTTAAGCAGGTTCCCCACTCTGTTTACAACAGAATATAGTATACCTCAGTTCCACATCAAAAAAGATGTGCTGTAGGAAAAGTTACATTTTAATTAAAAAAGTACATGTATAAATCAAAACCTATGTTAAATACTCTTCAACCAACATTAAGTTTTGTATGTAATAATTTACAATGATGATTTGTCATACAGGTTTTCAGCAGCAAATGAAGTTGTGTAAATGTGCTAGTAAAATACCCATTCTCACCATGATGTAGTGGTGGGCACATCAGTTCATGTGGCCAGCTAAGTCCTTATGGTAGAGGATGAAGTAAGAGAGACTTGTTGTCCAGGTGTCACAGTGCTTCTGCTTGGCACAACACAGGATGTGCAGCTCAGTCAACAACTCCTGAGGTTTGTGTAAAGTAAACAAACTGAACTGGATGCATCGTACCCATTTACAGAGGAAAAGGAGGAGGAGGAGGTGAGGTCCTAGTTGTGATAGCATGAAACATTTATAGTCTTGATACCCATGAGTTTAAAAGAAGGATTTGTTGAGGTTATGTAGGTCATCATTCTGAAATTGAAAGAGAAAGAAAATTAGCATCATGAACACTTTAAAAGCTTTTCTGCAATTATTTCTCTCCCCCGCCTTTTTTTTTTTTTTCTCTTTAAAAGAGTTATCATCCAAACTGAAAGTGTTAGCACCTTGAAAAATTATGGCATACACAGTTGAACTGTACTCAAGCATGTGAATCCCAAAAGCATTTAAAACAGATGTTGGCAATAAAATTCAAAGCAGTCAGAAGCACATTTAAAACTTGCAAGAGATTCACCTAAGCAGAAACAATTTAAGTGTCCATACTGATTAACTCTGACAAGCTCCTGAGACACGACAAAGGAAAGCTCCAAACACCAGCCTGCTGCTGGCGTTTTTACCAGCTACAAGAAAGATCCACTGGATGTCAGGCCCTACAAGAGGCCTTCTTGGCCACCTAAAAACACCGCAGCTTGCCTGGGAATGATGACCAAGGAATGTAGCATTGGGGTGCAGCATTACCATTCCCTATTTGACATACAAGTTCTAAAAAAAATTGTACGCAGAAAATCCTGGTAAAGTCCACAAATTTATCTACATTCTGCTTCTCTCTGAGAGAGGGCTGGGTGAAGAACAAGGTCCTGCAACCCCGATAATGCACAGCACAGGTTTAGTGGGGAATGAATGCCAGAAGCTGCCTTTGACCCTGTCCTCCCAGTTCTCCTCATCTGCAGGCTGCAGCCTTCCTGATCCAGCACACAGTGCACCAGTCTGGGTCAGCAAGTCCTCTGGACTCTGCCTTTGTGCTGGTTTTGCCCAGGCAAGTTGTCAGTCCCAGGCCCTGATCAGGAGTGAGGCAGTGCCCAGCAGGATGCACTCAGGGCTGGATAGTCTCCTCTCCTGCTGGCAGCTGCTCCAGCCCCCGTGGAGAGCACGATCCCTGCTGGGGGACACAGGGCTGAGGTCACACGCTGGGGCACCAGGGCTGCCTCCCACTGCCCCTGAGGTCCTGTGGCACTGGCTGGCCACACACACAGTCCTGGTGTCCCCCACTGCCCATCACCCCTGGGCCTCCTCTCTGCACACCACCGGTCTACAGCCAGACCCACTGGGGACCAAACCACACAGCACCGAAATGAATACAATTTGTCTTTTAGCTGGGGTTAGAGGACTACCAGCATTTACATTTCAGTAGTTTTGCTAAAATCTGCTGAAGCAAGACTCACATTTTACATAAAAGTGTGTCTATTTCTATGTTCAATATTAACTGAAAAGATAGGTAAACAGTGCATTTTCCTCAGTACAAATAAAGGCTTCCCATAGACACGTTGAAGTAAAAAAACTGAAAAGACCTCCTGTCCTATATTCTTTAATTGCACAAGAAACAAAATTTACTTTGTGTGGTCCTTCAAGTGAAAGGAAAGTCTATCCCTGCAAATGATGTGTGGTATGCTGTGAAAACTCTCTGGAGAATTATCTCACAGATTTCTTATTTACTTTCAACTTTCTTCTGCACTCACATTGCGATCTATTAGAATGTTCCTACCCGAATATCTATACACGGCTTCACATAGCTGTGCAGCTTTCAACTACATTTGACCTAAAATTAGCCAGTAATGCCATACTTTATTAATAAAGA
Organism: Cnemophilus loriae; assembly: GCA_013397755.1. NCBI lineage: Eukaryota > Metazoa > Chordata > Aves > Passeriformes > Corvidae > Cnemophilus > Cnemophilus loriae. Next base: position 1,013,067 of record VZTF01000702.1, read on the forward strand.
CAAGCAACAAAGGAGAAATTGCTTAATTTAAATGGAGGAGCAAAGTGTGTGTGATGTGTGTGCTGCATATCCCAGGTGGGTGTTCCACACCCAGCTCCCATCCAGCAGGGCCCAAAGGTCCAACTTGCCCTGCAACGACAGGGCAAGTGGAAGGACAGCAAGAAACAGCTTTTCTACATCACCAGACTTGATTCTGCTAAGAGATTTTAAGTACATAAATAATGTATGATTTGCAGTATCAGGGCCAAGTTCTACGCCTCTTCACCAGCATTCAGGTCATCTAAATTCAAATACATCATGTATTGAACAAAATGGCCAGTCCCATCCAATTCCTCAACAATTCCACCAATACAGCCAAGAAGTCATCTCAACCACTACTGGAGGGCATTTATTCCTGGACTCCTCTTCCAAAGAAGAGCAGAGGAAGAAAGAGAGTAACAAGCCTATTGGAAAAACAAAACACTTCCTCGAGGAATTCACTAAGAAAATAAAACTGAAGAAACCAACAGTTACAGAAACCCAGACGCTCATACATTATAGTCCTGCACATGTGTAAAAAGAGTGAAAAACCAACAGAAGCCTGAAATATCCAAGAGCTGGAGACAGGATGAAGAGCCAGAATCACGTAGGACATGACCTGGTACAGGCTGAATTTCATACAAATGTCAGCTGCAGGTACAACAGGACACAGGGGCATGGAGAAATTTCAAGCTTGTACTTACACCTCCAGATCTTCAAGAGTACAACATAGAAATCTGTCACCCTTTCCTAAATACGTACTTGTAGCTTTTGTTTTCTTTTAATTTTGTGAAGATTAAAAAAAATCAACTAGGATCTTTGCTAAGGACCATCTGAAACTACTGATTGCAATTTTTGGCTTTCATACCCAATTCCTCTGACCAATCTCTTTCAACAAAACACGAATTCAGTAACCGAGAATGACAGCCCACACCACTGCTACAGTACAGTGGTGCCTGTTCTGTCTGATTGCACAAAGATGTGTAGGAAACAGACAATCTGAGAGCAAAGTTGCTCCTCTGAGGTCACTGGAAATACACTCAACCTACAAACCTTGGATCCATTATTTGTGCCTCATGCACAGCCAAAAGCCCCATCCTCAGTTTTAGCATTCAAATGTTCTTTGCTGGACTTCAAAAGAGTATTTCCCAAATTTTTAACAAAACAATCTGAATCTCCTCTCTCCTCAGTGAACTATTGCAGTGTGCTTCAAGGTGCAAGAACCTTATTTGGAAATGAAGTAATCGGCTGGATACCTCCAGCCATCAGCATTTCCTTAACAACACGCACAACAGTGCAGAAGACAAGTGTTTTAATATTGAGTGCAAGGACAGCAGCGAGCTGAGGTAAGGATCATTAAAACTACTGACATCACTGTTGGCAACCAGAGAAAAGGGAAAACCTGTGTTTAATCTATTTCCTATTCACCACAAGTTTCAGCTGGAGTCCCCAACAATGAAGTGTGTGGTTGACTTTATGGAAAAAGTTAGTGATGCAAGAAAAATGTACTGAAACAAACAAGCATCTTCAAAAGTTACTACAAGGTACCTCTGACAAGTAGTCTCTGCTCAACATCTGTTACAACACACATGCAGATAACACTGATGCACGTTCCAGCTGGCAAAGCTTCCCTCTCAAATCTCTTAGTCCAGGATGGATACAGAACAGCTAGCTGTAGTTCCTATTACAGCTGAAATCCCATTCTTAAATCCAGTAACTAAAAATAAGTTGATATTTCATTTTATTTCCATTATTGGGGAGCTGGAGAAGAAGAGTTCTTAAATTTTGAACTAAGAGCAGAGTGTCTAGACAGCTTAATATATCTTTTCTGAAGTTAAACAGAATTTTCATACATAACATAGATGTGTTGCTAAACTACACTTAAAGTGTAATCCTTACTCCTTCCTTACACTCCATTCTCTTTGAAAGTAACCAAGGAGGAAAAAAATAAAACAAAGCAAACAAAAGTGAAAACTCAAGCAATGTTCCAGCAAAAGGCTTTCCAGTAGCCAATTTAAACTTCCATTTGCTATTAAGAGCCAATAATGTGTCTTGTCCCTAAAACACCAACAGAAATGCTCTTCCAAAAGGTCATTTAATTTCGAAACAGTCCAATAACATGAAGTTGCTGTTGAAGTTCCATGATCATTTCAGCAAATAAATGCAACTACTTTGTCACTGATTAACACAGCAAGGCAAAAGACATCTCCCAAACGTCTGACACCTTTCCAGTGTCAGCTGGCATCTGTTTAGGAAACAACTCCACAGGTGACAGCGCCAAGGCAATGAAAAGAAGATTCTTGACTGAAGAAAATGTAGACTTTTTCCAAATCTGCCAAATGAGGATATTTTGCAGCTCTGCCATTAACCTTGCTAATCCAAACACATTCTCCAGAACTGTACCTATCCCATCATCTGAACATATCTGAACATCCCATAATACATCATCTGAAACCATGAGCAAGGACTAGTTAAAGACTCCCTGTCATAGTTGCTAGTTACAAATAAAAGGTTTTAGAAGTAAATGCATTTGTTATTAACTTTAGGATCATATAGATCACCTTATTCTGTGTAGATTAAACAGTGACTTCCCACATAATGAACAGATCTAGCTCACAAAAAATAAAAAGCACGTGAAGAAAAGCTCGAAACAAAAGGAGAGCCATTATGAATGTACTCGGGAGGACTCATGCAGAATTCCACCAGCTGAGGTCTCCGTGCAGCCTGGGCACCTTTTGCCTGGACAGGTATAACAGAGGTGTCTTTAGAAATCCGACACACAGTAAACACATTAAGAAGTCTTGAAATACTCATTTACAGCTCGTCTTGGTGACATCTGCATGAGTCATCAGCTAATTATAACGAAACGGTGCGCACCTACCCCCAGGCTGAATCCAGCCCCGTTTCCGTGCTCCCCACACGGATGAGCACAGGTAGTGCCTGTTTACATTTTTCCCGGCTTTACTTAACGTGCACACAGACACGGGAAGCATCTCCTTCGGATAAATTAAAAACATCGACCGAAATTTAAGCTAGCTCAAGTAACTCCTTTTCAAAGAGATGCAAATAAGCTGCAGCGCTTCCCCACTCCCAGCGACGCTGAAAGAGCCAAGGAATGCAGGCAGGAACAATGGCTGCTCCAGTGTGTTAATTGCAGCCCGGGTCTAACAAAAGCAATTCCAAACAGAACCAAACAAAGTAATTACAACATTGCTATTTAACTTGACAGGCTGTAATCTACATTTAATAGATAAGCTTTTCTTCCTTGTACCCCAAAATGCCTATTTCAGCTTTGCCGTGAACGTCTTAAATGGGGAATTACTGAAGATTCGGTTTCACCAAGTCCTTTCCTATTAGGCAGAGTAACCGAATCTGGTGTTTCCACCCTTTTTTTCTTCACAGAGGTCATTCACTGCTGGGGGAAGGAACCTAAGGACCATTTACAGAAGATTCCATCTTTGCCATTGGCTCAGGCAAAGTTCATGTACAGCACTGGAAAAAGAAAAGCCATCTCACTACAGCAGAAAATTTTCTTCTTTTCCCCAGAAAGGGAAGGCGGGAAAAAATAACAACTACGAGACTTTAAAAATAAGATGATGAGCAAAACCAGGTTTTTACATTTAAGAACCCATTTCCTGCGATGTAAGAACAGTGTGAAAGCACAAACTAAACCACACACATTCTTTGGATGAGCTTCTGCCCAGCAAAGAATTCGTATGTTTGATTTCAGCTTCACAGCATGTCAACCTGATTTAAATTCATTCAAGAGAAAACTAAACCCATCACTGAGGTCAGCACGAAAGGCTGCTGCCACAGACACGAAGCCAAGGACTGCCTGCCGCGAGCACCTAGCACGGCAGAGACTGAAGCTGCTGGAGGTCAGATTTGCCTGGTTCCACCAATAAAGAGGGCACCAGCCAGCTCGCTGCACTGGTATAAAACATACTGCAAAAGGGAAATCACAAAGCTTCTATGTAAAAAAAAATATTGAAGGGATCTCCTGATTTATTACACAAAATCAGTAGCAGTTAAGGGTTTGAACAAGACTGATGACCCACATACTGAATTTCTGATTAAATATGTCATCTTTTCAGTTTTGGAAAACAAATGTTACCGAGTTTTTGGGTTTTTTGAAGACTAAAAGAAACAAAATACAACTAAGTTTGGAAAGAAAGAGCCTAAATTCAATAGTAGGTTTTTAAAATAAATTCTACAACTTTTCTTGCAGTGGCATAACTAAGCAAGCCATAAAACAACACAACTGTCCAGCAGTTGCAAGTTACAAAAATCCAAGATGCAGCCTGTAGGTTTTTGGTTGGTTGGTTTCTATGAAATTAAAAATATGGGCAGAGTCTTTCTCATTAAAAGGTGTGACACTATAAGTGGGATTCTCATGTTTGTGTCTTCCAATTTTGTAAGGACTGAAGGTCTGGATCTTTCCCTTCCTTTACTAATAGTCCATCTGAGTAATCAGCTAAAGGTTGAGTCTGGCTTACAATGAGGAGAAACTCCCTTTGTTTCAGGACTGAAAATAATGATGTTACTATGAAGCCAGGGATCTCATGAGATCAATACTCCAAGTTCATCCTAAATCTTCTCATACTGCTCCTCTAATACACTTGGCAGTACTGTTTGTGTTTGATATCCTTCAGATAAACCCACTGCTGGCCCAAGGTCTTCTCTCCTCCCCATACTGCAATAATGAGAGCAATATCAAACCCTAAATGTTCACCACGTAGTTAATAGCTTCAGTCCTCACAGGGCAACACTGCTTGTGTCTTTAAGATTCAAATAAACTTGCAAATTCAACAACTGGGATCATTCATTATTTTGGAATTTGTACTGTTCAGCTCACCAAGTCTGCAGAGTCTAACCCTGAGGAATTTGTGGCATTCACACATCTCCGGATGACCTAATAACCCACACCCAGTTCAAGAAAGCACTGGTGAAGTTCACTTGGTATGGCTGTATCCTTCAAAGGAAAACACTGCTCAGTTTCTATCTTTATCAAACATATAACCGAATATTGACAATATTAATAAGTGGAATGCAGAAACAGCTTCATTATGCAATTTGTTCTTCAAAGGAGCTTTCTTAGAACTTATATTTTTCAAATTAAATTACTTTAATGGCAGTTTTGAATTCAACAAACTCACCAATCCTGGGAATCATTACAACTGCTCTGACTACAGGAAAGCAGATGACCTGGGTGCCTTTAGATGCACTCACACCCCCTCAGCTTGTCAGCAATTTAAACACACACAATTAATTTTGACCAAAATTGAGTGCACTGAAGCTGTGCTCATATTATATCAACTAAATTACATCAGCAGTGGAGCTCAGCAACACGTAACATCCAGTGTAGCTAACCACATAATCAGAATGTATCTCAGCTGCTGAATATCCTTATGCTTCTGTGAATCTGTATTTCACATGCCTTTCTGGCACTCTGGGCTGGTTCCCCATTCCAGAAGCCAAATCTGACCACTTTCTCCTGTGCTTTTCTGACCCAACTTTATAATGCTCATTTTCTGCCAGACTTACCTTTCTTTGACAACATGTTAAACACACTAAATAAACAGTCTAAACTGCCTTGAAACTGTTTTCATGATACATGCTAAATTGTGAGAGTTACAGCTTAAAGCAAGGAAGGAGTCACACCATTCAACTTTGCTGGAGCCATTTTGCTCCCAATGGACAAATAAGGGGAAAACGCAGAACAGACGGAAGAAAAACGGCATTTAGGAAGGGATACAGAAGCCCCGCGGGGGGATAACCTGGCCAGCTGACCTTCACTTTGAAATTTTGCCAGTGCAAATTAAGTAGCTAGTCTGCAGCACGTCTGGGCAGCAGTGTGGGAAGGAAGTTCTGCAGTGATTTTGGATGAAACGCTTCCTCAATTCAAAACAACAGCGCATTAAATATCAAAAAAGGTTAATAAGGAGGTACTGGAAAACACATTGTGAAAAGCATGCCAAGACAACAAAGCAGGGAAGGGATAAGAACAAATGAAATATCATAAAGTTGACAAAATTGTACCAAGAATTTTGGAAAACCAAGGTAGAAGAAAAGAATCCATTATTTTGATACCATCTGCTGCACCGTAATATAAAAACTACCATACAGCAGAAACAGCTGAAAACAAATTAGAGGTTGTGCTTTAATAAAGGGAAAGGAGAAGGCCTTTGGTAAAAAGCAAAAAGCAACAGCCAAGTTTGTTACATGTTGAAGCTGGAGTGGAAAACAATAGTTTAACCACAGATTTAGTTTTTCACCAAGATACCACCATCAGTCTGACATTAAACGAATTACATTAACTGCTTTGACACGTTGTTTTCTGCTTTTTTACCTTTCAAGGTAAGAAATCCTAGAAAACTACTGACATACATCATTTGTTTCAGTAAGAATGCATTTTCATGTACATCCACATATATTCACAATTTATTTCTAGTAATTTGCACTCATTTGACCTGACCTTTTTACCTTCCCTCTCTGCCATAAACTACTAAATTTCTCTAAGAGTCACATGGCATTTTCCTCTTCCCAGCACTTCAAACCTGATGTTCAGACTCCTTTGACACTTATGCTGACAACTGAAATTCAAAGCATCAGCCATACTCAAAAGCTGCCAACAGTAAAGTGCTGTGGTTGGGGTATACGACCTACAGCCAGGTGGACAAGCACACAACCACACGCAGAAAGACCTGCAATCTAATTCTGCCCTTGGTTTCATTTGCTCTGTAGTTTTACTCAAGTTACTTTGTCTTAGTCTCAAGGAAAAGATAAAACCCCATCTATTTTCTACATGAAATTTTATTGTGAGGAGGAGGAAGTCGTGAAGTCTCAAACATGCACAGTCACTATAATATCTAGGGAATCATTTTTCTGCCTTAATCTTCCTGTGTCTCAATGCCTTGCTCGTGAGCTGAGAACTGCTACCTGACAGCAGAGTTCAGACTGTGCCAGGGGCCAGACAGCAGGGTGGTAATGTCCTGACAGTGCCCACATGAAGACAGACGCAGGGCAGCATCTGGACAAGGTGCTATAAATAAAACATAGGGCAGCCACACACTGCTGAGAATAAAAAGAACTGAAAAAATGCCTCATTCCAGGATCACTCCTACAAACAGAAGAATACGTTCTGTGTGGGAAATGTACGTTTTGTGCTACATGGTCTGAAACTACAACAACCCATATGCACGAGGGTGGGAGGCAAAAGTATCAATGCTTACAAAAATAACATTTGAGTGTGACTACATACAGCCAAGCATTATTCCACATTAAAACAGATTTATAAAATTAAATAAACCCTATGTGCAATAGAATTTTTAGCTGGGGGAAAAAAAAAAAGACAACAAAATTCCAGTATCAGAAAATAAGCCTTTACTGGTAAAGCAAGAGCTCTACCCTTCTCCTCCCACTGAATTAGCAGTCAACATACCCTGGGCTGCAATGGGATTAACCTCAATAACAATGCCGAGCACTTTAATGAGCTCTGAGATAGTCCACTGCTAAACTATTCATTGCACCATTTAAACACTGAAAAACTTGTTTGTATATAGATTAGTTTTTCAAAACAACTGTCATCCAATTTATTTCCAGAAACCATAGTAACAAGAAAATAGTAAATACAGAGTGATGAAAGGGCACAAAAGAAATACAATATCATTCAAAACAATGAAGCTATCTCAAGTTTGAAGTACATGAGCAGAGGAGGCAGCACCTGGCAGGCACTTGGGGAGGGGGGAGCCTTATTTGGATACAGCTGTGAATTAAATCCAAATTATGAAGACCAATTAGACAAATCAAGTCTTTTACTGCTGTTTCTTTTGAGTTTCATTCAGCAAAATCCTAGAAGCCTGAATGACTGCCAATATTATATTCTAAAGTTACTAACAGCCTAAATGGACTAACTTTCACTTGTTCAGTTGCTGTGATTTCAAATGGGAAACTAACCAACAGTCACATAAGATATTTAATTTCTACACCAATCTAGCATTATGAAACTGTATAATTACACAAGCAAAAGTCAAACTAGGTGAAAGTTTTTCTCAACTCAGAATTTTCAGTCAGATATTTTAAACTTTAAAATAAAACATGCCACATGAAATTCTTTCCATATAATGAAAGTTGTTCACAGCAGTATCAGTAAGAATCTCACTGTATTATTGTCACACATAAATCTTCCACGAGTTGTCAAATCCAGCATTAAGGATAACCCTTTAGAAGCTATTAGTATAAGTCAATTGAAAATTAAAAGCATATAGCAGTACAGATTAAAGGCTTAGCATACACACTAAGGGATCTGTACATGGTATCACATATTATTAAGATGTCTTGGTTAATCAGTGACTGAAAACATCCTCTAGACATTAACCTTGACATAACATATAAAAATCCAGCCTTATCATGCTGTATCACTGCACTTTATAATCTCATAAAATTCTCTGTTCTCATAACCTACCGCACAAACTTGTACCACTGGCCACCCAGTCCACTTAACCATGAGAAGAATCTGTAACTAACTTGGCCTGCTGATAGTCTCAGTGATTGCAAAAGTACCTGATGATACATCTGAACGTCTCTCCAAAATGAAGAGGAGAGCAGGGTGGTCAACACCCATGCTCAACCCCTGCACCCATCCCCTCACCAGCCCCTGCACTGCTGGTCAGATACTACAGAGAAGCTGCAGAGGGCAAAGAGCCAGTTAATATATGAGAAAAATCTATAGGAAACAGGGCTTCATTAGCTCCACTGCTCACAGATCAGCTGTTTGTATAAGCAGTTTTGCTTGGAGCAGTGTTTTGTCAGTATTACTACTGTTATGTTATGCAAAGAATGTATTAAATTCTTAAATATTACATGAGATTTAATGGATTGCGTATTGCATGTGGGAGGTCAAACAAGGAGGGTAATGTTCCATTCAGCCTTATAGATGTAACTTAAAAAACAGAAGCCTGCATCATACTTCAAGGAGCAAGTGCAGATCAAACATATGCCTGAGCTGGAAGAAGGCAGCTTGAAACGTAAAGGGAAATTATAAAATAAAATTTAAAATATAACTTAAAAAATAATCAGTGGTTGCAACAAACAGCAGTGCAGTTTTCAAGAAATTTTACAGCTCAGTCCCTTTTAAAACAATTTCTGTTTACAGAAGCTACCTATAAATTCTTCCTGTATTCCCCCCTTATCCAACAGAATATTGCATTGTTTTTTTAAGTTTTGTATACATTAGGAAACTCTCTGCAGCTCTAGTGGTAGGGACTCTGAATGTCCTTGCTACAGTAAAAAAGACATATAAAAAATGGCAGAGTATCCCAATTTCTACTTTCCATCTGTATCTTCATGCCAGAGCCAAAAATATTCTAATTTAAGGTCCAGTTCTCTTAAATGAAGGTTTTAATTAAGATAAAGCTAGTATTTTTGTTATAAAACTTCAATTTTCATGGCATTTTGGGGTAAAAAAGTACACAGCACAGCAACTAAAGAGATCTCGGTCAGTGTTATTTTGTACATCTGTTTTCCAGTAACAGCAGATTTTTCATATTATTAAAGTTTTTCTGAAGATATGTTTCAGCATTTTAAATCACTTAAGGAACCAAAGAAAACTCTGCAAATATGTTATCATACAAAATATATATTTTGCAGTTTAGAATTGTATCAGAAGGTATATTGCCTATCACATTGTTCTGTAACACGCATTTTCTACTTATCACATGTACAAAAGGTAAGACTGTATAACACCAATGCCTATAAGTGTGTGTATATACAAAGAGGAGCTAAAATAGGCTATAGTAGTATGAAAAAAGTAGTTCAATTTCATTACTGGAAAAAAAAAGCTCTCCAAAACCAGACAGTTCCCTATCTCAAAAACAAACACCCTCCCCCATACCTCCATATTGTCAGACAAAATTTATGATTCCCAGTTCAGATTCTGAGGACTGTTAGAAATAAGAATTATCATGGAAGGAGAAGGGAAAAACTAACTACAGTTATTTTCTACAGATAAATACATCCTATATTGGTAATGATTGTTTTTCTAATACATATTCTCAAGTCTCAATAATTGTGTATTCATCTCTCTCTAGTGACCAACTATGCATAAGGATTAATGCAATGTTTAATTTGAATTAAGAATCATGACAACTAGAAGTCAGGAGTTTCTGTAGCATCTGTAGGCATTTTGTTCTACAGAGACAATATGATGAAATACAAGCACAGGAAATTTACTTTTCATTCTGTAAGTCGAAGTCCTGGTATTTCAGCAAGAAAAAACAGCCTTTCAAACTTTTTGTCTGTGATTCTCTCCTAGCTCGAAGTCCTGGTTGCTAAGAGAAAAGCAACATCAGGGTTTGTGGAAGTTCACACAGTGGGAGCCACAGCTTTTTGAAATAATACCTGAAGGTGTAGCAAGTTCTACTGTGAATGCAACTTGGCATTTCTCAGTTACTCAGAGTGTTGACATAACAAAGTGTGGCTTTCAGGCAAATACATCCCCTGAAATGGAGCAATTGCTTCCTTCCAAACTTCAAGGTCACTTCAAAATCTGCAAAACATCAGCACTGTCTGAAGCAGTGGTTGGAAGGGATGAAAAAGGGATGGTGTTCTCATCTCACTGAAGATGGTTAAATTCTTTCAGCTAAAGCTTTCCAGTGAATTTCAACTGGAGGGGAACTAGTAACAAGCATGGGAAATTTCTGCCTTAAGCACTGAGAGTTGTCAAAAATATGAGCAAATTAGATGTTCTGCTATTTTACCATGCAAAATATAGACAATACAGACATTCATATGACTTTTTAAGTGAAAAATCTTCTTGTAATATATATTTTCAAAAGCATAAGCAACTTAGCTAAAATACCCTGAACTTCCTTATAGGGCAAATGTAGCAATTATTTTAAAGTTAACTCATCTTAGACCATCAGATTTTTGCTAGCACAATTTTTGCATGATTGTAAACACAGATTTTTAATAAAAAGACCTACGAACCTCCCCTCTTTTCTGTTTTTTTATTTGTCAGGTTTCTTCCACATGGGCTTAGGAATATATCTGCACATGCTCTTATTTTCTCTTCTGTGCTCAGATGACTCCTTTACTGCTGCTCGAAGTGCACTGTCATCTTAGACATTCAAGAGAGGACTAAATAAGCAAATTTTTCTGCATTGTTCTTTCAGTCAGAGCAATCTTATATCAACAAACAGTAATAATACATTCAGATGTGTAAGATTTCAAAGCTGGGGATTTTAAATGTTGAACTGCCCACTACAGTTACACGATGTATTTGAGATTCAGAAAATAATAACCCAATTCATTCAACAAAGCCATGCTTCATTGAAAATTAATGGAAATGTAAGAAAGGAAAACAGTGGTTTGGAAATATCCCACAGCTGCAATTTAGATGTAGTGATTAAACTAGGGAAGTACACAGATGTCTACTGACATTTTGCTTTAAAACATTTAAAGAAGAAGACTTTCTCTTCTGCTTAAGGGTTTACAAATCAGATTCAGTTACAGGAAAACAATGCTGTAATCTTCATTTACAATAAATCCTAAATTTAGTAAGCAAAAGTCATTAGTAGTTACAAACAGATTTGAGCATAAAGAGAAGCAGTATCTGAGCTATGGGAAAGGCAGTGCAGAAAGCAGAGGCGTCCCACTCCCACTCTTGGATACCAGCTGCTTCTTTGGACTTCCAGGACTGTCTCAGAGCAAGCATTTCTATAAACCACTATTGCTTTTCTTTCTTTTATTTAGGAAACCAATATGCAACTATAAACTATGTTTATAAAATTATAATCCATATTCTATAGTATGTAAACAAGTGCCCATTACTTAGAAGCCACAGATGAGCATAATATTAGATTGTAATAGAAAACAGATGCATTTTCCTTTTCCAATTGTTTACATTGCCAAAGTATCCAGTCTTTAAGATATTGTCCACACAAATCAAAACATGTCGTGCCTTAATGAAGGATGAAACAACAGTAGCTTTAAAACACTGCATTGCCTGTAGTATTTTGCAAACTCAACTGCAGTGCGAGTAGACAGGGTACTCCAAAGGGTGCAGCAACTACTGAGCTTCTGCTGTCAGGTGGCAGGGAGAAAAAGAGACATTTTACTTTACTGCAGATCACCTCTTTCACCAGCCTTGATATTGCAATCATTTAGATCTGTGTTTTTATGTGTCCTATCCCACCTTTTGCCTCCATTTGCCACAAACCAGTTTTATCTCCCCCTCTCTCTACACGCACAGGTACACACAGTATATATATACATATATGCACACAACACCTTCAAGCACTCTTACTTTGTTGATACAGGCTAGCATAAAGCAAAATTTATTCCAGCATTTCCTTCAATTGTCTACAGTATGTGCCATGGTCCAGCTCCAGGTAAAAATTATGTGCAGATTTATCAATTGTTGGAAAACAATGCACTCAAAACGTGACCCAGAAGTCTGCAAAGTTCCCATTACTCTTTGTCCTGAAGCTGCCTGCAGGTTCAGCTTCTGAGAGGTAAAACAGGAACACTGGAGTCACTTAACACTTAAGGGACAGCCTTTGGATGAGCAACAGTGTTTCAGTACTTTGAGCTGGAAGTATTTTAAAGTACTACCTCTTGCCTCCACCTGCAACAAAGCAGTGTTCAAGTACCTGCATTACAGCAGTAGCCAAAAGAAGCTAAGCTAGGCAAGGAGCTAAGAGGGGAAAACAGCTTACAGAGAGGCTCACGGGTCTTGTGAGAATATACCTTGACTTTTATTTTCAGAGATTTGAACGTTTATCAGAAAAGGAGCTTACAAGAGGCCCTGGTATACACAATACTGAAATCAAACTATGTTAACAAGCAATATTTAGCCTTCCTATGGTTTTAAACCACTCTCTGCACTTGGTTGGTGGTTGTTTCTGTGAAGATCAGATGAAGTATTTGTACCCATATATGCCCACATAAAATAAAATACAAATTAATCTTGTGTCTACACACCTAAAAAAACCCCAAAGTTTCAAGCCCCTCCATCTTACAGGCTGAAAAAACAAGATGAAAACAGCAGTCATTTATAAATCAGTATACCACTGGTTTACCAAGAGGGAACTCATTAGTTGCTTTGACTTTGAAAAGAATTTATTTGTTCTTCAGAATAAATTACAGCAAAGAGGCCTCCCGTAGCCCCTCTTCACCTGTGGATTTGGCCCCTTTTCAGCTCAGGAAACTAACTGTACTCCCTGCAACATGCACTCTTTCTGCAGCTGATACTTCATTTTTAAACCTATCAGCTGGGCGGTGGGAAGGTAAAAATATTGGAATGGATTGTTTAATTTTGAATTATATTATCATTTATGAAAAATACTGCTTATTATTTAAAAGGCCATTACTAAGCACTTTCTATTCACAGTGCAGAATATCTCTAACAGGCCCTGTGCCTCATAGTTTTTTTCTATCATTTCATGCATACCTTTCTTTTGGAAGAAGCAGATACTCAGGTTCAAGGCACAGCCAAGCAGCAAGCCCCAGGCTACAATACCAAGTTAAAGGGGGTGGGTGTGCACATGTGCCTGGCACACGTTCCAGCAGCTGGGAAACAGCCGGACACTCCAACCCTGCACCGCAGCTGCAGCGCGGCCGCTTCGGAAACCTTGCTGCACCTCCTGCATGGTTTGCTGCGCACTAACAAGTATTTCTACGCTCCAGCTGAACAAGCATCATATAAGGGAGTGCAGCTAAGCCACATAGCTCTTCCAAAGAAAGAATTACACCAATACTAGAAACCCATAGCATTGGGGTTTCTAATACAGTGTGCCACGATGAAATGTGGGAGGGTTCTTTTGAAAGTGAAAAGATGGTGTTCATTCTGTTTCATGTACAGTGAGATATTCATAGTAACCACATGTAATAAAGAACAAGCAAGAGTATCATACATGTCACTAATATGATCATTATGCTGCAATTTTTCTGGTTACCACAAATATGCAAACATTTGCATGAAGTGCAATAAGAGCTCTGAGTTCAAGTAAGGAGAAAAAATGTTCACATGACTATGAAACAAAGCATCAAATAAGATCCACACCAGGTAAGCACCTGATGCCTAAGTATCTCTACTCTCCTGAGGAGCCCTTCTTCCCAGCATTCTCCTGCATCCATTAACTGTTCCATGATATATCTGCACATGCCAAAATCCTTGCATAAGTGTGCTTATAACCTGAATGCAACACTTCAGAGAGACAGCTATAATCACTTCAGATTTCAAAGGATATCTAACAGCCTGCTGGCTCTTCTGCATGTCCCTGCACATCACTTGGGAACCATCATTTTAGATAGATCTATTTTTGTAATTTTGGAATGACTACAACTAACCTTGAGAGAATGCAACTGAAATGCAAATTAATAAAAACCATTTAACTTGGGGGGGGGGAGGGGGAGACAGAAACTTCTGACTTGCATTATATTTTGATTCCACACCATTCACAGAATGTTTTGAAGGAATTCAACTTCACTTTTCCTTCCCTATCACCTACATGTCCTAGCAAGGCACTAAGAACAAGTATTAGTATAAAACATCACAGCCATACAGATGTATTTTCATTTTACTCAAAAAGTCCAAGGCAAATAACTATGTCATTACACTGCTTTCTTCTATAATTAGAAGGTGCAATATATCAGGGAATAGATGACCCCAAGGCAGGCTGTGGCCACAGCACAGGGAGAGGTGTGCTCTTTGGCACAGCTGTGTGGGTCTCTCTCCGCAGAGCTCCCAAGAGAGCCACCACCTCCAGGTTTCACTGCTGCCTGGCTGTGTGGAACTAAGGTTAGAGCCAAGCTGAGCACCACTGGAGGGTGGGCTGGGGTGTCAAAACAAGTGTCTGGCTAAGTGAGAAGATGCAGAGGGAGTTTCATACCATTCTTACAGAAGTAAGGAAATGAAGTAAATTGAAGAGTTATGACAACAAATCTTACTCTGCAAAGCAGATTCTGAGATGACAAAAAGACAGACGCATGTTTTTAAGTAACATGAAATGCAGGCGTGTTTCCTGAGCAGTCAGCTACCCTTCTACAAGCAGCCTCAAAGCCAATTGCAGCAGACAATTTGAGCTAAATATAAAAAACCACAAATCTCACAGTTTGAGATAACATCCAAGAAGGTGCTAAAGTTAACTTTGAAACTATGTGACAAGACTTTAGCCTTCTCATAATGAACATGGCAACCACATCCATCAAAGCACCCCGTGATTTGTGGGAATAAAGAGGTTGAAGAGATTATGTGGATACTTCACATATTTGTCCAAGAGTAACAGATGGAATTTTTCTGCTCACAGAACTTCAGGGATGAGAACTTGACTGTGCAAAATATCAATGGCCAGACTTTAGTTTGTAGCTTCGGTAATCTCCACATGTGATCAGGCTACAGTCACTCCTAACTGCAGCAGCTGGATTTTAGTGAGGCTGTCATGGGAACACCATGATATTTGAGGTACTGCAACACAGAGAAAACAGGGATCCAGCCTGCACACAGACTTGTAGCCTTCAGAACTTCATCTTTTTATTAAAATAACTCCTCCATTCTCACCTCAAATGCACAGGTAGGCTGCCATCCCTGCACTAGCCAGAACTCAGGACCTGGCTTATTTGACAGCTTTTCATATGTCTTCTCCCTTCTTAGGGAGGCTACTCCTCCATTTGATACAACCAAACTGCATCTTTTCTGTTCATAGTAACATAGTGCAGCTGTCATCTCTTTCTAGCTGATGTGGACCTGAATGTTTTCCACTGCTTTTCCTCCATCTCTAGCTGCCCAGGAAGCTTTCCCCACATGCTACGATACGGTCATTTACCTCATTATCAGAGAAGAGTATTTCAGCCTTTGTCAACCTCTCAAAGCTAAAATAGCCAAGGAAAGCTTCAAATACAGCTGCCAGTAGAAATGCATGTATATTAGGAAGTTGGGTTGAATTTCAGTTCCTGCTCTACAAGTATAGTTGTGGAAAAAACAACTTCCATAGAAACAGAGAAACTGAACAAAGTTGCTACAGTTTTCCAGGGTGTGCTGCAGCTCTGTTCCTTCAGTAGCCATCAGGCTGTAGAACAGAACTATGTATGCTTTAAGGAGCAAGGCCACTTGAATGGATATCGAGAGCACCAAGTTCACCACTGCTGGTATGCAGCTCACAGCTCTACTCAGCCACAGAGTTGGAGCCCCAGCATCTTGCAGCTCCTCTTACGCTGCATTTGTTAAATGCTCTCTCAGCAGACTCACATGCACTTATCAGAAAAGATGTTGACGTTCATCCCTGAGTACTTGTATGCAGAACAGTGCATCGGGTGGGCCCTGCACTTCCCTGTGCTAGAGGTGGCTCCATGTGTCCCTCAGTGTCTGGCCGGCTAGCACCAGTACCCCATCCCTGCACAGACCAAGTTGCAGCAATGTAATAGTTCAAGGAGTGGAGGACTATCAACAGATCAGCAAAGCAATCTAAGGAGCTTTACACTGTGGCTTTGCATAAAACAACCAAACAGGCTTGAGGAAGGCTTCATTATCTACCACTTCCTTCACTCTTTACAGCTGATGACTTGCAGGAAGCAAAAAGAAGTCACCGTCCTCCTCCTCCTCCTTCCCCACCATTAGAGCACTAAGATGGTTAGAAGGTGGGAAGATCAATTTCTTCAGTCACTCAGGCAGGTACATCCTAGAAAGGGACAAAAAGCAAAGGAGGTTTTCTCCATACACTTGTTTTCCCCTGTTGCACAACGTGACTGGAACCAAACCAACCAAAATCCTAATGCTTCTAAGCTCAGGTCTGCAATGTCAGTGCTCATCATGTAAACAGCCACTCTTTCTGTATTCTTCTAGCACTTTTTTTCCACCCACCAAGAATGCCTTTTAGATCACCTCACCAAATTCGTTTAATGCAAATTAGAAGATTATTTTGATGACTAAATACAGTGTTAACATTTAATATTTTCAGTGTATTGGGTAGAAACACTATACACTCTCAAACTTGAACAAAAAAAGGTACACAGCTGCTTCAAATAGTAAATATTAAAGACTGTTCACAGAATAGTAAATATTGACACTTTGGATGTATTTCATAATAGTAAGAAAGCATTCTCTTGGTCAAAGAAGAAAAGCTGGGGAGGTTTTTCGTTGGTTGGTTGCAAACTTATTGAGGAAGCTTTACTTTATACACTTCTGTTCCGTATTTATAAAAAAATAAAAATAAATCCCTTTCCTAGCCTAAACAGAGGCTCCTTTTCTGTATTCTAAGAAGTGTATTGCTGAGATTTACAGTCTCTTTCAAGGAAGGACTTCTATAACTTAGGATTAATTTACACTTTGAGCTGTCAAATTTTACTGCAGTTGTGGAAAGAGAAAGTGGGGACGGGGAAGGAAGGAGGAAGAAAGCAGGACAAGCTCGCAAAGGGCTCATGCTCAGTCTTCTTCCAAGACAACTGTGCCCCAGCAAGGAAAAGTCAGATGTATATATCCACATGAATAATAACTCCTGCTAGCACAGCCTTCGTAGTGATGGATTTCACAGCAGCTTGACATTGGGCTATGATGAAGCTCAGCAGTGTCCAGATTTAGACATAACCTAGCTCTTTCCATTAATTAAGTTTTCCTGCAGGATAAAAGACATTGTAGAACATTACGTTAAAAATGGGACATTTATTTCCCCGTTGTAAGACACTGATGGTAAAAGTAAAACAAAATGCTACCACCTTTTAAAGTAATGCCCTCACTATTTTTCAGCTTTGCAGTCTCTCCAGTCTTAACATTATGCAAAAACCTCCAAATTCTCTTTATTAACCTCTTTTCTATTAAGTCCACCCAAATTAAATCTAAAAATATGGCCAGTAAGCCTAGGCTTACTGTCTTCCAGTTACCAGTGGTTACCACCCTACAAGGCACTGCTATAGTGAAGTTAACTTTGTTAAGGAGCATTTTTAAAAAATTACTTGAAAATATTGTAATACTCTATCGTACTCTCTAGCAAAAGAATTACTCACATCCTTCAGATTCAATGACTTGTAGCTGTGGGTTTTACTCTCACTCCTGAGCACTGGTAACTGTGAGATGAGGCAGGGGCTGAATAACTCCCAATTCTCTGAGCACACTAGGACATAACCAAATACCAGGGAGCGTGTCCCACTGATGAAGTGATAAAAAGTGTGTTTGGAGTCTTGTTGCATAAACACCAGTGTAGCTGCTCACCACTCCAACTGAAAGCTAAGTCTAAATAAAATCTTATCACTAGCATCTGAGCACTATCCCAAACCTCTCCTCGGAATCTGAGAGGAAAATTATGACTGTGACCCAGATGAATCACATTCCCAGATGGACTTCCCAGTACTTTTTCCTGGCTAGAAAGAAGGAAACTTTTTCCAGCTTATTAAGAAGTAATAGCCGTATCGGCTTGCAGCACTGATGAATTTAACAATTAGATCCAAGAGACTCCCTTGGAGGTGCAGCTTACTGGACATCCAAAAAAAGAAAAGAGAGGCTTCATGCCTTCCATCTAACCCTGCCATGAACAAGAACATAATGTTAAGTGAATGACAAAAAGATCCCACTAAGCCTGAGAGCTCAGGAATGTAAGAAATACCCAGCTGGGTAAGACTGATGGTTCATCCAGTCCAGAATTCATCTCCAACGAGGCAGAAAAGGTGCTATTTAGAGAGAACCAATAGCCCATGTCCTGTGGTCCACTCCCCTCACACTCTCCCTGCTGACCATGAACTCTCCTAACCCTGTTCTGAACCTGCCTACGCAGCCTATTTTCAAAACATCCTCTGGCTGCAAGTTGCATAAATTCACTACCTGCTATGTAAACAAACACTTTCTTCTTTCATCTGTCTTAAACTGATTCCCAACCAGTTTCACCAAGTGTCCTGTAACTCTGGAACCGCAGGGTTTCTGTCAACAAGAGCTTGGCGTTCACCTTTCCACCAGCTCATGATTTTGTAAACCTTGAACCCACTGCCCCTCTCAGCCGCCCACCTTCCAAATCAAACCTTTTAAATGACGCAACTCCACACGAGGCAGCGATACCACCCCATTGGACTGAGGGCTGCCCTCCTCTGTATCTCTCTAAACTAAAGGCACTAACTCTACCTTCTTTAGATGTGGGCACAAAAATCGGACCCTGTGCTCAAAATGTGGCGAGCACACCAGTGTTTTAAATACCAACAAAAGGTATTTTCTTGTCCTCAGTACCTTTTCCTGATGATGCAAGAGGCACACACTGCCCAGGTTTTTCTGGCTTTTTTTGGCTGCTGCTACTCCTCATTGCTGACAGTAATCCTGGAGAACTGTCAATGACAACCACAAAGCCTCTTTTCCAAGTTGCAACCATCAGTTCTGAGTTCAGCATCACACAAACATGGTTTAGAATAATTTTTTCCTAACTGGAAAAAAAATCTGTTTAAAAACCTATGTTTACCTATGCTGACATTAGTCTACCACATTCTTGCCCACTGAAGTTATGTGATGGCCTTCTGGAATTCCTCTGCACTTACACAGCATCTAGCTACTCAAAAGTAACAGTACTACCATTTTTCATCAGAACTGGAACTATTCTGGGGCTGATGCAAGGTAACAATTCCAGCTGTTGGTTTGAGTGATGTCTAGAAGCCACAGGGAAGGCAAGTGAGATCCATCAAGACCACCAGAGCTAGTTTTATCATTGTGGGAAAATTACCAGATACAGGAGATTTATTAAGCAGGATAGTAATTGGGAGCAAAATAACAAAACTGAAAAAAACCCCAAACCCATGCATCACACCTCCATGGCTGCAATGGATTGTCCATGGAAGTGTACAGTATCCATGGATGGAGCTACTTGAACACTATTGTGGAGGAAGTTAGATCTTGAAACACCAACTCTGGTGATAGTCTAGCACGACAGACAGACATCAGGCTTCCCCATGTCATTTTGTATCTGTCAGCTATCAGTCCTCATTTTTACCTTACAATGAAAAATGACTGTCAAGAAGAATCTTTAAAACTACTTTTTAAAGAGTTAATGTAAAATCCAAGTAACATTGGAGAAAAAAAAAATCTAATTAAAAATCATACTGAAGATTGAAGCAAGATTCTTCTGCTAAAGAATGCTGGTTTTGGGCAAGCTGAATCACCACAACACCACCAGAAATTATACAAAAACTTACCCAAATTAGAGGGCTGCAATAGCTTATCACACAAGAAAATTAACCAGCAACTGTAAACAAAAGCCTTAAGAACTCTTCTGATTAATGTAAGATCTTAAGAAAATAAGTATTTTGGCTCAGCTGCATCCTGAGCACTGCTAAACCACCATAAAAATGATTTTTTATCACGTGCAGAATTGCCAAGGGCTGTCTCCTAAAATGTACTACAGAAACTTCATGTAGTAAAGGTAGCAGATCTAAAGTTTAAAAAAATACTGGTAATTTCCATTTTTGGATATGATTGCAGTTTGCTCTGTGAAAGAAAAGAAAAAAACCAAATGCACAATACCTTTATTCAAACTCAAAAGATAATTTAAATTAACTATCAAAGCTCCATCCCCCTTTTTATCAGTCAAGGGAATCAGAGACTTCTGTTCTCTTGAGCACCAAATAATTTCAGACAAAAAAATTCCCCAATTTTAAGTATTAGTTTTATCAGATTCTGTTGTCTAGACAGTAACTTTACAATAGAAAGCTAATTTTTTTTAGCCATATCTACTAGATCTGGGACTCTGTTGCAGGTTTGTAGGCACAGACTGCTTCCTAATAAATATAAATGTCACATTCATTCTGTATTTTTCATCTGCAAAGATGCTTATACATTGCAAGTAACAATTAGCATATCATACTTACTGAAAAAATACCATAACTCACTGGCCCCCAAAAAAGAACCCCACTAACTTCCAGATTCCAGAGTATTCAGATCCAAATTCAAAGTATTTGAAATCTACTTGCACTGTCTTCCCCCTAATGTGTGTGTTGGGATTTTCTGAATGTTTGCTCAGCCTACCTGTTTTCAGAAACCACTACTCTCTGAGAATCAATTCTATTTGGGATCTGCTGATGGACAGGTACTGACTTTCTTTTCCTGAAACTCTGCTTGCTAAGATACTTGGTAGCAGCCCAGAGCAAGTACATTCTGGTACCAATGAAGTGTTATTTTCTGCGACTGAAAGCACTGAAGCCTAGTCTGCCATGTGTCCTCTACAGCAGCTTCCAGCACCTTAACTCTATTTTTCCCAGTATGAAAATATTAAAACCAGAAAACCTGTAGAAGAAGAAAACCTACTTTTGGTTCTCAAATGAAAAACTTCTTGTAAACTTCTGTGCACTGTCTCATAAGAAGAAGTTTTTTTGTTTTGTTTTCTTCCAAGTCTGCCTTGTCAGTAGTAACAAAACATGCCCAGTAATGGGCATGGCAAAGTCACCCTAAATACAGACAAGCTTTTGCCCCTGATTCACAGTGATCATAGCAGCCCTCCCTGGACTACAAGACTGCCCCAGTGCAGAGCTGTGAGCACACAGACAGCTGCGTAAAGCGACGGCACTCTTCTTCTCAGCTCTTCCCAACCAGGCATGTGCTTCTGTGCCAAATAAACCACTGGCATATTCTCCACCCATCTGGCACCAAATAGCTGGATCATAAAAAGCACTTCTGGAGAGAGAAACAAAATCAAAAAATGTTCCACTCTTAAACGCAAGGAAAAGTGTTGAGTGACTTGGCTATCAGGAACCTCTTTCTAATGCTTTCTGCTCTGAGGGCTAAAGTGGGAGTTACATTGCAGCTTCTCTTCCCTTTCTCCACCATCATTAGTGACCAGATTGTTTTTCTGAAGGTATCAGGGCTGCCTTTCACTTTCCTAAGCAGATAAAAAACGCAAACCAGCCTGTGGAGTAGGAGACTCAGAACAAGAGCAAATTAAAGGCTATCAAACACGGAAAGCATCAGTAAGTTTGGGGAAGAAGAAAGAAACAGAAAGGATTTATGTGGTAAGGAAGTTTAAGTCTTTTCCATTTTTAAACAAAAGATGCAAATAGTTCACTAAGATGAAGCTGTTCCCCAATGCTGTTTCTTTCACCTTACAAATTCTTTCAAACCTTGTCCAGCTCTAGATGTTTGGTGCACTTTGATCACACCAGGTACCAGAAAACCTTAGATGCAATTTCTTAAACTAAAGAAAACACTAAAATTTTGCTGATAAACCTCACATTACATCTGCTGCCTTTCCCTGTGAAAAGAATATGTCTTGCGAGACAAATCTCTTACTTTGAAACCTTAACATAGCTTTGATTTAAATTCTTCAAGTTTTATTTTCAGCTTTGGTATGTCGAATCTATTTTCAAAACACTTTGAAACCTTTACAACAACTTGTTAGTGAGTTGCCAGTATACACACACTGGCTATACTAGCACAGGCTGACTCAGGTATTTGGTTCTTTATCCTGCACATCCTGAGTTTAACTTAGTAAAGCAAAGAAAGACTACTACTATCACATTTACCTTGGCATCTATATCCAGTCCTCCTCTAAACAGCAATCTGTCCCACATAAGTCAGAGGCAATAAATAATGTAATTTATAAACTGTTTAAAACAGGGCAAGGCTATGTGTCAAAGACTACAGGTCATCTCTCTCCTCTTTCCAATTCCCTCTCTGTTCATTAGATCCAATATTTTGGTTTCTGTAATCTGCATTTGCCTTTAAAAAATGAATTTTTTTGAAGTCCCTCTAAACCACAGAAAACTTAACAGGAGAAAACTGAGGTGCTGACAAATGAAATTAAGATACTGCCTTAAGTTGCACTTACAAGTTTGATAGTTCTTGTTTTATACCTCTAACTTCAATGGGAAAGAAATATTCACAGTCATTTTAAAGGCTTTAAAAGGTTGCCCCAGTAGTGTTTGAGCTGAACACCATCCTCCTGCCCGTGTTCAGAGGTCACTTTTCAGCAGACAGACTAGTTTCAAATCACAGACCAAACATCAGAATGGAAGATACATTTACCCTCAGCTGACTAGTTGTGTTTATGTGTTTTCACTTTGATATGTGCTCTATTCCCTTTGACCAATTATTATTGAGGTTCCCTGGAACTGGGACTTTCATCTAATAAGATATCAAGTTATTCAGGAAGATGAAGCACATGATGATGACATGTTAGTGCATCTACAATGATTATCTGTTATCTTGCGTCCTCTTTGAATTGATCATGCTTGACTACAAGGTAATGCACACAGTACACAGGAGTAAACTTATAACAGTTTCATTCAGGAATTTTCAGCAAGACCAAACTCCACCACTCTGTCAATCCTTTAGGAGTATCTCTTAGGTAAATGATTATAGTTTTACTGGTAGATCAATTCCTTTCTGAAATTCTACGCTAATTCTACTCTCTGAACTTCTTCCCCAAGGCAAAGACATGCAGCAAACTTCCACTGGAAAACTACCCTGTCTCTTCTGCGTGGCAGAGCACAGCTGTGGAATAAAAGGGTGTGCTCTCTTTGAAGTCTCGTTATTAGCACTTGTATCTGGTAAATATAGCTCTCCCTCCTGCACAGCTCAAGTGATCCTGCTGTGTGTTTCGATGCCTCTTGCTTGTCTGTACCAGCTGTCTGGCTGGTGCTCTCTCATGTGCCCCAAAGGAGGAACCTCCCAAGCTATCTGGTTTCACCATCCCTGAAATCACAGAAGATTTAAATTTAGATGACTGTGGTCATAAAATCAAAGAATTAGAAGCTGTTTCTCTCCTCTCCAAAGTGCTGCAGTTCCAAGCTGTTTTAGGGAGTGACCATGTCAGCCTCACCTCTTCTGCACTGAGCAGCAGCCGCACGTGCAGCTCGCTCCAGATACACAGAACCTTGCACACAAGGTGCCTAACCGTGGGCAGGGAAGAAGACAGATCATCTGTCACTTGTTTTGTAACAAAGTATCACTTGATGTTAAAAAAGGATCCAATTCTTATCAAACAACAGAAGATGTGCCTTTTAAGATCACCATTATTCCTAAAAACCAATCAGCAAGTAAAAACAGCAAGACAGATTACAGGGCAATGAAAGCAATCACACACACGACTCAATGTTAAAAACAGAGGAAAGGAAGCTGGTGTACACATCAAATTCCTGGTTACAACCTTAATGAGGCAGGGTTGAAAATCATCCCACGGCACTTCTGGACAAGTTTTGGCAGAAGCAGCTACCAGGATGGAGGAAGGGAAGAAAGCTTAACAACTCAAGTTTTGTGAACAAGGTGAGGATTATTGATTTGGGGTTTATGAAGACTTTGAATCTCGGCATGTTACACATCCAGCCAGGGCCCAGCCAGTGCTGTACAGAGCTGGAGGGATAAGGAGTGATAAGGAGTGATAACCAGTGATAATGATTATTGGCATTGCTTGCACTGCGACAGCGTGCAGAAGCGCCGGTCACAGCCCAAGGCCTCACCTTCCTGGCTGCTGCACAAACACAGGAAAATGACAGTCCCTGTCCCAGCAGACCTACAGTGAAAGAAAAGAGACCAGTTGATACACCAGGGCACAGCGAAGTAACATCTGAGTGTTTCTCAACATGTTGTGAGACTCATGTATAACTCACCAAAGGCCACAGACAGGCCACTTCTCATTAATAAATGAACATACGGCTGCAATTGCACAACTACTCAACATCCTTCCTACGCCCACATCTGAGAACTTCCATCCAAAGGGTGAGATGTTTTACTTTTAGCAGACTAGTGCGGGACACACAACATTAAAAGAGAGAGTGTTTGGAGTTGTGCTTGGGTGTTTTCATTCCTGCTGTTCATCTCAAGCTTTAGGAATACATCCTCACTACTATGATGCACTGGATTATCATTTGGACGGTGAGAAGATGAGCAGCAGGTTACAGTGGTGTGGCTTCTATCAATTCCTTCATGGCCAGAGGCCTCAGATTACCAGTTTATTGCTTCCAAACTCAGCCCACTGAGCCCACAACAAAGGTCACCCATCAGGTATTCCACACATGAATTTTTAGGTTTCTTCTTTTTAAGTAAAAATTTCATTAACTAATTTTGGTCTTTAGGTTCTGCTTTTAATTTGGTATTTCATTAAAAGATCCAGAAAGTTTTTCTTTGAAGTTCATTATTTTCCCCCTCCTCTATCTAGTCCTAAAATATGAGGGGAAAAAAAAAATCTTATTTCTCCTTCTTTGGAAGAATGTCTTAAGCTTTAATCATTTAATCATTGTTGCAAAAAATATTAAGCCTGCATCTGTTCCTAATTCTCAAATGAACAGTAAGATGGCAAAGATTTAAAATCAAAATACTTGCTTGCAGATCTGAGGAACAAAACCTAAAACCTACCTTGTGGCACGAAGTGCATCCCCTTCTAGCACCTAACAGCTCAATAAATTACTGATCTATGCCCTGCACATCCAAGTCATATGCTGGATAAGGTAAACTACCAGTTCACCTGCTGTTGGTACTCTGACAGGTTTACAGAATAAGCCTCAATCACTGTGTTTTTTCTCCTGCCTAACTGCTACAGAGAGTTCATAGTGACACATTTCCCAAGAAGCAAGAGCTTGTATGGTTCCATAAGCACGGAGAGAGCAGATAGAAACCCTCTCAGGAAAGCTATTCAAGAGTAAACAAACAAAAACAACAACAAACCCCTCACCTCACTACATAATTCAACACAATCACTCCCATTTCTATTAATAACTAGAAATCTTCTTTTAAAAAACTCAGAAAATTCTACATAGCTGAAGGACAGAAAATCTATTGTAGTAATTAACACTCCTAAGTAGAAATTCAGGTTTCTAACCAGAGGTGTTCTGGTTTGGTATCCCTGACTTAGCAGGTATGAGACAAGACCATGTAAGGAGATGCAGCCTTCTGGAGCAGGGGCTGAAAGCTAAACAAGAAGCACAGTAGCTTCTAAAAAACGCATTAGACTAACCATAAAGGATGAGATTTGGCTGCTTAACATCAAATGGGTTTACACAAAAACAAAACAAAAGAACCTTTGTGCATAAGGCTCACTTCCAGCCATTAGACTTAGAAAGTTTTTATGATCCTAATGCAGGAAAGAAACAAGCCGCTTCTGCTTCACACCATCATTATTGTCCTGGCCCAACGAAATAAGCACTTTGGAAAATGAATGAAAATGTGGCAAGGAGATGATGATCACTGTTTCATGTCTACTTGAAGCCTGTACAAGCCTTTCTTGCTGTTGCTGTAAGTGTTCCCACCGACTTTACACTGCCCCACCACACACAGCATCCCTTCCTTTGCCCTGGCACCAGGGTCTGTAGCAATACGATGAAATGAATCTGAATTCTGATTTCTGCCCTCCATAAGCCAGGTTACTTTTAGCCTGGATTAGGTCCCTGAGGTAGCTGCCTGGCTCAGCTACAGGAATGCATATACTCAAGCAAAGGAGGTGTCAGCTTAGGAGCTGGAGTAAGAATCCTTCTCCAAAATGACAGTCTAAAAAGTAGCAGTGAAAGAAGGGTGTCCAAGCATGCCCAAAGCTTCCCTCATGCAGCTACTCGTGTACAAGTCCCATTCATGCTCCAAACTGATAGAGCACAAACTCTCCCTTGTCCAAAGGCTGTTCAGAGACATGGCTGTAACCACACCTGCCCCAGTAACCCCCCCCTTCTTCTTCCTGGGAAGAGGAGGCCCAAATTGGACAGCAACTTCAGCTCAGCAACCTGATTGAACACAGGAATACACTGTCATCCACTGCAACCAAAGCCATAAGGGGCTCACGGCAAGGGGGGAAATCTGCTTTAGTCAAATGGAACTTGAGCTGATGACTGAACCTTGAATAGCCGCGCATACCTGTGGTCCACATGAGCAAACAGTCACTGAACT
Source organism: Cnemophilus loriae (assembly GCA_013397755.1). Classification (NCBI taxonomy): domain Eukaryota; kingdom Metazoa; phylum Chordata; class Aves; order Passeriformes; family Corvidae; genus Cnemophilus; species Cnemophilus loriae. The sequence goes on from VZTF01000702.1 coordinate 1,039,909, forward strand.
TACCCCAGTTAAAATTATACCCAGTTGTAAAAAAAAACCAAAAAACAAATAAACCTGATCTGGTATGAAATGTCTGTGTGTCTTCCCCAAGGGTCTAAGGGAATCTTTCACTCTATGCCGTTGCTTTCATTTGCCTAGATGAGCCACTACTATGCATGGTATTGAAACACTAGTATTAAAATGCTAACTTTCTTAATTCACAATTTTGTTTCTCCATGCAAGTTTGTATGTAGGGCAGCCTTTAATATTTTTTTCATGCTTAATCAAAGCCTTGTGTGTGAGGACGCTGCCACACAATAACTCGGTACTGTTCAGCCAAATCAGAACACCCTATGTTCAGCAAACAGAAGTATATGAAACAGATTTTACAAATCTATGACATACACGTCAGAAATATTTCACAAGTGATTTTCGTTTCAAATTTTTGATTACCCCTTTTCTCTGGAAAACAATGCTCTTGACCAGATAGGCTTCAACAGCCTAGAGCACACAACTCGCTCTAATGCACACATACACTTCCGCAGGAAAGAAAGAATTAGAGCAACTAAGAGTTCAATAGCTTCACTATCAGGTTTTACATAGTGATAAAGAACCCTTGGAAAAGAGCATTTCCACACATACAGCAGCTCTACAGCACTGCAAACCCTACCTACGCCCCCCTACTCTGAGGAAACTTCACTCCAGTGATGTCAATGGATGTTTTGTTACCAACTGTTAAATGATAAAATACCTCCAACAGGAACTGTTCTCTTCCGTGGTTCTTTTTGAAACACCCAAGGCACACCTTTGTATTCGAAAAGAGGGGAAAGAATTAAAGTTCTCTCACTTCCTCACTCAGAAAATACTCACTGTTGGATTAGCCACTAAATTAACTTCAGCTGTAGAGAAAATGACTCATTAAACAGAACAATCAAAAATTTCACTGGAGAGAAAGGGAGGAGGTAAGGAGAACTTTAACCTTCCTCCTCTCCTGCCAAATAAATGACACAGTAGTTTGAAAAAATAAGCAGAACGCAGTGACGCTTCTTAATAAATAAGGCTTAAAACAGAAAGCTACAGAAAACTGAAGGAAAAAACCAAAGCCAAGCTACAGACAACTGTAGTAGCTCTTGGAGCACTTTAATGCTCCAACTGTACCCAAATACATCTGGAAACATTGCATAGAGCAGCAGAAAGGCAGAGCTGTCTTTAAGATGTTACTTCTTAATGTAGAATACAATGTCAGAAGTTCAACAGATAGTTAAAAGAAAGTTTTGTTTTTACGATCACACATCTGCTGGACAACAGACATCCAGTTTTGTAATACACCACTGGAGACAAATATGCAAGAGATTTTTTAATAAAAGAACAAAAGTTTTCTTCCACAGACTCATCTGAATTGCTGTGAGACTAGTAGGAAATGTTTCAGGGAAACTGATGTTTCCTCCTATCACAGTCAGTTACTTATTGAATCCTCCTATAATCACTAAATTTGATCGAGAACTGGGGGCAGACAGGTGGGAACCCTGCCTATTTCTCATATGACATCTTGAGTAACTTATACCAGAAGGTCTGGAAGACAGCTGTCTGAAGCCATTAGATATATTTTTCATTTTCACCTGAAAATATTTTCCACATATATATGACCTTATCTAAACTACAAAGGCTAATTTGTCAGTGTGGATTTGGGTTTTGGCAGAAAATGTTTGTTTGAAAAGACAACTAACACAGCTAAACTAGCACGAATACTAAAGCAGCAAGCACAGGTTTGCCAGTAAAAGATGTCTTTTCTCAGATACAGACTACCTGAACCAAAACAAGCTGTAATTGAGAAGCGGGGCTTTTTCTAACAGCATAAATACATTTATACTGCACTCCCACTTCAAAGCAGCACCTCCAGGGTGAGTGAAGAAGCAAACCCACTTCGATAAACCCCCTCAGATTCTAACCCTGCACACCTGCGAAGGCTCCCTGGGCTGAGGGACTGGTGCTGCAGCTGGTCAGGATCACACCTCACTAAAGGCACAGTTTCACAGCAGCCCTGCAGACAATCTCAGACACAGCTTTTACAGCTGGCAAAGGAGAACCCAGGCAGAAGCAGCAGTAGTGTAGGCCAAGACAACTGTGGTTTCAAGGGCAGTGTAAGGCACTAATCACATAAGGTGTTCCACTTGCTGCCTGAAAGAATATACTACATGAGGTTTCGTAGTTGGTTTTAACCGAACTAGGAGCTAGCTGCTGTCTAGAGAAACGCTTCCGGATTCCCTCCTAAATACATTTCTAAGTGCTCCCCAGGTAATGCCGAAAACAACTCTCCAGAGGAATACATGGTCAAGGAGACAGAAACGACAGGGTGGCCTGCCAGTACTTTAAGCTGATGGTAAACCTGTGTTCTGCATTCTGCTTCTGAAGTGAAGTGATTGCCCATACTTATTGCAGCTCTCCCTGGCCTTAATTCTGTCAGATGTACCTGCATGAACTGAGCCTAAGGAATCAGAACAAGGAATCAGAACAGAGAAAGTCGCAACAAGGGTAAAAGTTGCAAGTATCAGCAAACGATATGCAGATAAAGCCAGGGAAACAGATTCCAGATAGTGATTTGTATCACTCTTGACTTCATAAAACCAAAGCAAAACCTTTCAAAAAGTTACAGTGAAGAATAGTAAGAAGCTACCACAAGAGAGCATCGGTTAAAAACACAAACAGGTTGCAAAGTCCTACAAATAACAGGAGTGTTGTAATGCAAAGGCTACCATCACGTTCTGTAGTCCTCTTTTTTCCTATGCGTAAAGCAATCCTGCTAATAGTCTTTTGCTTTTACCTGTTCCTTCAACCCAAATGCAAATGCTGAAATGTGACCCAAATCCATGATTAACATCACAGGAGTTATTTGATAAAGGAATAAAAGCTGATGAGCTACTCTAAGAAACACAGAAGTAAACAAGCTTGAATCAAGACAGATCAAACATCTCACCAATCTTCAGGAGAAGTTTTGGAAAAGATGAAATACCCAAGCTAGGAGATAAATTAGACATTGAATTACAGATCATTTTGTAGCCCTTTAGAGCTAACTCATTACTATAGCTAATTAAAATTAATGGGGACTCACTGTTAATTCAAACAGAACAGTGTAGTAAGAGCTTCCAGAAAAAGAAAGAAAAACTGTTAAAGGGATACATTCTAAACTGAGGCATGCTGCCCTAGTCCCACCAACCTCAAGTAGGTATAGCAATTTACATCAGTTGGAGATTTCTTCCCTTCCACACCAAGGTGAAAAATAATTCACAGCCTATTCATGCAGAAGGATCATTCAAACCTTCCTCCAAAATATGCCTACACAAAATTAACAAAGACGTTGTATGTTAGAGGAATTTTTTTCCTCTAACAATTCCTGGCACATCAACGCTTTCCACTGCTGCAATCCCACAATGTTATCAGCACAAGGCTTCATTCATACCTATGTTTAAAATTTTATAACAGCCTATCAAGCTAAGAGATTATGAATCATTCAAGCCATCAAAGTCCAATTACATCAACTGAAATTTGAGCTTCCCAGCGTTATTCCAACTTCTCCTTCTGCTCACTCAGCCCCTGTACCCCTTCCTACACAACTTTCCCTTCTCTAACCTTGTGCAACTTCTCTTACAGAAGACCCACGAGCTGGCCAATTTACACAGCATGCCTGTCACTCTTATCCTTCAATACATTTAACCATCGCTTTTCTGTACTTGTGGTTTTGCCCTCTCCTCTCCCCCACTCAGCTTCCTATCATTTCATGGATTGTTTGCTCCTGCTCCTCTGGATCAGGCGACATCCTGTATCCAGGTCTTTTCTGCGCCTACACTTCATTTCTGCATGATTACATCAGTTCAAATACGTTTAATTATCATGTACATACTGACACTTAGCTTCATGGTGGATTAATTCAAATTAAAGTGATTAAAATAATCAAATTTAGATTAGCAAATCAGGAAACTTATTTTTTAATGTCCTTAATGGTCATTCTCAAACACCAATAACCACTAAATCACGATGATCTGCAAGATAACCTTTTAATTTAGCATTTAATATAGTCCCTAGTTAGACAATACTATCAGTGTATATTTATGCAGATTCTTGACATGAAATTAATGACCAACCCAAGTCACTATTTAGTAGCCGGTTAAATTTTATATTATGACTTTTCAAGCTCTGTTTGAATAAAAAACAGGATGAAAACTAACAAAATCCCTGAACACATAAGGAAGTTACATAACAAAATAAATGTTGCACTTAAAGATAGTTTTTTCTTTTTTTTCAAGCCTCATCTCTCTTTAGTAGGTGAAGTTGAGTGAACTCGGCTACTGTGGAATTCAAAACTTCTTTTGTAGAGTTCTTCGGGTTTTTTTACTAAAAAACTTAAGAGAGGAAAGCTGTTTTCTTATCTTTTCTGTTGATCTCATTCAGTTTTGAATAAACATTAGGCTACTCACACTAAAAAGAAAATAAATTTCTCTGGGTATCTACTGAAGCAGCTGCTGTTCTCAAAACTGAGGCGTTAGCACTTCAAACCCTACTCATGTTCACTAGAGTGATGGGTTTATTTCCTCTAAACATTTGGTAGTTACACTGAGTGAAAGTTCTGTCTTAATTTAGGTAGTATTAGTATATTACAGCATATTTAGTCCTGAATACAGGTTTATTTTTAAGAAAGCAAGACAAGAATTACTTCAACCTGAACCACCCCACTTTCTCAACCCCAGCTTGCCTTCTCCAGGGATGTGCTACCACCACCTCAGGGTCAAAACAGAATTTAGAAGAAATGTAAATATTTGCTCTCTTCCTGGGAAAGCATAGGGAAGAGGGGAAAAAGAGGGGATGTGCATATAGGGAATTGCATCAGTATAATTATAGAGTTTTAGCAAGCAATCCCTTCGCTCTAAAGGGTATTTCCTCATTAAAAATATGCACCCCATTTTCCAGAGCCTTCCTACTGAAGAAACATCTCACCACTGCCGCCCAATTAGATCAAATTGGGTGGCTGGCTCTTTTTGTTGTGTGCATGATAATACAAAGACTCTCCAAGTTCCTGCTCAACAAAGGCTTGTGTGAAACAGGCTTTGAAGACACAATAACATTCCTCTTGCGAGTTTCAAGCCCGGAGGCTAAAAGCACCAAGTAACTATTCATTCTTCCATCTTGAGACACATTCCTAACCTAGTTCAAAGGCCTGAAAAAACATGCCCTAGCTACATGCCTGCACACCTTCAGAAGGGCTTTTCCCTTCTATCAGAGCTTGCTAGAGAAAGAAGTTTTATACAGAAAAGAATTAAATACATTTGAGTGTTTTGTTTCACTTTTAAGAACTCTTAAATTGTTTCAAGGATTCAAGATTGCCTTGCATATGCATTGATCAGCTATGTTAACCCACTGAAGAGTAAAGTTCACCATTTACACGTTTGAAGTACAGTGTTCATACACAGCGCACCCGTTCTTTAACTTCTGCTCCCAAGAAGCAGCTGTGGGAAGAGGAAGTGTGCACAGCAGCTGGAAAAGGACAAGGGATGATTTGGAGCTGTTCGGCTTCCATCACTGCTCTTCTGTTTAGTTTCATCTGCCTCTGTTTTGATCTCAAACCGGTAAGATAGATGTAAATCACACATGGCTATCTACCCATATCAAGATATCCAAGGCATTCAAGAACATTATGCATCATGTTCACAAGATGATGATAAAGTCAACAAAATACAAGATTATTTCCAAAATACTGACACTAGAACAAATATTAACTTTCAACACGAAAAAATATTTACAGTTTTCAACATACAGCTTCCTAAACAAACTAAATTCCTCTTTATACATTTTATTTTGCTGTTTCTCAGAAATCTGAATGCCATTATGTGTAAAATGAGGAAATATAAACAGTTACTAAAGAACAGCCCAGCCTAACTACAGTTACCATTTCGTGGTAGGGAACCAGCACACAGAAACAGTGGAGCAGGCAGATGGGAGTGAAGGTAGCCGAGGTGAGACCTCCCTTTGCTGAAAGTCAAGCTAGTTACATCTGCCCAAAGCTCCTGCAGGACCCCACCCCAGACGTGCTAGCCAGCTTGCTTTTTGGGATTCCTGAACCACACACAGTAGATAAAAAGTTTCCTTTGTTTGCAATAGTTTTCAGTACACCTAAGCTAAGGTTTCCTTACCTGTTATTTCATTTTATATACGCAATCAAGCAATTAACTATTTAGTACTACTGCATTTCCCTTTTTTTTAAAAAAAGAGAAACAAGTATTTTTTATTTTGTAGTTCAGTTGACACTATTAAGGAAAAAAAAAAAATCAATTGTGATCTGCAACACAGAAAAGCGGACCAAATGCTAAAAATACTGCAACGTAGCAAAGCATGAAGGGATGGTACAGTGTGCCCATGCTTTGCAAGCAAAGAGGTCAAAAAGAGAAATGGTAAATGCAGCAGGTTAAAGAGAGGCAGTTTTTCAATTTTAACAATGCAGTTTCCACCTGTCTAAAATATATTTTTGTCCTCCTAAAGATTTTAATTAGTCGCTTTCACTTTCCCCAAATGAAAATGGTTCAGTTTGAATTTACCATCACTGCAAAAAGCTGAGTATTGCTCATTTTTCCCTTCATGTACCCATGGTACAGATCTTCATTCCCACCAACACAAAGAATGCATTACCTCACTGACATCTAAGAGTCATTTTGAATCCTGTGGCAAGCTGACCTGCCCTACCTCTTTCAAAGACTGTGCAGCTGAGCTACCTGCTGTTGGTCATTTCCAGGAAATACAACTGCACTCTGAAAGGAAAATCTTTGTGGATAAATTCCAAAATAGGAAACAAAGAAAGATGACGTTGTCTTAGCCTCAACTAAGTAAACAACTTGTTAGTTTATATCCTCATTATTATATAACATTCTGCTCCATAAATGCTACATTTGCTATATTGAAGTAACAAGTAATTCAGAAATTGTGATCAGGAATTGCAGGAGAGGAATCACTAATTACAACAGCACAAACTTTTCTGAGAAAATGAAAATTAATCCCATTTTTCAGAGACCACTCAGCCAATGCCACCATCACTTACCTACAGTGCCTGCATGAGTGAGAAGTGGAACAGCCACCATCGTTTCAGCAAAGTACCAACCGTTATTTCTTGGGGTATCACCACAGAGAACAAGTACCATGACAAAGCACATTGTACCATGCAGAGAAGGCTGCAGACTTTACCAGCCCTATGACATGGCAGGCACAGCAAAGGACATTCTGTTGCACCTGTGCCTTCTCCAGGAAAGAGAAGAGCTTCTGTACTTCTCCTGTTTTAATACTGATATGAAGACTCTAGCATCACAGCTGACAGTGACTCCCAAACACCTTGTCAGTCACTTGCACAGGAACCATCAAACCGAACTGGGAATTACTGGAAGACCATTGTCTCCTTGCTCTAGCAATTTTCAAGGTATTTCGGCCAAGCGCCTAAGCATCACTTACTTGTGCACCAGCACTCCCCTGCAGCACATACAGAAGGCTTCCGAGCTCCGAGTTTGTCTCTGAAGCCAAAGCATCTCCCCTGTCACTCATTTCGGGCTCTCTAGGGGTTAAAATTCTCTTTTCTAACACAGCAATCTTCTCTTCAAAATGAAGGCCAGCTGGCTGAAGATTAATTACCATCTAGTGTTTTAATCTAAAAGATTCCCTCACCGACACACATCAGCTGTCACTCGTGTCTTTGCATCTCTCACACAGCACAGGGCACGGGAAGCTCAGGTCAGACCTGAAACAAGTCACAGCTCCAGCCACAGTGTTTCAAGCTCCCCACCTCCCGTCCATTCCTTTGCAGTCAGTCACAAACTGATAAACAGAAGATCCCAGCTGAGGTGCTAGGAGAAACAAACTCAATCTTCTACCTCCCATATACACTTCCTGAGGTTCTTTTACTCTCTCAGTCAAGACACACAACTCTGGGCACAGCATTTACAAGAATGTTACTGGTGATGTACAGACATGCAGTATCTTGTGAGGAGGATGATGGGAGGGTTTGTTTCGGTTTGGTTTTAATTCTACAGTTCAGTGAAGTAAGGGCAGAAGGAACCCATACAATCAGACCGGCTTAGTCTCCTCCACTCCAGCTTCAAGCTCGTTATTCCTTCAGGGAACTGTGCCACTGAAGGAAAGCTCCCATGCACAAACTAGTTAAGTATTTTATTGACTGGCAAATCCAGCTTATGGAGTTCCTACCCTATAGTTATGTCTTAACAAATATTTGTGCACCACACTGAAAGCCAAACCACTGAAACTAGACAGGAACCAAGGCTGCTAGGTAATTCCCATTTTTTCTATTCACACAGATTCTGTATTTCAAAGAAAGCATGTGCAATCCTTAGGTGCCCTAGTGGGTTAAAAATGTCCAATCTACACAGACTGGAGTGGATGGGCTGAGGCAGAAGAAGAAGAAACACCATCAATTAAAGCTGTAGATGTTCCCAGACTCTACATTCTTCCATCATATAACACATATCTTCAGAGAGTTCAAATGTGCAAGTACACTTCAACAGCTCTACTAGCTGTAAAGTGCACAACGTCCTCCTGAAGCATATCTTATCTGAAAATTTAACATGTCATTTCTTCCACATTCCCAGCTTCCAAAAAAATAGAATTTTACAACAGTTGACAAAATGTAGACCGGTAAATCTTCTGTGATACACCACAGAACAGTACATTTCACGTTCCAGCTCAGGTGGCTGACAATAGATCTTCTAACTAGACTCCCAAATTATTACAAGCACTTGAACACACACAAACTTTCACTGTCTCATCTACCTGATCAAAAATTACTCTGAAGAAAATACACTTCACAATTACCCAAGGTTAATTCTCTAATAATAGTCTTCAGAGAACATGACCTAGATATGTCAAACATGATCAGAGAGACATATATCAAGACATCTCTTAGTTAGTTAAGAGTGCTAGGCTTATTTAAATCTCCTTTATCTGTTCACACCTTGGCTTTTGTTAAATTTCCCATCATTTCTGTAAGCGGAGAGTAAAGCTGTTAAACTTGTGAATCTTTTTTTTTAAGTTACCAACGTCTCTCCTTCACTGTCTCTACTTCATGTAGTCAAAATAATAATCGTCACAATCACCATTTATCAAAGCCCCAGAATTATGTAAAAATAGAATAATGCTATTCACTTTTATGAACACGTACTCTAACACATCAGATCATGTACAGATGACCAAAAGTAAGCTTTTAGCATTCTGACAAGTTGGGAATTCAGACATATTTGTTACTATTAATATATTTGTGTTGCAGCTCTTAACACAAAATGAAAACCACAAGATCTGCTGTAACAAGCCACAACAGCTTTGTCATTTGAAGTTTTCTTTCACAATATATTCTTTAAATTAAAAAAAAAGTAAGAGAATCTAGACTGACTAATACATAAGACAAATTACTAAACTAATGAACCCCAATCAAATTTATAACTGTTCAAGTAGTAGAGTATAAAGAAGAAAATGCTGCAGTTAAAAAAAACCTGTGTGAATATAGTTCTTTTATTGTGTGTATTTTGTAAAATCAAGAGGTTTTAATGTTAAAATTCACTCATTCTTATTTTTCTTGTACTTAATTCAGATTTGCACCTGTGGTTTACTGCTGTGGTTGTGACAGGGATACTACAAGACAAAGAATTCAGGAAAGAAGAGCTGGAGGTAAATTCTGCTTCCCTTACTAAGCAAATCAACCTGTCAGCAGAATATCCAAATACTAAAAAAAAAAATAAAATCCAATAACATACAAGGAACACATGTGCTTCCTAAGCAGAGTATCCATCTCTGTAATAAAGATCAAAAGAAAAATACAGAAGGAAAAACACCTTCAGAAAACTGCAGTACCATGCAAAATGCATACCTCTAGAACAAACTCTGTGTACATCCAGGCTCTCCACATTTCTCTATACTCACCCCCAGACTTCCAAATATCACCATCCCAGTTCCCTCAGATCACAAACACCTTGCAATTCTCTCTATCTACATCATCCTGCCATAGTTTCTGTGTCCCCCCAGTAATTTCTCTCTCATTCCCATACCAGTGCTCCCCAGCACTGTACCTCAAGTTCCCCATTATCTTACGGGGATAAGATCTCTGGACCACTGCAAGTGCTCCCCAGCCTGTACCTCAAGTTCCCCATTATCTCATGTCAACAACCCCCAGTCTCTCTTCTAGTCACAGCACAGGTCCCATGAATAGCTTTCCCCTCCTTCTTCTTCTCGTCTCTTAAGAGTATTTCATAACTCTGTCAATCAAACACAATAATTAGTTTTCAATGAAACTTGGCACAGAGGTTAAACCTAAAATCAAATTAGTTTTGGAAAATAATATCTATTTCTCTTCCATATCACTGGACACCAAAATTATTTTTTAAAGCTTATGTGACTTTATTCACATAATAATCAGTACTGAACAGATTCACTTTCAGAGCTTCAATAAACTGGGAAAAAACCCCCACTTTCTTCACAAATAAGCTATTATACAGTTACTTGTTCAAAAGAATATTCAAGTACATTTACTTTCAGTACTTGCACTCATGTATTTAGGAAGTCATGAAAATTGTACAGTCCTAATGAATATAAAAATTTTCGCTATTATAAAGTATTCCTGAAACAATGCAACATACTGAAGATATTGGTAAAATAACATTCCCACTCCACAGCTGCTTGCTGCATTTTATTTAAGAGCTGTAATTCTCTATTTACAAGTGTTATCTAAGGAAATTTATGATCTCCCTGCAGTTGCTATTAAAAATCAGCATCATCCTCACCCTGCAATGTCCCGTTTAATTTTTAAACTTAAACCACATTCAAAAAGCCATTTAAACATTAACTAAATGTGAAATCCATGTGCTAAAGACGTACAGGTAGTACCTCATAATCATATGAATTTGTTTATAAAATCATTCATGTTCAGTTTTTAAGCCAGGAAAACAAAAGAGAAACACCTAAACCCATTAATTATAAGCTTGTGGTCTTGTTAAACAGGAAAACTGCAAATATGCAACTATGTGGAGACACAGGCTCAATTTTGGCAAATAATTAGGTATGGGGAAAAACTAGTGTGTGCATACAGTAAGAAATGCACTGTTTTGTCTACAGTAATACCCACAAAGCGTGGAAAACTTTCATAACATGCTGATATTTACCTTGGTGCTGACCCAAAACTACAGAAACTTCTGTTCTTCAGTTCTGGAAACAACATGCCTCTATAAACTTTATTTAACTGTACAAGTCTTGTTTTGGCACCCATGTGGGTCTCTTCCAGCTCAGGATATCCTATGATTTTATGAATTGCTGTGTTTCTGTTGTTCCACCTTAAGTTTTTAACTGGAGAAAAAGGACACAACTATTGAAAACTATTAAAGAAATAAATTTAAAAAGCAAGCAGTGTCCCAACAAAAATAAAACCCAGGTATATAGTACAAGAACGACATGAGTAATTTTCTGTTTACCATTATGTGTATTTTCATGAGAACCACACAAAAGTTTAGTTCTACCCTTAGAAGTGTTTTGCTTTAACAGGCAAAAAGTCTAACAACCCTATAGATGCCCTCGTGCTGCATTCCCATTGTACCATTTTCCATTTTCTTACATCACCAAAAAACCCCAAACCACCCAGGCAGTGGGTGAAACAGTCAGCATCAAAGCTCGAGTGAGCCAAGTTACCACTTGCTTACACTACACATATTCTATTCGGTGTTATTAGCACTTACATTCAGGAGTTCTCAGAGTCATCAACAAAATGGAAATGAAGCTTTGAAGCTTTGGAGATCAAAGCAAGATACCTGGACTCATTCTACTGTCCTACTACAGCATTTCCTGTTTCTCCAGAGCCAACATCTAATGGTTTCCTTTTTGGAATATTTTTTGACTATATACTCAGAACACAAGCTATCAGCAGATCATCTTCAAAGCCCCTGCCCATTCGAGGAGCCTTCTCACAGCAAGCCCAAAAGCAGGATCCACAGCATATCCACAACATCTGCTTACCTGTTGTCTTGGGTTTGTGTGCAGGGTTTTGGTAGTAAGAGACTACAGGGGTGGTGCCCCCAAGAAGCTGCTGGAAGCTTCCCCCATGTGTGACAGAGCCAGTGCCAGCCAGCTCCAAGATGGACCTGCTGCTGGTCAAGGCCAAGCAGTGCCATTGACAGTGGCAGCACCTCTGGGATAATGTAATTAGGAACAGGAAAAAAACCTGCACAACTGCAGCCAAAGAGAGGAGTGAGGATATCTGAGACCACTGTGGATATAGGAAACTACTCTACAGAGGAAGTAGCAGCAGAGACAACATGCAATGAATTGGCCAAAACCCCCATTCTCATACCCCTGTGCTACTGTGGGGAGGAGGCAGAGAAATGTGGAGTAAAGCTAAGCCCAGGAAGAAGGGAGGGATGGGGGGAAAGTGGTTTAAGATTTAGTTTTTATTTCTTATTATCCCACTCTGATTTGATTGGTAATAAATGAAACTAATTTGCCCAAGTTGAGTCTGTTTTGCCCATGACAGTAACTGATGAGTGATCTCTCTCTGCCCTTATCTTGACTCATGAGCCTTTTATTATATTTTTTTCTCCCCCACACAGCTGAGGAGGAAAGTGATAGAGTGGCTCTGGTGGGCACCTGGTGTCTAGCCAGGGCCAGCCCACCACATCTGCACATGCAAAACTCTAAGCAGGAGGAAAACGCCTTAGGGCTACACTGCTCTCTCCCCTCAATTTTTCCAGGTCATGGGCTGGTGTTTCCCAGCACAACTTGGCAACTGCAGCAACGTGGCCTTCCAGCTACAGCATAAAAGTCCACTCATCAGAGGATCCAAGCACCAAAGAGTCACTAGATAGGCTAGACACACACAATAGTACCCAGTTCTCTAGAGAAGAAGTAAAAGTTTGGGCAGGAGAGCATACAGAACTGCACTGAAACTACAGCATTTCTAACAGGAAAAAAAGAACAGTGCTAGGGCAGGGCCAGCTGTTTGGAAACAGCCAAGAATATATGACAAGGAAGGCAATGGGACTGGAAAGTGCAGAGGAATGCTGTGGGTAAGAGAGAAATGTTTGCCAATTAAATTTGGGAAACAACATGATTATTTCAGCCAGTATCCTTAATGTTAGGAGAAATAATCACACTTGAAAGAGATTAAAAATACTTCAGAATCTAATGCCTGAATAACTTGGAGGCAGCTGGCAGGGAAGGACAGGGGAACAGGGAAAAGGAAAGGAGTTAGCTAGTTTGCATCAAAGCAGCAACAATCATTTTACCCATTAGGAGATGAATAGCCAACATATGGGGTCACTGTCTTGTAGAAGGCAACAACAGAAAATTCCAGAATGGATAAAACAAGCATTATCCAGACAGTTTTGGCCTTTGGGATAGGGTGGAAGATTGCTCCACGGAGAAAAAAGAAAAAGTATGCGCACTCCCTTTTTTACTTCTGAGATTAAAAGTGTAAGTAATAACCCATGAAAGAGATGGAGAGTAAAGAAAGAGTACTTAGTGCAGCCTTCCCTAGCCTTTGTTCTGATACCAACAGCTTCACCTTTCCCTTCCCAGCTCCAGATGTTTTCTCCTCTCCAGTGTACCTGCAAACACACCAAGTAGTTTTTCCTTCATCTTTCACTTGCTCAGACACCAACAGGAGAAACCACAACCACAACATCCCCGCTCTCAGCTGCAGCCTGAACAGCCTCAGCTGCCAGAAGGAGCACAGGGGAAGCTGGCCAAGGAGGCACAGCCCGCTCTGCTGCTCACTAGGAAAGGCAGGCAAAGCTCTGGGGAACTGGAGCACCCTTACTGCATGTGGAGTTTTCAGGTGAACAGTTTGGCTGAAGGTGCTCAACAACTTTCTCAGGCATGTGCAAGCAGTCCCGTAAATCACTCAGCTCCAGGCAGGTTTTCTTAGGAATGGCATAAAGTACAACCTACATGGAACAATTCTCCTGCCAAACCTAAGTTTTACCTCCAAAGCAAAAAAGGTACAAGCACACGTCAAAAAATAGCTGTAAAAATGGTTTAGTATGAACGAAATGTTGTTGGCCTTCTTTCTTTCCTTAGCACACGCAAGAGATGAGCTAGTTCCCCCATGGGAACTAGCTTCAGTTGGGCTGAATTTTGCAAGTGAAGTTTCAGTAGATGGCAAGAAATCTAGCCTGGGAAATAGGAGTCCTGAAGGTTAATGTCTGAGAGGGCTACAAGCAACAAACAAAGCTTTATAGTGGGAAGGAGAAGGAACAGCCATGGCTCAAACTCCCCATATAATTACAACCTGATTCTTCCCTTGCCTCCCAGGAGAAGCTGTGCCTCCTCAATCCAATCCTAATTTTGGGAAATAAGAACCAACTTCAAATAACAATTACTCTATTACACTCTACCCAAATGCTTCCCTTAAAAACATCTGCATAGTATTTTTCAGCCAGTTCTCACATCAGGTCTTCCACATTCTAATCTTTCACTGAACAGCATAATCACACCAGGTATCTACCTAACACCACCATGGAGAGCATTACCACAGCTTTTATGTTAAAGATGACACGCAGTTCAATTAAACAAGTTGTCTACAGCTAAAGGAAAGCAGTGGAATTGGAAAAAAAACTGTGTAAGCAAACAGTTATGACACTGCTCCCCACCAGACCTGCCTTCTCATACCCTTCATTACATTCTTTATTTACCCACACACCGACCAAGGATCTTCTCTCACACTCCCCAGTCTCAGCACTGCACAGGTGGGAGGGAACAGTGATGCTCCCAGCAAAGTGACTTAACTGCAGAACACGTTGCATCCTCTGGCAAAAATCCCCTACTGAAGAATTCACAACACCAATGCTGTCCTAAGCAGATATGGATTCCCAGGGTAACAAGAGCCATCTGCAAAAACAGAGCTCTTGCAAGCACATGCCAGAACAGAGAAAAGGTGTGGCTGTGTAAATTTGTGTATGTTTAGTCACAAATAATGTATAGTGACAGTCAGCACAGTCCTGTCAGCCACAAGAATTACCACTTCCTACCAGTTACCACTTGAACCAGACTAGCAATATTTGCACTGATCTGAAGTCCTACCTCAAACTTTAAAATTAACTTGGTATTCATAAGTCACGTAAGACTAACACTTAATATTGCTTTGCTCTAATGGGCAACAGCAGCAAGTGCCAAGTAGCAAATGTGAAGAGACTGTTTTGCTTTTGTTCAGGTTATAAGGATGCAAAACATCTAAAAATGAAAAACATACGATCCCAGGCATCACATCAACACCAGCCTGCAGTGTTCCCTTCAGCGTGGCCAACAGGCGACACAAATATGGAGATGATGTAAATAGTGGTATGAGATTCACCTCCTAATGTCATTGCATATATTCATAATAACTGCTTAAACTGCTGTGATTGCTGCTGCTTAGGTATGGAGGAAACTGCTAAAATCGAGTGACAAAATTTACCAGATAACTATTTGCCAGGACTTGTCTGCACCGAAACAAAACACTCTTCACCTTTCATAAAAGGACTTACACAGGTGCTTTGTGAGCTCTTAACAAGATACATTGTCATGTGCTGCATGAAGTTCCCACTCCACAGAAACATCACACTGCCTTCAGCAAGGCTCCTACTCATCTTACATGTCTGTAATCAACGTGCAACAGCCTGGCAGAAGTTTTTCCCGAATTAAAAATTAAAAGCTTCAGGAAGAAACAGAGCACATTAGTAGATGCCAAAACCACAGTTCATAGGGGTCATTTCTTGTGCTGTTTGTAACACTGTGGTGAGTGAGGCACAGCCACACAGTATCAACTGAAACACAAGTGGTAGATACAATGCTCTAAAAGCTTTGAAGTCTGTTTTCAAACTCGAAGCACCTTCCAACCGATCTGAATTAGCACTGGTCACAGCCCGTGAGGTAGATGCCCTTAGCCGTGCACGTGTTAGCACGGTTCACTGCTCTACTCTTGGCCACAAGGGTGATGATTACTGATCAAACCAGGATTACACTGGGAGTTTCCTGTCTCCAGCCCAGTACTAGAGGTGACTCGCTTTCACACCCCTCTCCCACACGCTTTTGAAGCACTGCTAATTCTGAAAAGTAAAAAAACGTAGCAACACGGTAAGCACAGTATTCTATCCCCGGCTGAACAGGAGCGTCCAAAGCTGCCTTGGAAGCACTCCCCAGCCCGTGCAGGTGCGGGCCAGCGGCGGGACACCCGCAGGGATGCTGCACTCCTGGACGCTTCTGCCACTAAAACATGCTGCAGTGAGGCCAAAAGGCTCAACGAGACCAACCCAACCCATGGCTGCCCCGGGGGACGATGCCGCCCACCCTCGGCCCGCGGGAAGGCACCGCCACGAGCAACCTCGACCCTCGCCCCAGCCCCCTCCCCGCGGTAGTTCCACGCCCCGAGCGGAGCCCCGCCCCGTCCCGGCTCACCTTCCCCGGCGGGTGCCCGGCTCCTACATCTCCTCCCGCTTCTGGAAGCTGATGCTGGCATACGCGCTCAGATCCTCGCCGCAGTGGCCGCTCCCGCGCTGCTGGCCCGGGGGCTTCGGCGGCAGCGGCTGCTTCGCCTCGGCGGGGGCGTGCGGGTGGTGGTGGCGGCGGTGGCCGCAGTCCCTCACCAAGTCCAGGTCGATGTAGTTGAGCCCGTTCTCCAGGGCGGGCGCGGCCCCCGGGTCCCGGCGGGCAGCCGCCTCCCCCGCGCCGGGCCGCAGCCACACGTTCTCGAAGGAGGCCGAGCTGTGCCGCTTCACCTCCTCGGCGCCCCCCGCGCCGCCGCACGGGAAGGGTGACCCGAGCCCACCCGCCGCCCCGCGGGCCGCGCTCGGCGTGGAAGAGAAGGTCTCTGAGCTGTGCCGCCGCCGGCCGCCCTGCGGGTCGGCGCGGATCACCTTGGCGCTCTGGTTGCGGCCGGGGCTGAGGCNCCCCGCCGGCCGCGGCGCCCCCCCGCTGCATCGCCACGTAGTCCCGGCCGGACTGGGCCGCCCGCGCGGTGGCGAAGCCGGGCGGGCAGGGGGCCCGCGGCGGGCCCAGCTCCATGTTCATGTACTCCTCGGCGGCCTCGCTGCCCGGCGGCGGCAGGGCCATGCTCAGAGCAGCCGAGGGGAAGGGCGGCTTCTCGCCGGCGATGAACTCTATGTTCACGTACTCGCCGGGGCTCTTGGGCTCCGGAGGCAGCAGCACCGGGGGCTGCTCCCGGGCCCGCGGCAGGGTGCTGGCCTTGGGGCCACCCAGGGACAGCCGCGTGGGGCGCGCCAGGCGGCCCTTGGTCTGCACGGCCGTGTCCACCTTGCGCGGAGGCTGCGCTTGAGGCGGCGGGCCGCCGTCGGGGCCGCCGCCTCCGCCGCCCAGGCTGTCGCTGCTGGTGGAGGAGGACGAATCCTCAGCCGCGTAAAGGAGGCGGCTGGAGCCGAGCGCGATGCGGGGCTGAGGGCTGCCCTCCTCGGCTGCCCCCGCCGGCCTGCTTCCGCCCCGCCGGTGCACGTGCTTGAAGGAGCGTGGCAGCGAGAAGTAGGAGTAGATGGGTTTGTGGTGGGCTGCGGTGGCCGCCTCCTCGACCCCCGGCTGCCCCGCAGCCCCGAAGTAGCAGTCGGGCGGAGTGCTGGTGGTGGAGCCGCTGGCTGGGGACATGTTGATATAGTCGCTGCCGCCGCAGGGGAGCTTCCCTTCGTTGCTCTCCACTGACAGTTTTGGGTGGTGGCCGGCACCATTTGTCCAGATCTTGCCGTAGCCCGCAGAGCTGCTGTCGGGGGAGTAGCTGCCACTGGGGGACATCATCATGTAGCCATTAGAGTCCACTGTGGCTGAAGGGTGGCGGCCACCCCTGCCAGGGTTGATGATCTGCTGTGGGGCCGACACACTCTTAGGACTCATGGGCATATAGTCACCACCCTTGAGGGCCCCCCCACCACTGGGCACAGGGGCTACACCAGGTGACATGGGCATGTAGCCATCATCCGTGTGCGGGGCAGAGTTGGTCCGATGATGGCCACTGTCCATGTGATGCATCTCCAGGCACTCCTCTGGGTAGGAGTGAGTGGGCACAAAGGCTGAGTGGCGGTAGGAGGGCAGCCTGCTGCTGCCACAGGGGTAAGAAGGCAGCATCTCTGTGTACTCCTCAATGGAGGCCACCGAAGACTGTGAGGGTGTCTTCTGGTGGGAGATGGTGGGAGAAGTGCCTGCAGAGTGAGTCCGCTTTCTGAATGCCTTCTCCAAGTCGGCAACCTCTTCACTACCACCTCGAGGACAGCAGGGCGTACTAGGGTAGCGGGGCTGCTGCTGAGGGTGGCAGGTGCGTGGGATGACATGGCCATTGGGCGCTGCTAGGCTGCAGCAAGAGGAGGTGGCCTTCCCTCCCATGCAGATGTAGTTGAGGTCTTCATCACCCCGGGCAGGAGGGGTGTGTCCCAATGAATCAGGGGTTACACTGCGAAAAGAGCTGCGAAAGTCACACGGGCTAGAACCATACTCATCAGAAGAAATAAATCCACCATCACTAGGGGAGCCAGAAACCGAAGCACTAGACCTTCGTGGAAACAGGCAGTCTGAGGTGGAGCCGTGGCCACTAGTGCTGCTGGATGACAGGCTGACTGGACTGGTGGCTGAAGGAGAGCAGCGTGAGGAAGGCATTGGGATGGACCGGCTGTGGTTGAGTGGAGGATGGAGCCTGGAGTTGCCACGGTGTCTGTGTGAGTGAGTCCGGTTAGCACTGGGACTAACTGGGCTACCATCCACGGAGGCAGGTCTTGACATCGTGCCTTCCCCATCACTCGATGCTCGAACCCGGAAAGAGCTGGGTTTGCCACCTGTACCTCCACCACCGGCAGGAGAAGTGGCCGTGACACTCTCCGTCCTGGATCGCCGACTGAGCCCCACTTGGCTCGGTGGAGGGTTGTTGACATGGTGCCTGCTGCGAAGGGGCACAGAGATCGGGTTGGAACAGTTCGAGGAGGACTGGCTCTTGCTGCGGGGCCGGAATTCCTCACTCATGGCTCGCATGGCCTCCAGGATAGTTTCATGCATGTTCTGCGCCACCACTGAGTCATCCACTTGCATCCAGAACTCACCAGGTCCAGTGACAGCTGAGCGTCCCACCTCAATGAAGAAGAAGTTCTCAGAGTGACCACAGCGGCGGATATTGAGCAGCTGCAGCACCACAGCAGCCGCATCTGAATTCAGCTTTACAAAGCTGATGGTCTTGTTAGTCAGGCACAGGCGGTAGATGCCAATCAGGTTCTTTGTCTGGCCTAGGCCCTTAGGCTTCAGAATTACTTGCCAAACTTCCTTAAAAGCTGGACCAGGGGCTACCTCACCATAGGTGTCCTCACCTGCTTCCCCCAATCCTGTGCTGCTGCCTCCAAAAGTGACATCGCTGTGGTGGTGGTGGTGATGGTGATGGAGGTGGTGGTGGCCCTTGGCCCTGTTGTGCAACTGCAGCAGCGCTTGGTACCAGCTCTCCTGCTCAGGTTCACTGTCAGCTGCAATGGCAAAGTGCTCGTCCTTGGTGTAGAGGGCCACCAGGTGCTTGTTCTTGGAGTCAGCCCGTTTGTTGATGTTGAAGCAGCTTTCTAGTGGGATGGAGCGCTTGGGGGCCCCTGACTTGTGTCTCCATTTTTTCTCATTCTCATAATACTCCAGCCGGGCGGGTCCAGACTCACTGGCTGCCCTCAGCACGAAAAATCGTTTATGCATGCTCTTGGGTTTGCGCAAGTAACCCACCTTTCTGACATCTGAGAAGAAGCCCTCGTTATTATCCGTGGGGCTGGCCATGATGAGAGGCGGTGGAGCTGTTACTGCAGCTCACAGTCTGCAAGACCCCAAAACAGCCAAGCCAGCCGGGAAAGGCAACCACCTAAAATAAAAAAAAAAAAAAAGAAAAAAAGAAAAAACAAAAAGAAAAAAAAATAAAAAAGGCAAAATTGCTCAGGATCCTCTTTTGAGAACGGGACGGGGGAGGGACAGAAGCGGGGTAAGAGCAGCTGTTCAGTGGCAGAGGCAGCTTCCAGCACCAAATCAGAGTTTGTGTTGCTGTTTATGCCCAAATCGCGCTTAGATGGGTAAACTCGTCCTTAAAAAGTCCAGTCCCGATCAGTCCAGACGAAAGTCTCGTCCCAAAATCAGCCGCCGGGAATGAGAAACGCATCTTCCCTTGCAGGGTTCGGGCTCCGGCGGGGCCGGGAGCGGGGCGGGGGTCCCTTTCCTCCGCTCCCTGCTCCCCTTCTCCGGCTCAAGTTTGCCTCCGCGAGCAGCAATCTCTGTTGCAGATTAAATATCCTCTCGGGGGCGGAGATTGTTTTGCGAAGTCCGGGCTTTGCACCCAAAAATACACGCTGCTTTCCCCTCTCTCGCCCTCCCCCCAAAAAAGAGAAAACAAAATTTAAAAAAATGCCGCCCACAGTACAACCCCCCTTCTCCAAATATCAGCGCCGAGGCTGCTGCTCCCGCTCTTGCGTGCGGAGGAGGCTGGCGACCCCATTCAGTCCCATCTCGTTAGGCAGAGAAAGTGCCATTTCCACACGCGGCGCAGCCCGGCAGCGGCGGGAGGGGAGGCAAGCCCGAGTGCCGAAGGAACATCCTCTCTTCCTCCTCCTCTTCATTCCAGGCGGCAGCGCCTCAGCGGCCGGCGGCGCGGCCCCCTCCCGTGCCCCAGCCCGCCGGAGGAGCGGGCAGCGCCGCGGCGGCTCCTTCTCCGCCGGCTTCTCCTCGGAGTTTCCCGGCGCCCCGCACCACAACAGGCGGCGCGGGCCGCGCTCGCCAGTCCNCCGCCTGCCGCCGCGGCTCAGGCTCACTCCAAGGAGAACAACACGTGACGGCGCCAGTGCGTGGACCATCCCCGGAGCCGCCGCCGGGCTCCCGGCCAGCGCCGCCGCTCCGCCCTCCGCCCTGCCCTCATTCAGCGCGGCCGCGGGGCCG
>VZTF01000710.1:0-41178 GCA_013397755.1 Cnemophilus loriae
GCTGCGCCCTCTGAAACCCCGAGGGAGAAAAACCCTGCGGGCGTGTGTCCCAGTGGACTCTCTCCCTTTAGTCCAGTAAAGTTGCAGGACTCCTCTGTCTCCTTTTTGGACATAAACCTCTGGAGTTTGCAGATTTTCGTGACAAGTCCATGAGTTTATTTCAAATACACAGCAAGAGCTCAGCTAGACACATTTGTTTCCAAAGTAATTTTGTCCTGCAACCACCAAACATTAGAGCATACAATAACACCAGGATAATACACCAGAGATTTAACCACAATACTTAATCAGCTCTTTCAGAGCAGTCCGGGGAGGCTGAAGGCTCTGCCAGGCGTGCCTGGGGCTGTGAGCACAGAGCACCAGGGCAGCGTCACCCCTGCCCTCCTCCAGGAGAGCAGAGCTGCAGCACACAGGAACCTGACACAGCGTTTCAGCCACCCCCGGCCCATCCACAGCAAGTTACACCCACAGGCCAGGCCTTTCCCTGCCAGAGAAAAGTTCCCACCCTGCTTCCTCCACGAGGGAGAGTGAGACCGAGCTCTGCTTCCAGGCCCCTCCTGGGGCACAGAGGTGGCTCCTTCCCTGAAAGTCCTTGCTGCACTATGCGTGTTCCCGAGCGTCCTCTCCTCACCTGTCTCATGGAACGACACTTCAGCCATCCAAAAAAGCTCCAAGAATCCCCTTGGACACCCAGGGCTACTGGAGAGGGGGTCTGGCTGGATATAACCCAGCAGGAGCTGGAGATTTTCCAGAGCAGCCTTGGGCATGGGGATGTGTCCCAGCTCCTCCATCACTCCCCTCAAGCCAAACTTTTCCTGTTACCCTCAGAAAACTCACCAACAGAAGCAGTTCAGTTTCAAAGCTCAACTGCAGCAGTATTTTGCAAAAGTCTTACAGCTTCCTTTTCCTGCTCCTGCTCCCAAACTGCAGCTCCCAAGTCAGGTCAGAGCATCTGAACAGGGGAAAGGAAGGGGAATCACTCTGTGTCCCTTAGCAGGCACAAACGCACCCATGCAGTGCCAAATGCCTTCCTTGCATACAGAGGTAAAACATCTGCTTATCCTGTAAATGGGCTTTTCCCCACCAGAATCCACAAAGTGGGAACTTCAGTTCTGCTCAGCAGGAGGAGGCAACCCCCACGTTACCTCTCCTGCAGATTAGCTCCACCTGAGGTAGTTGTTCCTGCACCAAACTCAGAAATGTTAATGCCACAGACCCCTAAAGGTATTTCTGTGAGCCTAAAATGCTCCATCACACTACCAGAAATTGCCATTTGTGCCACTCAAACCCCGGCCATGCCACCAGCAGCCCAGCCTGGCTCTACCCTTGGCATCAGGGTTGGATTCCAAGCCCACACACAAGCACAGGGCTGTCTGAGCTCAGAGACTTTGTCTGGGCTCCTCTTTTGATCAACTGGTAAAAGAGAGAAATGGAGCAATATGTAGTCATCAGGCACTAATGTCAGACATAAAAAGCTCAGGTTTTCTTTGAAACTGATGTTAAATGCTCAAATAAAACTGTTTTAGCTTTCTACTCTTTAAAAATAAAAGTTACCAGTGCAAATGGAACACCCAGTTCCAATTTGATTCCTAGATGGGCCCACTGATAGTGGAAGCATTCAGGATCCTCTAATTAATGTTATAGAAAACTGTACTTAATTACTTCTTAAGCACTTACATCTGCATAAAGTTGCATTACACTGAATACATCATCATTTAAATCCATTACCTACACATAAATATGTATCAAATTTGCATTGCAAATGTCTTCATCCTCTGCTTTGTTAATCACAAATGCCATATCTAAATTACTACAAAATGTGCAGTTCTGGCTCACTCACCAAATAGTTCCATATTTAACAAAATATGCATTATAGAACAAAAATACAATAAAACAGGAGATGGAGTTCCTCAGGGTAGTGGAAATTATTACCAAAGTCACCAGAACGGCTGCACTGAAATCAGCTGTCAGTGACAGCTGCTGTGACAGCCTTCATACGACAACAGAAAAAATACATGGTTTAGTGCTAGAAAACCCATTTATGACTGTTTTCTTCAAATTTCATCTAGAATTAGTAAGTGCTGATTTGACTGCTCAAGTGATGAGCTGGAGACATTAAACCTGTTTTGTGGTGCCTAGAAAATTCCCACTGCAAGATCTGAGCTGGCTGCCTTCAATGCAAATGCTCAGTATTTAATACATGTAATGAATTTCTGTGGAGCACGGCACTGTCTCATCCAAGTTCATCTTGAAGCCGAGTTAATAAAAGGCTTGTTTAATTAAATGCAGCTTTCCATGTTCTCTTTCAAATTGAACAGTCAAATGAATACACAGAGACATTGCTCTCCTCAGCCTGAACAGTCATTACAGCCTTTTCTCAGCACCAGTCACAGGCACAGAAAAGGGTCAGGCTGAGCCCTGTGCCATGAAATTATCCCTTAAATGCTGCCATCCCTTACTGCTGGGTAAAGAACCAGAAAAACCCTCCTGAACGGGACCTTCTTTGGGCACTTATCAACGACAGGGACACTGTCAAATGCAGATTCCAAGGTTTTCAGCTAGGAATAATAAAATGCCCAGCTGCAAATCCTGCAGGACAGACAGACAGGATCAGGCTGTTCCAGCTGCATTCCCAAATCAGCCTGGCAAGCACAAAACAGCCGGAGCAACGTCAGGGCTTGGCTTTTTGGGTGTGCTGGGAGCCGTGGGCAGGAGCCCTCTCTGCTCCGACAGGCAGGTGGGGATTGCCTGTGCATTCCCTGGCCTGGTTAATTATGCTTTACATTAGAGCAGGGCTTCCTGAGCACAGAGACTGACGGTCTGTCCCGAGTTTTACAGAGGAGTAGGTGCTGCCTACAGAGCAGGAGAGGCCATGGAAAATGAGGGGTGGCGAGCAGCAAGGAAGCCAATACTCTCACAGCAGATTTTGGGGAAGTGGTTAAAAATCTGTTCCGTGAGCTGTATTCCATGCCCTGCAGGAGATGAGGAGGATACACCAGCTCCACAAGCATCAGAGAATTCCATGGACAATCCCAGAGGCCTCTGCTGGGGTAGCACAAATGTCTCCGTGCCAGGGCTGGAAGCAGGACTGCTGGAGGCTTCTCCGCTCACTGAGCTGTGCTCCAGCTCCACGCTGCTCCTGGAGCACTCCTTGCAGAGACTCCACTGCAGAGGGAAATGCCCTGCTCCCTTTCCACCTCAGGGGCCTGGGGAGGGCACTGGGGTATTGCACAGCAGCTCCCTCCCTCCAGCCCAGCACCGGCTGTTCTTTTCCCTGAGAGCCTCCTGACTGCTGCTGTCCCCTCTTGCCTCTCCTCATTCCCAAATAAATGGTGACTGTGCTCTAACCAAACACCTGTGTAAGAGCAGTTCCTGCCAGGCTGTTAGAGAGCAGATACCCATGCCAACAGTAAACAGCAAAGCAACAAAATCACTCCTCCATTACACACCTGGAGGTAAATTAAGAAGTCAATCAGCACACGTCAAGTAGGAAGATCACAGAATGCCCCATCCCTGGCAGCGTCCAAGGCCAGGTTGGACGGGGCTTGGAGCTACCTGGGATAGTGGAAGGTGACCCTGCCCATGGCAGGGGGCAGAATGAGACGACCCTCGAGGTGCTGTGCAGCCCAGAGCACTCCCTGGCTCCGTGGGCACGGGCAGCAGCTACACGTAGGCATGGACACCCAGGGCCGGCCCTCCCGCCCGGGGCAGCCTGGCCCGGGCCAGCCAGGGGTACCTGGGCCTGGCAGCCGTGTCAGCCCAGCACCAGAAGTGACAGTACATGGCTCCTGCAGCCAGCAGCAGGGCAGTGCTGCCCCAGCCCACGTACAGGGCAGCCCCCAGCTCCCGCTTCAGCGGCACGGGCACTTCGGGATCGTAGAAGTCCCGGATGATGCTGCCTCCAGTCCAGGACACCGGGATCAGCACGAGAGTGCCCGTGAGCAGAAAGGCAACTCCAGCTGCCAGGATGAAGATGCTGGCGGCCTGGGGACCCTCCTTGCTGCGCTGAGTGTACTTGACCCCGACAATGGCCGTCAGGAAGGAGACGATGGACAGCCCCGCGGCGATGCACATGAGGGCCCGGAAGGCCTCCAGCGGCGGCGGCAGCGCCAGCACCGAGTCGTAGAACTTGCACTGCAGCCTGATGCCCAGCTGGCTGATGCAGTCCATCCACAGCCCCTCCCAGATGGTCTCAAACACCACGATGTTGCCATCCACGTAGGCAGAGACCCTCCACTGGGGCATGGCCGTGGCTGCCAAGGTGCCCACCATGCCCACACCGCCGAGAATCAGCCCGGTGATCTGGAGCACGCAGCAAGCCATGCTGCTCCCAAACCTGCTCCAGCTGCTGCCCAGGGGCTGCCAAAGTCACTTACTCACACAAGTCATGGAGAACAGGAGAGGGAATGTCTTCTCCAGCAATTTCCTTGTGCAGCAGGTTGGGTTTCTCAGGAGAGAAGCTCCAGTGCGGAGTTCAAACAGGTGGAAATCCATTCCTGACTGCTCCAAGGCCCTGCTATTTATTTGCTTTGAAATCCCCTCTGAGTGCAGCCCATCAAGCCTGACAAGTTTGCAGCCAATGGCAGCCTGGGAGAGGTGGGGCAGGGCTGATTTCACTGCTTCTCACAGGGTGTCTGAAGTGCTGCTATAATTAAGCAAGTGGCAGGGATTCAATTAAAGGTGCCTAATTGCAAGGCTAACAATTTCTTAACTGCGAGATTGCAGCTCTGTTGAAACTCAGTACAGAAAGACTGAACTTCCGTCTGCTGAAATATTGTTTAAAATGGGTCATTACAGTTGTTCTTACAACAAAAGCTAAACTTGAGGCTTGGAGTGGGGCTTATTTCCTAAGTGCTGCAGCCCTGAAAACATCTGATTATTATTTTCCTTTAAATCAAGCCAACAGGTACTTGGTGTAGCCCTTTAATGTAGATTTCTCATTTTGATCACATACAAAAGCCTAATCATGATATTAGACAGGTACAGGAAAGTCAAGTATTCCAATCAACATCAAAGCTTCGCTCTACCAGCTCCAAAATTCACGAGGGCAACAAAGCAAAGAAGCGGCTGAGCTTCACTGCTCCTGCTCCTGAATCCAGGAGTAAAGGCACAGTTAGGAGGTAATCCTCTATGAGAATGAGAAGGAAAGTGTTGTCATTGTGTTCCACACCAATAACCTTAGCCATGTGACACTGGAGGGGCTGGGGGCAGTGGTCTGATGTGGAAAGCGTGTACAGCGCACAAGTCCGGAGCCCCTCCCACAAACCTGCACCCCAGCCTGCACAGTTCCCTGCAAGCCTGGACAAACACACATTCCAGAGGCTGATCTGCCTCAGGGAGCCTGGGAATCGCTGCTGCATTATGGCTTTGGCTGCTTTCTTCTCCCACCCTGAGACAATGCTGGATGACGACAGCTCACGGGTGCTGGTGAAGTTCATGTGCTGCTGCTTACTCCAGCTCTTTGAACCAGTTAAAAAATATAAATTTTTAAAAATTGGCCCACTAAAGGCAATAAAGGGCCCTAGAAGTGCTCTCAAAGAAAGACATATTCTGGGTTTTTTTTGCTCGTGGACTCTGTGTGTTTGGAAATATCAGACATTGCTTTTGATGGTATTAATTTAATTACAGCCTTTGGTGCCTACACAACACGTTCAAAGCCAAAGCTAAACCCATGTGAAGGGAACTGTCCACCCAAACCACCCACAGCCCAGTCACTCTTTGGACGCAAGGAAGGAAGTGCCAGATAATGCAAATTATTCGGTATAATGTTACATTTCCATGAGGAAAATGCTCCCAAGGGATCTGGGCAATTCAGCTGCGAGTCCACAACCAGGAATCTGTAAAGAAAAAAACGTCCTCAGCTGAGGTGTGAAACACAGAAATAAATCCATCATCAGGTTTGTACTTACAGGGAGGGGAGTTCTACATCACCCTGCTGCAGACAGAAAAGAAGAATCCTGTGATGCAGAAATTGGAGGCACTTTGCTCTGTGCCACAAAGGAGGGAAATCAGGAGTCAGAGATGGGTTGTTTAAAAGAAACTCCTTTCTCTGGCAGGACACTGCTCCCTTGGAAGAACATTGCACACAGGACCTGTGCTGTTAAAATTGAGCACAGTCTCCATCCATCTTGCTGGACTTCTTTTACATCTGAATTCCCCAAACTGTTTTTTGGATTTCTTATTTTAACTCCAGAACCTGAAATCAATTTATGATGGAAAATCCCCTTTAAAACCAGCACTTAAATGACATTTTTCTTAAACAGAAAAACTCTTTGTGCCACGTTTTCAGGCAGGCAGCTCCTGAAGGTGAGCACAGCTGGAGCACAGACCATGCCTAATGCCCTGAATCCATTCTCCTGGCTGCTTTATCTATCAGGAGTGCTGGGCAATAATTCTCCCTTGGATGCTCTGGGAGGGTCAGCAGCCGAGGCCGTGCGGAAAATCACCGGGGTATGGTTTGCAGAGAAGATGAAAACTGCTTGGAGAAACAGGATTAAAATGCAGCAATACATCCAGGGAAGGCGAAATGGCTGAGTGAAGTTCATCTTTAGTGGGAATTAGAGCCTTTTGTGGGTGACATCTCGTGCAGGTGTCAGCAGGATGCCCAGGTGACACTGCTGCAGGTCCAGAGTCAGGACGGTTCCTGTTGTTGGAGCCTGAAAGGAAGGAGGCAGCAGAGGAAAACCAGCAAATGGAATCTGAAGGCAAAATTTCAGAAGTTTAAAGGAGCTTTACAGCCTTTAAAAGTTTACAGGAGACAGGTTGGAAAAAAGGCAAAAAATACTACAAATATCTTGGACCTGGAAAAGCTCCTGAACCTCTCAAATGCCAATGAGTCCCTGACTTTGCTACTCTGGAAAAAAAAAATCTTTTGTAGGTAAATCCTGTGTTTGGGTCAGCCTGGAGCGGGCTCTTACAGCCCTGTACCCCCCAGAGAACTGCAGCTCCATTTAAAGGCTCTCAGGAAGAGGCTTGGCTGGCTGAGGCATTTCCAAACTCCCCTGAACAGCACCTCTCTCTTAGAGCAAAAACCACACAAATTCCCCCAGGGTGCCATGGCAGATACCACAGATTTAGGGTCAGATGTGAGGAAATAAAAGGAAATCCCTGCTTACACCTGACTAGACCCTGGAGGCCTCCTCACTGTGCATCATCCCTCTGCTGTGCTACTTGAATGCCTCCCCGCCTCAAGAGGACAAGACCAGTTCTTATGCAAACATGTCCACCCCAAAATTTGCCTTCAAAGAGGAAAATGGGCGACTGAGGGAGCACGTAGCCTTTACACCTCATCTCTCCCTGGCTCTCACTCAGATTTACATTTGCTCTTCCCTTCAAATCGGGATGTTCATTTGAATCTCTCCCTGGGGCACCACCTTCTATTCCCTCCCTGGCTCTTAAAGTGCTGACGCCCCTTGAAAGGGAAGAAGTAGAGCATCCTCAGTCCACAGGATTAACAGCACCTGTCAATGAGCCTCAGCGTTTAATTAGTTACAGGCATCAATAATGTAAACACTGAATTGCCTCCCCGAAAGCAGGATTAATTCCTCTTTGAATAACCTCTCTACCTTGAATTTTGGAGTGCCTATCCATACACATGCACCTATAGAGAGAGCAAGAGACTTTAATCCTGTACAAATGTACAGCCTTAATGTCCGGAGTTCATTATGTGCTCTCATCAGCAGCACAGAGGTTGGCTGTGCTGCAGCCTAATGAGCTGAGCTTGAGGCTCAGTGACACTCCTGGAGCAGCCAGATATGGAGCTTTATCAAAGGCACACTTCAGAGCAGTGCTTCCTGGAGTTCCAGCTCCGTTCCCCAGGCAGAGCCTGGCAGGGGGAGCCCAGCAGGCTGGGGCTCCGTGGGCTCCCTGCAGCCTTCCCGTGGGCAGAGGGGCTGCACCTGGAGCCTCCTCTGCGAGTAAACCCCGCTGGAAGTGCACGGAGAGCAGGCTCAGGATTGTCTGCGGATCATTTGGTTTGGAAACACCAAATGATAAAATAATTTTGGTGTGGGTGGCATCAGTTCCTTCCTGCGCGTGGCTTTGGCTCCCCAGTCATTACCTGCTGGGTTAACCACTCTGTTTTCAGCTCTTTAAAGGGCTGCTCAGTGGAAGCGGACTCCACTTTAGCGGTTCCATTGCTTCCTGTGGTATTTTGATTGACTGCTGCATCTCGAGCCTGCTGGTGGGGCAAAAGGTGATCTTAAACCTGTTTTCACTTCAGGAGAAAATGGCCCGAAGCCAAGAGAGGCCTTTTTACTTGTGCTACCTTTAATATCGCTGCCTGCGCTTCTGTTATCAGTTTTTAATGTTAAAAGATGAAGGGGCATCTCCTCCCCCTTCTCTTCAAGCATGCAGCATTTTGGGGTGAGAGGAACACCAGGAGAAGGATTTCCCCTGGTCACTTGGGCACTGACCCCCAACTCCAGCTCTGAGGCGACCCCCGACTGACGCTGGAATTGTAAAGAACTCACATTTATTTTCTGTCACCTCCTGCAGCACACCCGAAATCCCCAGCCTGACAGAGCTGCCAGGCTGCCACCGGTGTTCCATGTCTGATGGAGCCTGTCTCCTGGACACTGAGGAACCTGTGTGCAGCGTAATGAAACCCTACAGTAATCAAATTTTAAACACTCCTCCGAGTATTTAATCCACCTAAACCGCTTCAGGCTTTTACAAGGAATTTGTCACCTCCCGCCTGCACGCAGGGAGCAGGACAACCTGACAGAAATAGAAGCTGCCAGAAAACTGCTGTCTTACTCTGCTGCTTACAGACAGCACCTCCAAGGGTGTCTGGGGGCTTCTGATGGCACTGCTGACACTGAGCTGTTGGAAATAGAGCAGAGGCAAATTCCCAGGGCAGCACTGATTGTTTTTCTGAGTGCCAGCAGTCAGGCTGTGACTGGGTGGAGCAGCGGGGAACTGCTTTATTTGCATGATTTAATGGGTGGGATAAAAGAGGAGGAGAAGGTAGATTGTGGCAGTGATGGCCTAAAGACAGGTGAGAGGCAAGGTTTGTAGAAAGAGGTGATAGCTTTTATTAGACTGCCTGATGCTCTTAGAAACAAGATTTTAGACTCAGACTCCCAAGATTGTTTTTGGACCTCAGCATTATAATACTCCCCTGAACTAGAGCTTTCCAGTAGCCAAGCAGTGCTGGGACCTAAGCCAGTAGGTCTCAAACCCTGAAGAAAAGGGGTTTTTCCCATCTTTCCTGGTCATGATTTGGGCCCCTCCCTGTCCAGTCCTGTCCCCCTCATGTTCTGTCCTCTCCCAAGCCCACCTCCTGAATGTAACTACACTATTAAATTTCACCTCCAAAATAAACCCCAACAACGTGAGCTCCAGCACTGCTACCCCAGCCCTGTGCACCCAGTGCCACCCCAAACCCCAGCTGGGCACAGGGCAGGGTCACCCTGTACCCCCACACTCTCCCCTTTCTCTCTCTGCCCAAATCCAGAGTCCTTTATCAAACCTCTGTGCTCCTGGCCAGGATGCTCCATCACTCCTCTCTCCTTGGCATCAGGATTCACCTCTTGCCTTGGACAGCCCGGCTCAGTTCCCCTGCAGACAGCAGGAGAGAAGGGGATCACAGGAGAAGGGGAGCCCTGCCTGCCCGCCCAGCTCTTCCTGCACTCGCACACAGGAACCTCTCCCTGCAAGCCACAAATCCCTCTGGGTCTGTGCTGGCACAGGGACCAAAGCAGGAGGGTTTTGCAGGAGGCAGGGAATTTTTGTCCCTTGCTCTAAGAACACCTCCCCAGCATCACGAGCAGCTCCAGGGACACTCCCCTGTCATTTTGTACCTGTGTCCCTGCACAGGGACAACCCACGGCCTGCCAGGGCACAAACGTGTGGCACCACGTTCCTGAGGGCACACGGCTCCTCCTCAGGGACAAGCCAGAGCTGTTCCTAGCCAGGCAAAACGGGAATTCCTCTGTCCATGAGCCAGCAGCAGCTGCTTTCATTCCGGGTCTGAAATGCACAGCTGGCACAGAGGACAGCACTTCAGGAGAAGGAGGAATTTCTAGTAACTATTTATCCCAATGATGTGCTGGGATTTAGGGGGCTGGAAGTTAGGGAAGGGAGAGGAAAAAAGATGGAGAACACTCTGATGTGTGCAGACTGACTTTAAAACAAGGATAAAATGGAGGAGAAGGAGGTCTCAGGAAACCTGGTGCTGCTGTGTTGGAGTGGAACGGGGTTCACACTGCGGGCAGAAGATGGAATTGAAGGATCATTAGGATGAGAGGAGCTGCATCTCTGCACAAGGCCATTGCCAATGAGGTGAGAGTGCCTGGAGCAGCCAGGGAGAACAGCTCCTCTGATCCTGATCACGTTATTCTCTATTAATTACACTGGACAGCTTAGGGATGCAAATGCTGCTTAAAAATTCCTCAGGAAGCAAATGGAAAATAAAATGCAGCGTGGATGTAGCAAAAATTAAGTTCAGGTTTTGTTTGGTATCATTTTCTAGAAAATAAAAGTTGATAAAATCTAATCCAGTTGGACCTTATTAAAGCATCTGGCACAGGAGTGGGAAGTCAACAGAGACACTGAAGGGATGGCAAAGAGTAACGAGAATGTAATGTGGAGGCAGAACCCACCAGCCAGTGGAACAACAAAAGGCTGTGCTGGAAGCAGAACTGTCACGTTCCTATTGCCAGACGCTGATTTCTGCTGCTGTCGGAGCCAAGGATTTGTCTGGGATCTCATCCTACTCCCCTCAGGAATCCAACAACAAAGGAGGAAGTGCAGCACGGAAATCTGCACTAGACCCCAGCTGGGGGGTGTGCTGTTGGTGGCTGAGCCCCACACCCAGGGATGACGGAGTGCAGTGCGTCCCACACACCCTGGGACGGGCTCTCCTGGCTTTGAGAGCCATTTACCCGAGCTGTGGTCACCTGCAGGGAGCGTGCTCCGAGCGCTGGCAGCGGGGAGGCTTCCCTGGGATGCTCCGTGCGGCTTCCCCTGGGATGCTCTGCGTGGTTTTGGGCAACAAACCTGAAAAGAGAGAGGAGAAGCAGCCAAAAACAACCAGGGGGGTAAATGAGTGTGGGGAGAGTGACGGAGAGGAGAGAACTGGAGGTGATGAAGCTGAGCAAGAGACACTCGTGAAGTCAGGTGGTAACAGGAAAAGCTTTCTGATCTAAAGGAAAGCTGCAGACTGTGGGAAGGAAATCACGGAGCAGCCTTAGTCTGCACTGGGGAGATTCAGTTCAGGCTTCCTGAAAACCCTGTCTAATGAAAATGATTATTAAGGGCTGGGATAGATTTCTAAGGACACCACAGAATAGCCACCTCTGGAGGTTTTATTGCAGGAACAACTCTCGGGAACGATTGTGGCTTATTTATACACCGAGAAGAGCAAGGGAGCAGTTCAGAGATATCAGCTTTTCTGGAGGGAACTTCACCCACCTGAGCCAAACGAGCGATTTCCTCCTCTGACCTGCAGGGCGTGTGTCCATTTACACGGCCCAGGGGGCACCAGGTGCACCTGGAAAGGCTCCAGTTCCACGGAATGTGTGCAAGTGCCCAAGGTGCAGAGCGAAGGGGGACGGGGCAGACCCCCTCGGTTTCCTCTCTGAAAGCAATACTGCTTATTCCCCAAATAATTTCTCTTGTCCCTAAGCAGGAAAAAAAGGGTTTCACATAATAAACTTCCAATGAAATACTTAAAACAGTCAATCAAACTCTAGAACAAGAATGTTGTTCTCAATTAAACACCACAAATTGAATTATGTTCCCACTTCAGTCAAAGGCAAAATTCCATTGATTTCTTTGGGTCTGAAGTTACACTTTATTATTGGTTACAAAATTCTATTAATATATGGCTACTATTGATTGGTTTGGGTCATTCATTAAATCATTCTGTCTGGAATTACTTATTTTTTACTAGCCTTGGTTTCTTTACATTGTTGTGAGTGGGGCATGATCTTAATATGAAAAATATCATTTAGCCTGTTTTAATGGGAACTGTGAGCAAATAGTGTGGTTGTTTATGTTCCTTATGCCTATAAACTATGCTGGGGTGAGTGGGTCTCAGCAAAAGTCTTGGCCTGATTGTGCGAAAGACCCCTATTTAAAAAACAGAAATATATATATACATATATATATACACACACATATATATATATACACACACACCACAGAGTCCTGTGGCAAGCAACCAGCACAGTGTTTGTGGTCTGTGCAATGCTGGAAAAAAATGCTGTAAGCCACAAGTTTGCTGCCTCTAAAAGAAGATTGTGAATGAGTTTGACCTAAATGGGTTACAAAAGAAATATTAACTTTCCCTGAAAGGAGGATAATTAGGATGCACACAGAGAGCTGTGTTTATTCTCTGAAATAAGGGATATTTTTTCATGTATTTCAGCTTACCTTCCTCTGCTGGATAAACTCTCCATGCAACCCTCCATTAAGCCTACAGTAAATCAATCCCTTAGTGAATGCTTTTCTTTTAAACCATTATTATCTTGTCTTTATTCACTGTTATCCCTTCTTTCTCAGGCAGAAATAAAAAAAAACCCCTCAGCCGCTTAACTCCGCTCTTCATTGCAACAGGCCAGAATTTCACACCGTGGTGTAATTTAAAGCCCTTTATTGCTGTTTGTCATGCAAAATGCACCCCAAAGCAAAAGCAGAGCCACACAACCCGAAAGCTATTCCAAGGCACTACCAAAATAACCCAAGGCACTATGAAAATAACCCAAGTTACTACCAAAATAACCCAAGTTACTACCAAAATAGCATTACCCGTCCAGCTGTGCATGCATTCAGACCGCCCAGCAGAGCCCACTGGGGGTGGCTGAGCCCCCAGTTGCAGCAGGGAGCAGCAGGAGGCAAAGGCAGGTTCTCATTGCCCTTTTGTGCCGGAGCCTGAATCCCTCTGGAAGAGCTGGAAGCAGCCAGAGCCACCCGGGACAAATGTGCCTTCTGAGGCAAATGCTCTGCACTGGAGTAATTATTACAAAAAAAATAACAAAAAACCCCAAGCCCTGCCCTTGTGGCTGTGTTCTGCAGGTGTGTCCGTGCTGAGGGCTGGACCAGTCCCAGCAGGGAGACCCTGGTGCAGTTCCTGGGTTGTGCTGAAATCAGGAATATTCCACCTCAGCTCAGTGGCAAAGTTCCAGGGGAAAGCAGAGCCAGTTCCCTGCCACAGGGCCTCTGCTCCCAAAAGCACTTTTGTTCTGATGCTTTGGGGAGAGAGCACTGCAGAGACAGGATGCAGGGACAAAGCAAATCTAAAGGATACTAAGAAAGTAATCCTAAACCCAAAACAGTTCTGCAGGGAGAAGCAAAGCTGCAAAACACCGTTTAAGGGGGAGAAAGGAGACCCAAATCTGCCAGTGTCTGTATATATGGATACCTCTAGACATTCCTCTCGCTCCGCACCGAGCTGTGGGAATAGGCAGGATTCCAGAGATGTCCATGGGCTTAAAGGATTGCACATTCAGCTCCTCAGGATGGGATTTAAGCCATGTAACAAATCGTTTTCCTCTGCAGAAGTCAGCAATTTGCCTATGATGGAAGTGCAATGGGAAGCATCTGTGCCCCAAGACCTGTGAGAGCAATACCTGTAAAAATACTTTAGGAAAACACCACTTCTATTTAAAAAAAAACCAAAACAAAAACCCCTTTAGATTTATGGCAAGAAGGTGAACAGGTCATTGAAGTGTTCTTGTGTGATATGATCTTTCTTTCTTTCTTTCTTTCCTGGAAAATGCCAGGTGAAGAAATTTGTGAAAACCAGAACAACAGAAACCACAGTTAAAAAAAAATCTAAGAAAAAACCCCAAACAGACACGGAAAAGTAGATCCTTTTTACAAATTCTAACAGCTATGGATGTATGCATGAAATATTCAGCCTAATCTCTGAATGTGTGCCAGCATGGGAAATAAAAACCCAGGCATAAACTGGGATTCTTTTGTGGTAAAATAGAACTCCATATGTTAAGAGAAAACCTAATTTGTTACACGGTAGAAGAACAATTTAGGATATAACTACCTAGATATTGAAATACAAGCCTGCTGTTATTCATCTGAACTTTCTTGCCTCTAATTTTTTTCTTGCCATTTATATCTCATCAAAGCCAGAAAGCAAATGCAGAAGTGCTAAATGTGCCAGCTCGCTGGCATATCAGAGATAGAGGAGGGATAAAAGCCCCATTTGCAGGGACGATTTTATGCTCCCCAAGTGTGTTCCTGTGTGGAAAACCATGGTTAGGAGGGAAGGCAAAGTAAGAAGCATTCTACAAATCTTTCCATATTCAGTTTGTCTTTCGTATCCACCGACTCTCCCAACCTCTGCAGCTGGCTGCTGTTCATAGAAACATGGAAAAATGGGAAGGCAGGGGACCTCACTTTCTGCCTCTGGCCCCTCGAGCCCTGATTTGTCCTTTTGGTGTCGTTTGCTGCTTTGCCTGCTGCAAGTTTTCCTGCCATCCGGCCCCGTCCCTGGTGGCTTCAGGAAAACTGATTGGGGAGAATTTCTTGGACAACCAGATTCCTGGAATCACAGATCCGTTCAAGTCAGATGGAGCCCCTGAACTTCATCTCATCCATCCCGCGCTTGAAGCTGTGCCCTTCAAAATCACAAGGCTAAGAA
The DNA here is from genome assembly GCA_013397755.1 of Cnemophilus loriae. NCBI lineage: Eukaryota > Metazoa > Chordata > Aves > Passeriformes > Corvidae > Cnemophilus > Cnemophilus loriae. The sequence goes on from VZTF01000710.1 coordinate 14,606, forward strand.
CCCAATCCAGATCGGTTTCCATCATCAAAAATGTCCCAAAGTTTTCCTGGGGGGAGAGGGTGGTTAAATCCTGCTGCCCCAAGGAGGGTTTTGAGGAGAGCCTATAAATGCACAGCATTTCCCTGCTACAGCGGATGTGACGGAGTCAATATAGAATAATGCAGTGATCACTGCGTGGCCCTGCAGCCCCGTGGTTGCCACTCAAACAGCAAAAGAAAAGCTCCCAGCCCGAGCAGAACAAATAAACAAGCACTTCAATAATACATCAGGAGGTAAACACAGACGGGGTACAAACAGCAGGGCTGATTTCTCTCAGAGACTGCTGAAGTTCTAATTTACAGGACATGGAAAATAATTAGCTGAGCAAATATAATTTAACCACGTTATTGATTAATTTACAAAACCATTAAAGCTCCCATATAAATTCATGGTAAGATTGTGTCTGCGTCAGGGATTCAGTATTTGTACATTCTTGGAAGGATTAAATTTAAGTGCCTCATCTTGCTCAAAACCATTTTTGGAAGGAAATGTGGGGAAATCTTATTTAATGTTATGAATTGCATCTGCTTGTTTATAATTAAAACACAGGAAAGGGGCAAGTCAGAAATCTCATTATTTGTTCTTCTCTGCATCCAAACATGTCATTTCACCAGGGGGAAATATCAAAAATGCCTGTGAGTAGCTAATCATAGCTCACTGTCAGCCAGAAGATCCTATTAGTGTGTTAGAAAGCAAATGTGTACAGGCATAATTTAACCTTTCCTTTCCTCCTTCCCTTTCCTTCCCTTTCCTTCCCTTTTTTCCCCCCTTTCCCACTATGTTAAGGAATTAATATCCCTGAAGTCAGTTTCCGACTTTTCTGTTCAACCTGTGAGTTTCCCTGCTCGGTGCTCCCAGCTCTGCCCTCCTCCCCTTTCTCCTCTCCAGAGCAGGTGAGAGCTGCAGGCACTTTTATCCTGTATATCTGGACTTAAAACCTCCTAAAAATATGGGCCTAAAGCAACTCCACCGCTGGCTGGGCAGAGAATACACAACATTTCAGGGCTGCTTTGGTGCGTGTTGGCCCCAAACAGGAGCCCACAGTGAGCCCCACGTTCTGTTCCCTGTCCCTTTGGCACTTCATTTTCTGGTTAATCTCCTTGTGTGGGAGCAAGAAGGGATTGATCCTCACGGCTTTCCTTCTACATGCTGCTCCCTTTGGGAGGAGACACCGCTGCCACAGCCCCATTTCTTATAGCTCCCCTGGGAGCTCCTCACACTTTAGATCCCACCTGTCAAACAGGTAACAATGTGATGATGCCCCCCTTGGACTAACACGGGGTGCAGGAAATGCAGTTTCCCTGGTTTTACCTCCTGTGTGTTTTGTGAGGTGCTGATGCAGGACATTTGCCAGGCTTGGAGCAGGGACACAGTTCCAAACCAGGATTTCTGCAGATACACAGTGCTAAAGAGCTTCAGAGGCTACAACTCCCTGAAGTCTCTGGCTCTGAGAGGCAGCTGAAACCTCAGATGGATACAAATACTGCCTAAGCTGATTTGATCAAAAGTTTCACATCTCTAGACAAAACCTATCCTTTGTGGCCCTTCTGCTCCAACCTATTGGAGGTTACAACACCACATTACATTTCATTTTCTTTTCTAACAGCTCCCCAGGCTCTTGTATTCAGCATTCCTGACATTCTTGCTGTGAAGGGCTGCCCATCCTGACTCACAGCACTTCCAGCAAATGTGACCTGACAGTTCATTAAAGATAAAAACCACTGGGCAAGGCTGGTCCTCTCTTATAGCCCAGGTGCCTCAGTGACTGCAGCAAGATTTCACAGGTGGGAATTCGAGCAAAACTTCAGATTTCCCTGCTTGCCTAGAACCTGTACTGAGAGCTCAGCAGGGAAAATCCAGGCAGGGCAGAGAATGGGGGGAGAGCCCCTGTGCTCAGGTGAGACCCCACCTGCAGAGCTGCCCCAGCCCTGGGGCCAACAGCAGGAGGACGTGGAGCTGCTGGAGAGAGTCCAGAGGAGGCCCCGGAGCTGCTCCAGGGCTGGAGCCCCTCTGCTCTGGAGCCAGGCTGGGAGAGCTGGGGGTGCTCACCTGGAGAAGAGAAGGCTCCAGGGAGAGCTCAGAGCCCCTTCCAGGGCCTAAAGGGGCTCCAGGAGAGCTGGAGAGGGACTGGGGACAAGGGGTGGAGGGAAAGGACACAGGGAATGGCTTCCCACTGAATAAAGGAGGATTTAGAATGGGTGCTAAGGAAGGAATCCTTCCCTGTGAGGGTGGTGGGGCACAGGTTGCCTTTCTTACCTGTCCAAGCCCTCTCCTGAGAAAGCTTCCCCCTGCCCCCAGGTGCGGAGCCCCTCCGTGCTGCGGGCGCACAGCAGCTCCAGGGCAGAGCAGCTCCGTGTGCGGGACCATCCCGAGAGCTCAGCCCTGACAGGAGGGAGCTCTGCTCTCATCTGAGACACGAGAGCTCTCCCTCAGCCCCCAGACGGGGAGCACACCTGCAGCAGGGATCCAAACCAACCCTGACTGCTCCACAGGAGCCTGGGAGGGCTCACACTCACAGCTGTTCCTGGCATCCCCTGAGCCTCCCGTGCCCAGGGAAACACGGAGTGTCCTGGGCTGGAAAGGCCCCACAGGGATCACCGAGTGCAGCTCGGGGCCCTGCGCAGACACCCCAACAATCCCGCCCTGTCCCTGGGAGCGCTGTCCCACAGGAAACACAAATTAATTGTCCCACAAGTAGCAGCTCCTCTGCCCTGAAATGCTGCTCCTCAAACACTACAGCACTTTGCTATCAAATAACAATGACAAGGTTACTTCTTCTGGCAACACTAACAAATTCCACTCCAACTATTTAAAACACTGCTACCCATAAAATCATTTTCCTCAGCAGATTTAAAAAAAAAAAATTCCCTTTTGGTCAAATGCCTTAGGCAAAATCAATAGTGTTGGCTTCTATCATGAAATTAAAGATTAAATGGGTAATGGCTGGGAAACGTGTTCACACCCATGGCAAACTCTCATCTGTCTTGTTCTTGCGTTTCTACGTTTATATAATAAAATAATTTATACGTATATTTTCTATAAAAGACGCATATAAATGAATGTGTGACACGGGTGTCGCTAACCCACAATTCGCCCTCTGTAGGAGAGCAGGGACAGGGAATTGTTCTTGTGAAAAACCAGCCGGGTCAGGTTCCTTCCCATGGGGGCTCCTGCAGCACCGTCCTTGCCCACTGACAGACTTTTAGTGCAGCTCCAAGGACAACAAACGAAGGGATGTGCTGGAGAGGGGTGAAGGGGATGGGGAACACGGGGAGAAAAAGCACAGCCCTTCACTTCCAACCCCTTCTCTTCCCTCCCCTGCAGTGTCCCAAATAATCCTTATCTAAATATTTTCTTCTGAAGCCGTGTTGCCTCTTATCTTGTTACGCCATGTTTTTGTACTTGATCTTAATCTTGCTCTGTTTAGCTTGTACCAGCCTCTGGCCTTTTCACATTTAAGGATTTCCTGTCTGCAGAAATTTCCCATTAGGAGTAGGGGGGGAAAAAAGTGTTTCTGTGGATAAATTCTCACATGGGATCCAACGTTATATGTAGGTGGGGAAAATAAAAGATAAGGCCATTTTAGCATGAATTCATTTTCCTAAAGCTAAAAGAAAAATCCCGTTATTTCTTTTTTGTTGAATGCTGTTTTCCATGGGATGCAGGCAGGATGGAGGCAGCGCAGTGAAATGACACCAATTTACAATATTGCAGCACGCCAGACTCCAGGCTCTCTCCAGAGTGTGCCTCCAGCTCCCATCAGCAGCTCTGGAGTCCTCTGGAGGGAACATTCACTTTATAATTTCACCACAAACTGGAGAGTCAACATCAGCTCTAGTGCTGTTAAATTATTCCCCCCTCACAAAAGCAGCTGTGAAAGAACATTATCATTACAGATCTCAAACAAGCCTTTTTTTTTTTTGGTTGTTACAAATTCTCATTTAAAACTGTTGATGAATATTAATTCTCATTATCCCAAAATACCACAGAATGTGTATTCAGTCATGAATTCCTCATAGAGATAATCAGGACTTCATATTTGCAGCCTTCCAGGACCTACAAGAAAAATGGAGAGAGACTGTTTACGAGGGCTTGGAGTCGCAGGACACAGGGAAGGGCTGCAAAAGGAAAAAGAGTGGGTTTAGATGGGATATTGGGAGGAAATTCCTCCTTGTGAGGGTGGGAAGGCCCTGGCACAGGGTGCCCACAGAAGCTGTGGCTGCCCCTGGATCCCTGGAAGTGTCCAAGGCCAGGTTGGAGCACCCTGGGATAGTGGAAGGTGTCCCTGCCCATGGCAGGGGCTGGAATGGGATGAGCTTTAAGGTCCCTCCCAACCCAAACCATGTTTCTATTTCAGCAAAGGTAGCAATTATTGTACTGAAACACCTGCAAAACTGTGCAAAATATTTACTGTGAATGTTGAGTCCTCGGGCTTTTATTTCCAGGAATTTGGCCTCAGCTTTCCTGGCTTCATCCTTTTCCAGAGACCTCCTCCCACTCAGCCACCCTCACACCAGGCTGCCTCAGCTTTTCTCAACCTGGACAGCAAATGAAGGCACTGGGGTCAGGAGTAGCTGGGAGAGAAACAAAATCTGCTCTAATGAATTCTGCCTGGCTGTTTCTTAATTCTCCTCCTGTAAAGCACCCAAACAAACCCACTCAGGATGCTGGCTCCCAAGCAGCGCAGGCTGCGGGGTTTAATTAGCCCAGAATTCCCCAGAACGAGCAGTGCTGCAGCCAGAACCCAGGCTTGGAAGGAGGCAGGAATGGCCCTCGGATAGCTCAGTGTGTCCTGGATCAAAGGGAGATGCTGAACACCTGAGTTCAGGTGATAACAGGGTAATTTTTATTGAAGTGTGATGAAAACTGTCGCTGCTGTCCGAGGGTCTCTTTGAACTGCGGGAGTGGGGCCCTCCCGGAGAGCAGCAGGGACATCAAACCCCTCAGACACCCTGGAGCTGAGCTGTTGTGCCACATCCTCATGGCTGCTTTTGGGGAAACGTGGAACATCTTGGCACACCGGGTTAGCAGCTGCCTTTGGTTTGTCTTTCCTGGATGAAAAATGAACACGAAAGCCTCAGGAACAGCTGAATGGCTGCAGCCATGGCTGTAAAGGCTGCTGCTTTGGGAAATCCCTCTGGAAGCCATCCCTTCCTAGAAGAGGAGTCTCCCAAAGTGTCCCAAAAGAGGCGCCTGCTCTGTTTGTTTGTCCTGGCTCCTCCGGGCTGGGATCCTCAGGGAACCCTTGGGAACGCAGCTGTCTCCTGATGACAGAGCTGGCTGTCCCCCTGACTTCCCAGAGCACCAATTATCCTCTCCCTGCTGCCTCGGACAGCAGCATCCCCTCCCTGCTCTGCTTTGCATAGAGGTCTGGGACATGAAAAAGCTGCACTGGGAACTCCTGTCCCCAGCACCCAAATTGTCACCTCTTACTGTCATTGTCACTCTAGCATTTTGTGCACTCACTATATTCATATTTTAATTGGTCATGCTTCCTATTTCATATAGCCTTGCACTGAGAAAAGCTTTGCCAGCCCAGCCAAAGGCAGGAAAGGCTCCCTTACAAAGCTCTTGGCTTCCTCCCCTGGGGTGTAACTGAAATGATATTTAAATGAAAGGTAGCTCAAGAGTTTGAGGGCAATTCCCATCTGTGTATGTCACAAATTCTCACACAGCCCCTCCTGGAAGGCTGATGCATGATTCTGGCACTGCATCACGCCAGATATTGCTGGGTTTGCTTCAGAGAAATCACTGAATTTTTATTGATGCAGCGTTAGCACAACATGATGGAAAATTAGGTACATGATCACTGATGCCTTGGTCAATGCTGCGATTTTTTTTTTTAATAAAGTCTGTTTTGATTAATTGATGGCAGCAACAAACCCCTCTTTCTTTCAGGATTAATCTTCCAGTGCTTTGCATTCTGAGCACTCACAGCTCCCCGTGCCAGCTCCCTGTCAGTTCTGCCCTGTTGTCATTTCACACCCACTTTGCATGAAAGCCAGCTGGACAGGGGGATCATGGAGTCAGGGAATCATCAAAAGATTCCTTGGGTTGGAAGGGCCATTAAAGCCCATCCCATTCCACCCCCTGCCATGGGCAGGGACACCTTCCACTATCCCAGGGTGCTCCAAGCCCCGTCCAGCTTGGCCTTGGACACTTCCAGGGATCCAGGGGCAGCCACAGCTTCTCTGGGCACCCTGTGCCAGGGCCTCGCCACTCTCCCAGGGAACAATTCCTCCCCAGTATCCCATCCATCCCTGCCCTCTGGCATTGGGAAGCCATTCCCTGTGTGATGGCAGCGAACAGAGCCCCTCTGCAAACCCTTCCCTGCCTGTTCCCCCGACACCCCAGGCTGAGGGTGCTCTGACAGGAGCTTACACAGCCCCTGGGACAGGGGACAGGCAGGACAGTCCCTCCTCCAGCTTCATCCTTCCCACACCAGTGGCACCAGTGACACTGCACACAGCAGGGGCTCCCCTCCCTCTTTTCCTGGACAACTGAAGCCACCAGAAGGAAAATTCCTCCCTCCGGGGCACCAGGGGCTGAGGAGCATCGTGTGCCAAACCCTGGCCAGCAAAGCTGCCAGGAGAGGCTGCGGGCTGGGCGCCAGGTGTGTTTGCTGGGAAGCTCCAAACAGCTCCCAGCCCAAGGACTGTTTTCCTGGTGCTCCAGAGCCCCCACGGAAGCAGGAGAAGCGTGCTGGACATGCTCACTGCCTGATTATCACCCACAAAAGCCTGGCAAACCCTGCTGGGCTGGCAAGGACCAAATCAGCCCAGCAAATAGCTCCAGTGCTTGTTGTTAACACGTCCCAGGGACGTGGAACAAAAGGGACAAGGCATTTGTTGCTCCCCTCTCTCGTGTTAAAAGCGGTTCTCAGACGAGCTGTTCCTCACCACAAATTCATTACAACACAGAGGCAAAGCCAAGTGAAAGCCCCACGTCTCCCCGGGGAAGCACAGTCCATTTCCAACCCTCTTTTATTCTTAATTTTGCTTGTCTGTAGCCAGCCAGCCCCGGGGTGAAGCAGACAGAGCAGAGCTACGGGCTGTTCCCAAGCTGTTCAGACAGCCCCAGGTGGGGTTCCCTGCTCTCCAGTTTCCTCTGCAGGAAGAGGGAAAGAGTGGCAGCAGAGGTGGGAAGAGTTACCACTGCCCCCACAAAAGATGGACAGTTGGTCCCCTGAAGCACAGAAAGCTCCAGCTCAAATACAATAATTAGCAGAGGATGGGAATGGAGCCTCTCTCAGAACAAAGAGTGATTACCAGGGAGGCCTGGCTGGAGAGGTTAATGGGAGTCTGTAATGAGAGCAGAACCAGGGAGGATGCACAGGGAGCAATTTAATCAGCCCGGGGGTGGAGGGGTCACGGGCAGCTCCGCTCAGGGCAGTGGAATAGAAAACACAGGCATTCCAATACCAGCAAGGGAGGCAGTGGAGCCGAGACACAGGTGGGGGGTTAGTCACGGTGTTCCTCCAGACTGCTGGGTGCCACCGGCCCAAAACCTGTGCATTCCACTCACCCGGGAACTGCAAACAAACAGAAACGCTGTGTCCGTGTACTGCAAATGCAGGGTGACAGGGTGACCCCAAAATGCCCAGCCCTCCTGGGACGTGGTGGGCAGGGGGAGGCACACACAGTGCAGCCTCTGTGCCTGCAAAGTTAAAAAAAAAAACCAAACCAAACCACTAAAAACCCAACCAAAACCAACCAAAAACCAAACACAAACAAACAAACAAACACACCAAAAGAAAAAGAAAAAAAAATAGAAAGAAAACATTTCACACTTGAGAAAAATTAGAAATGCAGGAATTTCCAAGGCAAGCAGAGAAAAAGTGGCAGTGAGGGGAGGCCAGGATGGGCAAGAAATAGATAAGGTTTGGCAGAAAGGGAAGAGGGTGTTAAATCTTCCAAGGGAAGAGCAGAACAAAGTAGGAAGTGGGAAAAAACAGAGTCCCACAGAGGGGGAGGAGGAGAGCAGCGTGCTCAACTGTTCCAAACCCCAACAGTGTGAGTTGGTGTTGCCCCGAGATCTGGGGCTCTGTCCATCCGTCTGTTCACACTTCTCAGCCACACAGCACCCTCAGGCTCCTGCAGGAACATTCATCCTCCACCAGCCTGCTCGGCTGGGTCTGTCCCGTCCTCGTCTTCACCTGCAAGCGGCAGAGAGATGGGAAAGGACAGCAGGCAGAAGGTCTGAACCTGTGTCTAAACAAGGTGTCTAGTGGGGTTTGAATCCCTGTTAGGCAGAGCTCAGGGGTTTATGATCCTCCCCTCCCAGTACAAACATTCAGGGAAATCCTTTTTTCTTCTCTGTCTTCCCAGCACAACTGACAAAAACTGCAATTAATACTGAGGGGGAGGGATCAGCCTTTACAATGTAAAGGTAAAGACAGAACTGAATAAAGAAGTATCAATCTGAGGGCGAGCACCGAAGAGGAGAGGGAAATGTCACACCAGGGTGGGTGACACGGGGTTATTCCAGGCTGGAAAGGGGGGATGAGGAGCCATCCCTCAGCTGCAAAGGGACACCACTGCAACCCCAGTTCTGTGGGAGCTGCTGACGAGGAAGAGTGAGTTCCCTGCTGGCAGCCGAGGCGTGGGCGCCAGCGGAACTCGCGCTTCCATCCAAATATTTCCCTGAATTTCCCCAAAGCGCCTTTAATACCTCATCGCTTTCCCTGGGAGCTGATTTGATTTCCTTCTAGTGCCACCAGCTGCTTTGCACACAAAAACATTTGGCTGTGAACTTCAAAGCTGAGCGCTGACTTCCACTGCAGTTTCCTGCCGGGGTTCCTACGGGAGAAGGTGGAGAAGGAGCTGCTGATTTTTCGTCCCAGGATTTTGAGGGTTTTAAAGCCAAGAGCTCACAAATGCTGGGGCCCAGCTCGTACCCATTCCCTCCCTTGGATGCTCTCTAACAGCTTTTCATTCTTCTTATACTGTGCTGCCCGAAAGCGCACCCAGTTTTTGCAGCAAATAACAGCACACAAGTGAATAAACCTGACAGAAAATGCAGGGGGAAAAATGCTTTTCAGTGCTTATCTCAGGCCAGAGAACCCTTAAAAACTATTCTTGCTTTAAACAAGTGCTGGGCAAGAGCAGCAGAGGTGGTGAGTGGACATGGAGCCCTCTCAGAGCAGTTTAACAACATCCTGTGCCCCCCAGCCCTCCAGCACGGTATTTAAATGTTTTATCTCTTTCCTGCACTCAGGATTATGTATTAGGAGAAGGAAGGATCCGGAAGATTGTTTTCCTGTGTTCTTGTTAAGCTTCTCTCTCTCAAGCCTGATGCCCATATGGCCTGTTAATAATGCAGCACCATAATTTAACACAGTTTGCCTTCAGATAAATCCCAAAGTAAGCATGGGCCGGGATAATGCTGCCCTAATAGGACGTGCATGGCCCAGAGGTAACCAGCAAGCAAATCAAACCATAAATCTGGAAAGGATGGGGGAAAATACACGCTATCTCAAGCACTTCAAAAGTTGTTGTTGTTGTTGTTATTATTATTATTATTATTATTCTGTTGAGCTTACAACCCATCAGCTTAAGTGAAAAAGTATTTGATCTTAATATTCTCCAGCAGTTCCAGCGACTTCCAGTAAGGTGCAAAGTTTTAACTGGAATGATAAAGGGATTTTTTTTTAGAATTAAGTTTGTGATTTTGGCCTAATAGACTCTAGGAAACGGTTTCCAGGCAGCTGATGGAAGAGGGAATGCAGGGGCGACAGGGTTTGGCACCCCAGGGCTCTCCATTTTCCCAAGGAGAAAGCAGAAATGTGAAATTCCTGTGTTTCCAGGGATTATCCCCCAGCAGCAACAACTTTTTATTGGATTTTATTTAATTTCTGCCCACAGCACCCGACCCGACATAAATGCTCAAGTACCCAGAGGAGACAGAAATAATGATGCACCTCTGAGGTCTCTGAGTGGCAATACTGAACCAAGCTCCACTCCTGTCAGCACTGCAGGAAAACAGGAACCATCACTCACATCACATTTATCTCCCTCCAGTGCGGAGCTGCAGCTCCCAGGTCTCAAGCATCCATAAAATGTGACTCTGCTGCTGTGGGGAAAGCACATTCCAGAGAGCTCCTCAGACACCTGGAGCTTTCTGCCGGAGCGGGAGCAGGGAACTGAAATGGTATTGCGACCCTGAAGCCAGCGGCTTCCCAAAAAATCTCCTTCCAAAGAGCACAGGCGGCCTGAAAAGAGATTAAAAACCACGAGGTTCGGAAAGGCAGCACCAGTCTGAGTTCCTGTTCTAGGGAAAAAAAGGTCTTTCCCCACCTCAAATGGCAAGGGTAGGGAAATTTGCTGGTTTCTTCCCATTTTTTTGGGAATTGCACTCCAGGAGTGCCAGAGGAGGGATGGGGAGAGCCCAGGGCACGGCTCACAGCAGATCACTGGCAGGGCTTCATGAGGAGACAGCAGAGGAGCTGACCGCTGACAATATTGGTTTTAATTTATATTTATATACATGCACACACATACTTACACCCCACACATCTGTTTGCTAAGAATGTGCACCTGCAAGTCACTGGCAGCAGCCCTGTAGCCCAAATCTGAGCCCTCAGGAATCCCAGGAACAGCTCCCATCCCCGTGGAACAGCCCAGCGCTGCCCTGCAGCTCCCTGATGCTCCATTTGCTGTATTGATTACATGGCAACCTATGGCAAACCTACATTAGCCAGCCACAGACAGGCTTAGGTTTTGGCTAAGGATTAATTTAAGAGTTTTTATGTGATGCAGGCAAATCTACTTTGGCTTTGCAAGACTCTTAACATTCCCAGGTTCGAGGGAATTTACTGTACAAAAATCCGCTTTTCCCCACACTTAGAGCGTGTGCAAGAATATTATAAAGCATAATTCTTCATGATCTACTCAGTGCTGGCGCGCCCCAGTTCCACCAGATTCTGGAGATTTCAGCTTCACGGTTCTATCACTGCCAGTGGTTATATTTATTGCTGTTTCTAACTTACCTAAAAAGGATTCTCCAAGTTTTTTGTTGATCTTTCAAAGCTTCTTCTAAAAGAAGAAGTAGCAACACAGATGACCAGAGAAGGATGTTGCCTATGGGCTCACACAAACGATTTTCACCCCTGCTGACTCCTCAGATCTTACTTTTTGTGGGAGATTTTAGCCTGCTGAACCAGAAGGACTTTGGGAATGTCTTTGATACAGACACTGATATTCTTGGCAAAGAACAACCGGATGTTTTAGCAGCACCTACAAACCCCCGTGCAGTTCTCCCGTGGGACTGCACCCCACACAGATTCCGTCTGCTTCCCCCAGGTGCAGGAACATCCTGTCTGTGCAGTCCTGCCACAGCCCGATCCCAAACACCTGGGCAGGGCTGGCACGGGGGCTGGCACGGGGGCTGGCCGCTCTCACCTGCTCCTCCAGCGCTCCGAGCCCAGGGACAGCCAGGAGAGCACCCTCCCTGTGGGAATTCCTGCTCCCTTCCTGTCTGCACCTTGCTCGGGACATTTCTCCCAGCATTTGTTAGGGAGAGTTTGAGAGACGTTTTGTCAGCCACCTTTTGTTTCCTAAGCCAGATCCCAAAGGTTGGTGCCTTGTCCAAAAACCTCCTCTCAAACCGTGGATGCCACGTGAGCTCAGTTTGTGGCAAAGCAGGTCAGAGCCTCAGGCGGTGCCAGGGCAGGGTCAGCTTGGACATCAGAGGCATTTCCTCATGGAAAGGATTGTTAAACATTGGAAGGGGCTGCCCAGGGAGGTTTGGAGTTCCCATCCCTGGAGGTGTCCCAGGAATGCCTGGATGTGGCACTCAGTGCTCTGGGCTGGGGACAAGGTGGGCATCGGGCACAGCTGGGACACGATGGGCTGGGAGGGCTTTTCCAGCCTCAGTGATTCTGTGATTCCGAAATGGTTCCACTTCCTGCTCCCGTTTTATCTATTCTTGCTCCCCTTTAATCTATTCCAAGCCACCAATTTGTGTGGGAATTCTGGGTGGGTTCCTGCTGCCTCCTGTGCACACAGCATTTCCCCAAAACATATGTTTGTGCTCGCTCTGAACGGAGGCCGTGTTAGTGGAATAAATATCCTCGAATTACACAGTTTAAAGTGTGGAGGTGTTGCATCTGTTGATTTATGCTCATGGTTCCTTCGGTTTGTGCCTTCAGAGTGGGGTTTGTGAACCCCCTTTTCACGGAGTGCATTCAAAACAGGGCCTCGCTGTTTGCAAGACTCTGGAGCCCTGTTACTTTGGTTATGTGCTCACAGTAAATAGAATTGTGTTTTAGCTGGGTCGGAGGGAGGTGGTGGGGTTCGTTTTGCTTGCTAGGAAACAAATTTAATAGAGCTGTTCATTAAAGGCATGGAGCCAGGGCTTGTTGAGGATGGTGCCAGCTCTGTGCTGCAGGTTAAGTTCAGGCAAAGGACATGGGAAAAATACAGAAGGTTCCCTGATCTATGAAATACACCTGCACAGAGCTGCTGCCTCCCTCACACCCTGACTGGCATCCTGGGATGCAGGACCTGGCAATTCCACCACTCCCCACAACCCCAGGTATTGCCTCAGTTTCATTTTGTCTGGTTCTGGACCAGAAGAAATGATGGCTGTGGGTTTCTGAAGCTGCTTTCTCCGTGAGCCACTAACGATGGGTTATTTGTCCTGCCTTTTTATTTTATTAAGGGGATTGCATGTAGATTATCCTGCACTTTCTTTCATCATGCTGCACAGCTCCACAAAAATAAAAACCCCTAACTCAGAGGAGATTAAATTAGATTTGAGAGATGCAAGGTCCCCAAAAAGAACGGGAAACAAAGCCCCTAATCAATGTAGTGTGGTCATGGAAGACACTCCAAAGGAATTTTAAGCCATGCAATCCATATTTATAAGGCAGCTTTTTGCAGTCACACATTTGTGCCTGTTTGCTTCTGCTGAGTGCTAACGAGCAGCACCAGACTCAGAATGCATCAGGAGCCACCCCCAGCACAGCCCCCTGGAAAGAGCCCCTCAATCCAGCACCGTTCCCGTGGCTTTGGAGGCACACAGTCCCAGGAGCAGCAGCCTGGGGCAGCTGCCTGTCCCACGCCCTTCTCCTGTCCCACTGAGGGGCCACCGTGCAGCTGCTCTGCTCCCCTGGCACTGATGCTTTGCTCCATCACCTGCCCTCTCCTCCCTCCAAGCGGAGGAAGCAGCCCTTGTCCGGACCTGCCTTCTGTCACAAGGCAATCATTAGATGTAAACACAGTTTCTCCATGACTCAGAACCCTTTTTGCTCATGGTTAAGAGAGGGCCAGCTGAGGGCTAGCCTGGGGGAAGGACACTGCTGAAACAACCCTGCGGTGGTGAGCCAGCCCCACAAACTGCAGGGAGAGGCACACAAGCTCCCCCTCATCCCCGGGGCAGGAGTGTTTGCTTATGGACCTGCTCCCCAGCAAAGGGTCACACCGAGCTCCAGGGTGGCACCTGATGCCCTTGGCTGCTGCTGGTGCCCTGTTCCTGGGGCCAGGCTGGCACAGATCTCCCAAAATCCACGTGCTGTGGGTACCCAGCGCCCAGCTCCGGGTGCTTTCGGCTCACAGCTGCTCCCTCTGGAGCACAGCCCTGGCTGGCGGGGACAGGAGCACCGGCGTGACAGTCCCAGCTGTCCACGCCGTCATCCTCCTCCCTCTGGCCCCACGGACCCCGAGCTGCTTCCCACAGCTGCCTTCACTGGCGGGGACAGGGTGGGACAGCCACAGGTCCCACAGCCCTTTTCCCCCAACCCCCCGTGCCCAGGGGAAAGCACAGGCACGGAGAACCTGCAGATCAGCCCAGCAAGGGCAGTGGGATCTGGAAGATTTGTTTTTCTCTACTCACGGATGTGTTCCCAACACAGCAGCCTCCCTCTCTCCATGCTGAGCTTTCCCTTCTGTTCCTTAATCCCACTGGTAAGTGTTGAGTCCTGGGAGGTGCCACACTCTCCCCAAGAGACAAGAGCATTCTGCTCACAGCAAATGGTGTTTCCAGAGGAAAAGTGTCTCCAAAGCTGGGATTGAAGAGGGCTGAAGTGGATCCAGTGAACTATATTGTGCTCTGCCTGAGCAGAACTTTGCCTCTAAGTGGGTAAAAGATCATGCTGGAAATTAATTTCAGTCCATACATTCACTGGGAGTAAGAGCCAGGAGATTCAGGTCTTGGAAATTGTGAGGACCTCCATCAAATCACTTATTCCTGCCAAATGGACAGAGCAACTTCATTAAGGTTAAAAAAAAGAGGCCATCATATGCAATCAGGATCCCATTATTAAGAGAGAAACCCATTATTCCAGTGACCCTACACCTTTCAGGAGGCACAAAATTGTTTCTGCAGACAGATGGGAAAATAGCCTTTAATGAGTCACCTTTTGGCAGCAAAGAGTGAAACCTATCTGGCTTTCAAGAATTCTGAAAGTTTTTCTAAAAAATGTTTTCGTTTAAGAGAGTTTAAGACTTGGGCATGTCACCCATACTTGCTCTTGAAGCAACAGGGTGGAATGGAAAGAGAACCTTTCCGAGTTTATCCCGAGGATCTGTGGCTCTTTTTGTTGCAGATGGATTGCAGCCAGAACAGCCTGTCAGGGAAAAGGTCACACCCAGCGTAAAATTGGAAATTTGCAGTTTAAAAGGTGAATTAAAATTTGCACAAGCCACAGTGTTTTTTCCAAAATCGGAGAGATTCTGGAATTTTCCCCTTTGTTTCAGCTGGTGTTTGCAAGAAGTCTATCTCTCATTACACTTTGGGGTTTGGGGGTGACATTGGGCTGATCCTACAGAGTTTATGGGGAATGGTGGAAGCTTTGAGTGGCTTTCCTCAATGCAGAGACTCGGAAAACATCTGGGGGAAATTCTGAGAATCAGAACAGTTGTGACTCTTTCCCAGCTCACTCCCTGCTGTCCAGAGCTGAGGAATCAATGGAGTTGTTGGCCCAAGTGACCCAGGCTGGGCTCTCCCGGTGCTGAGGTTAATCAGGATGTAATTGAGAGCAGGGTCGAGGATCCTCGAGGCAGAATTTAACATTCTGCTGTGAAGTCGGTCTCACAGACCCCTTTTGTTCCTCCCTGAGTAAAGCACCCCGTGTGACAAACCACATCCCTGTTAATTCCCTTCCTGAGCCTTGGTCCTACAGCATCCCTGCTCCTCGTGTACAGGGGAAAAGCCAAAGCATTCCACTCTGTGGGTGCACAAACACCATCTCCAAGGGGTTATTATTTTATGGCATCCTGTTTCCTGCCCACAGCACGCAGAATGCACAAATGCAGAATGCAAAGACAGTCTCCTCTTCCTCCTGCCAAGGCCTTACTCACTCTCAGGGCAGCTTCTCTCTCCTGATTGTAAAAAAATAAATAATAAGGATAACATAATGTGGAATAAAGATAACACAGAGTGCGGAGAGGGGAAACACATGTGAAAATACGTCAGAGCAGCTCTGGTACCTTTGGCTCTGTCCCCAGGTTTATCCTGTGCCCTCCCTGGCTCCGTCACCGAGGGCACTCCAGAGGCCCCCGTGGCTCAGGCAGAGTCACCCAGTGCTGGGAAAGGAAGGGAAATCTGTGCCTGGGGCTCGTGCAGCTGCTGATCCGATGTGAGAGGCTGAAATCATTGCTCCCTCAGCCGGAAGCTCCCTCCCTGTCCCTTGGGTGCGATGGGATGAGGGGACCGACCGGCTTCCAAATCCGTTAAAGGGGGAAATGGAATAGGTGCCTTTCATCACACTTGGGCTATTTCTGGCTCCAGTAAATGAAAGTAAATCTGTCCTGTCACCTCAGCAGACATGATTTCCCCTCTCTCTCATGGGCACCAAGAGCCTTTGGCAAGAAAAGTACTTTTTGTTTGAGGAGAACAGGAGGAAGCAAAAATAAACTTAATGCAGTGCCCCAGAACTCAGTCAAGCACACGACTGTGAATGAAGCAGGGAGCAGCAGAGCCCTTCATCCCTGGCCAGCCCAAAACAAACCCCCTTTCCGGGCCAGGCATTCCCCTGCTCACAAGCCCTGGCTGCAGGAGGCCTGGCAGGGCTCTGGGAGGGGAATTCTCACCTTTGCAAGCAGGAGTCTGGGAACACACGGTCTGCAGCAGCTCGTCACGAAACTCCACCCGAAACTTAATGCATTCCTTGTGCACTGCTTCTGAGCCTCTGGGTTAGAGACTCCCTGTTTTCCTTCATGTTGTCTTTTACACCAGTGGCATTTTATCAGGCTGATAATTCAGCTTTATGAGAGTCCCCTGGTATCAGCATTAGTTTTGTCAAATCCCTTATCCACTGCGTGAAAACAGACAAGCATTTTGTTGAAACAATAAATCCATTATGTCAACTCAATTAATTCTGTTCACTGACTAAAACATTCTGTCGAGGAACAAAAGGCATTAACTTAATATCTTTATCTAGTTGACAAAAAGCAAATTAGTTCAGAGCCTTTGATGTCACTGTGGTTTACGCCAAGGAAAATCCTTCCTGTCGACATCCCGTTTTATCAGCATTCTGTGAGGAGTCGGGACACAGGGGCTCTCAGTACCGGGGCTCTGCTGAGGGGCAAGGGAGAACTCCTGCATCTGTTTGTGCCTCCTGAGCCAGGGCTCCTGCAGGGAAATGCTTTAACCATGTGCTGGTACCAGGCTGCTCTGCTCCCTGGGCCAGGGGCCATCACTTGCCTCTGTGGTTGTTTTTGCAGCTCAGAAAGGAAGGGGTGGGTTCCCTCCCTGCTCCTGCAGCACCAGCAATGAGGGCTGGGTTTCTCCTGGCACTGTTTAATGCCATTATGGACCAAACCACTCCCAAAGTCACTGATGGGCACACGGGGTCGGGGGCTCCAGGTTTCTGAACGAGCTCAGCTCTCCATGCATGGCTGCATGTGCCTTGGGAAAGGCTCTCTCTTCTCACATGGGTGGGGGTTTTCCCTACAGCCATTGGAAACTAGAGGTTCAAACTTCACATGATTTCTTTGGGGAGTTACCCCAAAAGGTTCCCCCACAGCTCTTAGCAGTGGGCTGCATATGCACAGAGAAAGGAAGCTTTGCACTAATGTCGTGTTCTTTCTTTTCCCTTTCCTCCTCAGAAGAGGTGGATAATGAGGTCTTGCAGCAGTGAATCAGCCAGTCCTGCTTTCCTGGAGGCTGAGGGGAGGTGCTGCTTTCCCTCAGCTCCTCCTGGCTCTGGGACAGGGTTTGTGCAGCACCTCCAGCCCTGGTTTGGCCAAATAAAATCAGGGGCTGCTGTGTGCATCCTGTAAGGAAAAGCTCCCCTAAAGCTGCCCCTTTGTGCCAGCAGCACTCCCTGTACACGAGGGGGTCAGGGCTGGCTTTTTGCTGAATGCAAAGTTTGTTGTGGGAAGGATTCTGGCTGAGATTGATCAGATCTGAGATTTATCAACGCTGAGCTAAACCTCTGGTCTGCCAGTGACAACCTGTGCCAGGTTTCCTTCCCTTCAGTGTCCACCTGGGAACGGCCACGGCAGCAACTCTTTTCCTCACAGTGAGAATAAAGATCTTCCCTCTCTTGAGGGAGAGAAGGTTGTGAAGTGCAGATATCTGTTAGCAGAACTAAGAGGTTCATTTCAAAAGGGGGTGGGAAGGAAGGAATTAAAAGATGCTTACAGTAAACATCCAAGGAAAATTCTCAAAATCTCCCTCATCCTGTCTCCTCCAGGCTTCTTTCCCAGCCTCCCAGCAGCCAGGTTTTCCCCGCTGCACTGGAGGCAGCAGTGCAGCTCCAGGCAATGCAGATGGAATGATTGTGAATTGTGTGGCCATCAATAGACTCCTGATTAGCAATTTTTCTTCCATTTATGCCTACAGTGATTAAGAAACATCCAGCTGTTTCTATCATTTTTTACAAAACCTTTTAAATCTTTTTTTTTCCCTTTTCTGCTGGAAAACGATGTGTCTGGGTTGGTCTGTGCTCTGCTGTGGCCACACAAGGAGCCAGAGGGGCTGCGAACGCAGCTGTGAGCTGAGCGTCCCCTGCGCCCTCCCTGGGGATCCCTGCAGGACCAATTCCTGTGTCGAACTCCCTGCTCGGGGGCTGTGCTGGGCTGAGGCTGAGCTGCTCAGGATCCCCAAAGCTCAGTTCCTGGTGGGTGGGTTCTGCCATCCTCTGGGCTGGTGGCAGCTTTAATTCCACAGCCAAGGCTTCCTCATTTATTAGGGAGCTGCTGCCCCTCTAAATATATTTGCTATGACAGGTTTTGAGTGGTTGTCTCAACACTCCCGTGGTACCAAATCCTCTTCTAACACCCCCTTTTCAGTGCCAGCAAGTCAGGCATGACTTTGTTCCTGGCCAGGGTTTGTGTGTGTGGCTGACAAAATTCCGGCCTCCACATGGACGCTGATACAGACCTTTTTCACTTATTTATACGCTTTTAACAAAAAAGAAGAAATTCATGTTCATTGGTTCTAAATGACATAATTCTCTTTCAATAATTAGCATTCTATCCTCTATTGGTTATTATGTCTCACTTCTCATGCCAATTAGTCCATATTTTTAGTACCTTTTCCCTCCAATTTCCAAGACATGTAGTGAGTCTTTTTCAGCCTCTTCTTTATCTTCTGCTTTCTGCAAAATGTCCTTGTAGTCCATAAATTCTGCATTCCAGATGTCCAACCTCACCAATCCATCTTCCTCTCCCAGGCTTTGCTCAGTGGAGCACATCAGAGTTAGTTTATCAAAAGTTAAAGTTTCAGTCATTTTCCCCAGCTGTGTTCCCACAAAAGCAGCTTGTGGCAACTTTGCTGAGAGTAATCTAATAATAACACACAATTTATAATTTATGTATATGTTGGTTATGATTAATTAAAATTATGATTTTAAAAGGTAATTAAAACCATTACCTACAATTATTTAAAAGCTGTCTCGTTTCCAGCACGCTCAGACCTCACCTGTTGTGTCAGCTCAGGGCTCCAGAGGTGGCACAGGAGCTGGCAGCAGATCACACCCTGGGAAATTCGTTCTTCTGCTCCACTTCAGGAGGTGCTTTTCCAGTGGAAGGGAGATATTGCTGTTCCCACAGGCACAGGGAGAAACTCTGGAAGCAGAATTCCTGCTTTTGGGAAATGTTCTGCTCAGTGTGCTTGCGAATGTCCCCAGGAGCCATCCTGCCTTACCTGCCTGAACGGAGGGGATGGGCTGGGGGTTTTCTGCCTGCAGCTCAGAACTTCCCTGACATCCCATGGAGTGCTTTGGCACGGGGGCTCTGGGATTTTGTGGTGTTTGCTCACTGAAATCAGCTGCAAAATCTTGTTAAAACGTTGCTTGAAATCATTTCATGGCCAGAGCCAGTCTGTCTGAGGTACTGCTGCACACTTCAGATGGCATCTGTACAGACGCTCCCTTAAAAAGAAATAGCCTTAATTATCTATTCCTCCATTTTGGTTTGCCACTTCTTTGCCCGCTACATTAAATCTGCTGCAAACAGATGTTTCTTTCTTCCTAAGCAGAAAAATGAAGTGCAACTTTTAACACACACCTTTTGCCTTCCAGGCACAGAAACACCTCTTGCTTTGCAGCACGTAAAATGCTGGAACACAACCCAAAAGTGTGCTAATATCTGTGATTTGGTGGCACAGAACCGAAAGGTGGCAATGCCACATGAGCTGCTGTTAATGGGCAGCTCTGGGAGGGGAAACACAGAATCCCTGGGCGAGGAAACACAGAATCCCTGGGAGAGGAAACACAGAATCCCTGAGTCACAGGAGAAGAGCTGAGACTGACCCTGAGCACTGGGGACATGAGCAGGGCTGGGGGGGAGCCCCAGAGATTTTGGGGCAGGGCAAGAGTGGGTGAGCAAGCAGGGAGGGAGGGGAGAGGGCAAAGCAGGAGCACAGCACCAGCATCCCTCAGTGGACTGGCACATCCCAGCAGCAATAAACCCAGGCCACAGCACCCCTCTGAGGCAGCATCTCCCAGGGATGGGGCAGGGTCAGCGGGGGACTGGGATGGGACCTGGAAAACACCCCGGGGCAGCAAAAGCACCAAAGCTGATGTGCACTGAGGGCTCTGCTCTGCGTCTGCTCCTGACTGACCCACATCCCAGCTTTTCAGGGGAACAGGACTTTCCTACTGGTTAAAAGCACTGATTGACTACTCCTTAAAAGAGATTTTGCCATGGAGCCCATTAGGGTAGCGCAGTGTCTTTTCGTACACATTTTGAAATTCAGAGATGGATTAAAGTCCAGAGAAAAATGGGAAAAGGAGGAAAAAAAGGGGGAGGGGGCTCTTTTTTAACAACTTGTTCCTGTTTATCATTGGAAGGCAATCTGCTCAGAGGTGACATTTGACTGTGAAACCCATTGTCACACACTGCAGCCAGCAGTCACCAATCCCTCCTTGAAACCTGAATAAATGAAACTGCAAGGCTCATCCTGCCTCAGTGCTCAGTGCAATGCCACGGCACAGGGAAAACAGTGAGGGAAGGGCTCAAACCCACTGATGGCCCAGGGGGAGGCACAAGGAGTGTGGTGGGATGTGCCCAGAGCTGCGGGGCTGTGGGCTCAGCGCTCAGCACGGGGACCAGGAGGATTCTCCTCCCCTGTTCCTGGTGATGAGGAGGATTCTCCTCCTCGGTTCCTGTGCACCCGCAGCTCACAGAGCCATGGTGCCACCAGGAGCACCGACGTGGAACCGCCTCTGCCAGAGCAGACAGGGAATTGCAAAGGGTGCAGAGCTGCTGGGTACATCCAGCCCCTTTAATAAGGAATTGCAGGGCACAAACACAATCCAGGCCTCGCTTCGTCTGAGGGCACAGCGTGTCCCCGTGGGCTGAGCTGCACTGACCCAGTTCCTCTGTGTCCACTGGCTTTTCTCTGCAAAAAAGGGGAAGTTAACCCAGGGTTTGGATACACAAACTGGTATCAGTGAAATTAGCGATTTCCCCAAGTGCCAAGCCAGACAAAATCCCCTACCACACTGAAGAAGAGGAGTATTTGTTGGAATGTGTCTCACACAAACTACATCTCTTTTGGCGTTCTGTCTTTAAAGGAGAAAATGAAGCTGTTTGCCCTCTGCATTGAAGGGACCTGCACATCCCAGGTGAACAGCTTCTCATTGCAGCAGGATAAATTTATTTGTGCTCCCTGTGAAGTCCGAGTGGGAAGAACTCTCCCCAGCCACGAGCAGGCAAGTTGAGCTACCAGTGTCCTTTGACTTTGATTTACTCCTGTTCCAATCGAGGCTGTCAAGGACACGCTGAACCTTCTGCCTTTTCTGGTGTTTCCTAGCATCCTCACCTCGATGGGGTGACAGCAGTTTTCACAGTAACTGATGTGAAACCTCCCATCCCCTTAAATCCATTGCTGCTCCTGGAAGGGCTCTTCTGCTGTCCCCAAAACAAGCGAGCCATCAGCAGAAGGGGTTGTGGTGGGTTTTATCACCCCGTGCTTGAGCACAGGGGTGTGCACCTGCCTCTCTCAGCATTTCTGTGTGCCAACAGTCCCTCCAAGCCCACATTCAGCTGAATTTAATTATATCAGCAAAGTGACAAAGTGACACTGTCCCTTTGCATCTCTGGTTTTCAGAAACACACACAGTGTCCCAAGGATGTTCAATCAATAACCTGCAGGCAGGGCTGGCTCTGGCTGCTTGGACAGTGATGGAGGAGTCCTAGGAAGAAAATGCTCCATCAAAACCAGACACCACAGGTGAGTGATGCAGCCCTCAGCTTGGTGGAACTGTTGTTGTTACCTCCAAACAACCCCAGTTCCTTATGAGACAGAGAAAAGCCCTTTCCCTCCTGTAAAACCAACATAGTTAAATATGGGGACAGCCCTTCCTCCTCCCTTCCTGATTTCCTTGCTTTCAGGACCAGAGAGCAGGAATCCAAGAGAAAGTTTAACCAGTGTACTGTGCTTCCCCGAAGAGATCAGTCCCACAGTCCAGGTGTAATTGCAGTTATTGGTAGCAGGAGGATGTCTGCCAGGTTCAAGCTGTTCAGCCTAAATATCCTGAATAAAACAGCCCTAACTCCCCCACAACTGAACAGAACTGCTCTATGGTGCTTCCTTTTCATTTCTCTCCACTTCCCAACCACGTTTTCTCTCTGCCCACCCTCCCACCCCGATTTTAAGTCCTCACACTGATGTTCCCGACCTTCCCCTGCTCCTGCCCCAACACACAGCAGCATCTTTCTGGGCCACCTACAGAAGTGAGGCCAGTAATTACTATTTCCCTGCACTGCCTGGAAAGCCGGTCCTGAGCTCCCTGGGGAAGTGCAGAGAGCTGAGCCCACAGCTCCAGCTCGTCTGTACCACACCGGGGGGAATCTTCCCAGACTCAGCTACCGCTTTCAAAATTTTTTTTTTTACAACTTTTATCCCCACACTCTCTGTTTTATTTTACCTTTAACAACAGCTCTTTCTCTGCTTTTTACACAGGAGACAGGCAAAGAAGGGTCATTTAAAAATCCCTTCATTACCAGCTGCTCGTTTTCTCATGTTTTGTGAGGGTTAGAGGTGGCAGAGGATTGGATTTTCTTATCTTTTCAAGTAACTTTCTTTTAATCTCCTTTTCCTGGAGTATTCCAGTGTATAATTCCAGCTAATAGTCTGGTATTGCAGTGACCTCGAGGAAAGCTGATGCTCTCACTCTGCTTGAGTCGTTTAATTTCATATTGGAGATCTGAAGGGCTTTTTTAGTGCTCTCCTAGAACCTGTGGCAGGGGATGGAGTAGATTCTCTTCAAGTGCATTTCTACCCGAGCTTTGTTCCACATCCCTCTGCCTCCTCCAGCACTGAGATCACTGCCAGCGTCACCACACGGAAACAACCACCAACTTACTCGGCTCGCTAATACCCCTTGAGGAGTTAATTAGAGGGGTTTAATCTCTGCTGAGATGAAGTGGAGCCGAATCCATCCCTGGAAATTACTTTCCCTAATGGAATGACGCACAAGCCCACTGGCAGGCGGGCGGCACGGGATGGTTCTGCGGCGCCAGCACAGCGCAGGATGCCGCCGCCGACTGCCCGGGAGTCATTCGCTGTTTATGGGTTTCGTTGAGAGCCGAAAGCCCCCGGATCTGCGAGGAGCCGGGCGGGATTTGCGGGGGAAGGGGGACGCCCGCCGGCCGCGGCTGGAACGGAGCGGGAGCAGCGGGATGCGGCGGCGGAGAGCGCCGGATTTACCTGGGACACCGAGCGGGAGCGGCCGCTGCACTCACGGGCACAGCACGGACCGTGCCAGCCCAGCGGGGACCACCGGGAACACTCAGGAATGGAGGGAGAGCCGCATCCCGGGGCGCTGCGCCGCGGGTGTCAGCTCTGAGGAGCGAGGAAAAGCCTTCAGCACGTCTGGGGAAAGCGCACAAGGCTGCCTGACCCTAAATCCTTACAACTAACCTTTACACTGACCCTAATCCCGACCCTTATCCTAACTCCGACCCCAACCCCGTGCAGCCAAAGGAGCCTCAAGGCTCACGGAGCTCCCACGGAGGAACCTCAAGGAGCAACAATTCACGCTGGACCAACCCAAAGGCAACAGGTTTTTCTCCAGGAACTGAAACAAAACCTGCTGGAACCACGGCTGGGCAATGGGATTTAAAATGCAGCACCAGAGGCTCCTCTGGCCCTGGGAACAGCAGGTCCAGAGCAGGCTGTGTCCCTCGCTGGGGCTCCCTCCATCTCCCCAACACTGCGGCCACAGGCAAAATGCTCTCTCCTGCCACACCCCGAGCACCCCAGGCGTTGATTCGGAGCCTGCCCTCCATCCATGGACAGCCTAGAATATATTTAATATTCTATTCACACCTCTCTGCAGCTTTATGAATCCGAGTTTCTGCCTTTGATCTGCTTCCTGCAACATTAATTAATTTCAAGCCCTCTTTACTTTTCAACGTGCTATTTCTAATTGTTTCCTTGAGTTACCTGTTTTGTTTCCAACAGTCTTTTCCCCCGAAGCAGATCACGGGGCTGTCGGAGCCAGGTGTGATTGCAGGGGGTCATCAGCTAACCGCACCCTGCGAGCTGGGGATCTGGCACAGCTCTCTGGCACAGGGGATACCAGAGCCTGTCCTGGCACGAAAACAAGGGATTGGCGCTCACCTCTCCAAACTGCTCAGGGAATTGCAGGAGGGCGCTTCCCTCTGTCTTCCTCTGTTTCTGGCTGGTGGCAGCACAGAGCTTTAAAGCCAAAGCACTTCAGCCGTGGAGCTGGCACACACGTGTCACTTGTCACCGCTCATGTGCTGCTTTCTGCTTGAGGCCCTTCCTCTCTGTCTTCTTGTCACCATTCCCCCGACTTCCTGAGGAGTTCGGATTAGCCTGGGAGCCTTACAAGCTGAAAATAATCCTGCCTTAAGTAGCAAACACTGCATTGCTGCAAGGGATGCTTAAGTGTTGCACACACTCCACCCCATTTTCATGCCATTGCCCTCCAGTGTCATTTTTGTCATCCTTCAGAGAGCACCGCCCCAGCTCCCCCTGTGGGGTGCCTGTGCTCTCCCACTTTTTAGAACACTCACCGAAGGTTCCTTGTGGCCAGCCTGGAAAAGCAGCAGGAATGGCTTGTTATGGATGCCGTAAGGGAAATGGGAATTGTCCCCTCACCAAACCATGAACAGAGCCTTACCTGAGGGCTCCTTCCCAAACAACGCCAGCTGGGAACGCAGGACCTCCTCCCTGGCATCACCCTTCCCACCTCACAGCCCTCCTGTGTCAGGCTCCACATGACAAGTGGCCTCCACACACCACTCTCTGCAGTTATTATTTTTTTTTTCCAGTATTTTATTTCTGACAGGCATTTACAACGTTCCATTCATAGAACTAAAAACATAAAAATAGACCTTCTTTCAGCTTATAAAAGAAATATATAAGAACCTTTGACATAGACATGTCATGACATTATGTACAAGAGCCACGGTACCTTCCCAGTACCAGCCTTCCAGTATCTGAGTGCTGACTGCATCCTCTGGGAGCAGCCCAGGACAGCCAAACCCTCCAGCACGTGGGACACGACCGACGGGTGATGATACAAAAACAACCAGGTGATCATACAAAGGGGGTAGAAACTCTTCTAAAGCTCTTACGAAAAGAAACCAGGAGATAGCAAAAAGTTACTAGAGAAAGCTTTCATAAGTCAAGTATAGTGCACCAGAAACCAGGAAAGGGAGGGGGCGAGGGGAGGATGCCAGCTGGGACACACAGACAGTGATGGATGTTTGGGGGGGGATAATTTTTGTTATGTTTTAAAATATAGTCAGAGTGGATTTTATAAAATATAATCCCTAAGGCTATTATAAAATTTCAGGTTCTCAAAGTACCTACTGATGTGTCAAACATCAGTAGATACCAACAAAACAAAACAAAATTTTATATAATCTTCCTTTTTTTTCTTCCTATAGGTGAGACTGCAATGGGAAAAGCTATATAAATCTTAAAAAAAAAAAAAGGGCTATTTTGTGTTTCGTATTCGGAAGTCTACTTAAAAACCACGAGATTTTAGTCACATTTTACCCTGTTTTAGATGTTTAAATAAAAGATTTAAAATGTTAAAGAGGTTTACTTGTGTAGAACTTTTTTCATCCTCTATTGCAGTGGAAAAGCTTTTGTAAAGGAATTAAAATACACTAGTTTCACCCACGGTAGGAGAGTGGGTGAGGTCAGTTTTTTGGCCATGAATTCCCTGTCCCCTAAGCCCAAACTCTGCCAGAGCGAGTGGAGCAAAGGGATCTGTGGTTCCAGCAAGGGCACACCACGGATCCCTTTGCTCCACTGCAATTCAGTCATGTCATTTTATTTATTATTCTTTTTATTAGCTAACTAAACTCCAGTCTCAAACATATACAATAAACCTTTTCCTGAAGAAAGTTATACCTAAATAAGAGTTTCCAGTTCATATTTTAATATAAAACCACCATTCCTAACCCTCTGCAAAAAGCTAGCCTCGTATCCTAGACGTGGAGCTACCCTAAATCTCTTACCCCTTTGTGCCCCTGCATCTCAGGTAAAATACAAAAAAATATTTCTTCAAGTGTTAAATTTGGATCTCTTTTAAGAGAGTTTGGCATCTTTACAAGAGTATGTAAAACTAGAGCTTCCAACATTGACATTAAATTAGACCAGCCACAGACCAAGAGGACTGAACACAACATAAATCCCAAACCTTTCCTCGCACATTCCTAAAATACATGTATATTCTCTTACATTTAGAGAGGGAAAGGGAGTCAGAATACTGCGACTGTACAGGTTAAAAAGGCAGTTTGCTCGTGAAGGAGATGAGCCTACGACCGACGGCTTTCACGGCCACCAACCCCTCTGTCCTCGTGCTCCTGCTGGAGCTGATTCGCTGCACGGAGGTTAAGACATCCACAGTAATTTGTTTTCCAGTGATTATGTTCTCCCCATACTCAATTTCAGCCCCTGATTGTTTTAGAATAAATAAAATAGTGTGAAAGCCCTTGGTTAACGTAAGACAGGACCTCAAGCTCGTTTCGTTCCCGGTTTTTGAGCGTTTGACAGTCGCCTGAAGCGTGGCCTCATGGCTTCGGACCAATTGAGCTGCCGCAATGGTGTGTGCAAGTGTGCAATCCACGGGGTCATCGGGGGGGACGGGGGGGACG